>VYZM01004310.1:58923-104519 GCA_013398915.1 Dromas ardeola | reverse complement strand
TTTTTTTTGGTTTGTCTTTAATTGAAACAATTTTTTTAATTAAAAAAAAAGTAAAATCGCTGCTACAATTTCTTCCTTGAAAAACTTACAGAGCATGAATTTTGCCTCTGCCGGGTCACACAGTGAATAAAGACAGAGAAATCACTGCTGCCTGGTTTTGTTTTACGCATTTGCGATGACAGATGTTTTAAAAGTCCTTTCAGCTGAAGAGCTTTGGACTTTTTTCCTTCCTTCCTTCCTTCCTTTACAAAAATGCAAGAGGTGAACATTCAAAAACTTAGATTAGCTTAAAAAAATGAATGCTAAGAAAATCAAGACTTAAAATTGTCAGTAAATTCAGTGATGCTGGATTTAAGCTAGCCAGGTTAGATTTTGCATTGCATGGCTTTTGTTTTAAGATATTTTAATTTTCTTTTTCCTCTGGGCTTTTAAAACATGCAGTGCTTTAGAGACAGGGATCGCAAAAGAGTTATTTTACTTTTCTTTATCCTTTGCCTCCTATCAGCCCCTTTCTGGCTTTTTTTCTGTGCCCCAACAGATTTTGTTCTGGTGTCTGAAAACACCAGCTCGAATCTCCTGCACTTCCCCATCTTGGGTGGCTGAAATATTGCCCATCCGTTACTCTCCGAGTATTTCATACCTTGCGCATAATCTACTACAGGCATAATTCATTTAAATTCAAATTGCCGAGTTGTTCTGGTCCGTGTTGATCTGAATGCGGAACTCTCTGCTGTTCCTTCTACAGCTGAAATACTTATATTTATTACAACTGTCCTCGGGACACCTGTGGCAGGGAATGGGGTCTCCCATGTGGAAAGGACATATGTGCTCCATACACAGAGACGGCGTATTTTATTTTTATAGAGGGTTGGGCTGTAAGGAGCCACTTCCCCGATAGTTTATCTATAGATCAATAGAGGATCTCCACTGAAATACAGCGAACTCGCGCTGCCCCGAGCCTCTCCGGATGAAAGCGCTTCCATCTGCGCTCTTTGTTCGGATCCCCCTTTTTGCCTGGATTTTGTAGATATTCCGTGAAATGGCCAGGGCTTGGAGAGAGGGCTCTGGCAAGAGAATCGCAGGAAGAGGATGGGAGATAGAGACTGATGTTTTCTGTCGATACGGCGGCGTTGGGAAAGCGCCGGCGTGGTTGTGACCCTGGTCAGCCGCGCGGGGCTATTGTTCCCGTGATGGAAGGGACTGTCAGGAGTGAAATATGGGCAGCGTGGCTGGCTTTCCTGTTTGAGGGAAACAGGAAAAAAAACAACCCGCAGCCCAGAAGAAAAGTGAAGCCCCTTTTTTCAATACTATTTACATCTTTGCTTACTTGTACATCATTTTTCCCCTGCATGTCTGAGAAGCTTTTTATTGAATCCCATTCTTCAGCTGAAGGGGAGAAGAAAAACCCCGTTGCTCAGGAAGGGACGTCGTCGTTCTTTCTCCTTTCTTTAGATAAGGGAACAGTTCTTAGGGATCTCTTAAAGAGGTTTGTGCGTGCTCTGCAGTGAGCTCTTAACTTCAAACTAATTCATTCCCTCCTCCCAGTATTTCTCTTCATTAGATGAACAGATCCTCAGCTGTTGTAAATTGTCATAACTTCATTATGGGGTTTGGGCAATTTACACCAGCTGAAAATCTGCCTGGGAGAGTTTTGCCCGGAGGGAGAAGGCACAATTCCGTGCATGGCATTTTGACCCTGGCATTACAAATGTCCTGGATGCCTGTGATATGTTACCCTATTTGCCTCATATATTACCGAACTTCAGCAGGAGGACATGACGAAAGGCTTTCGGTCTTCATTTTGAATTTCCCAGTATTTTCGCTTTTGTTTCATTATCACTGGAGGACGTTTTGTCTCTTATCCTTGCGTTTAGAGAAGAGGAGTTTGCAGTAAAGTGATTTTTAGGGTGACGGTTAGAGGAGGACAGGAGGGTTGTGATTCCCACCGCCCTGGGCTGGGAGTGAAGGGAGACACGGAGCAACCAGCCTGGCCAAGGACACAGAGCCAAAGCGAACTGCTCCCTGATTTAGTGGCTCTTAACATTATAGTATTTCATCCTCAGTAACTTTCCCCTTCTTAAAAGGTTTGTCTGGGTTGGTTTTTTTAATTGCACGTTGTAAGTGTTTAATAAGGCATCACTCCTCCAACACGGAGCTCTTCGAAGCGTCCTTGCCAACGCGGCTGGTCCTCGGCAGAGCATCCAAGTCCTGTGGCCTCCATTGCGGCAAAATATTTAAGCATATGCTTAAAACAGCCTTTACTTAACAAATTAAGTCAGCGGGGCTTAACCATGTGTGTAAGTACTTTTTGAATGGGGATTGTCTTTTTAAAGAGTCGGAGCCTCCATCTATTAAAGGCACGTCTGCACGCTCCCGTACTGTTTTAACGATGCGTTAAGACATACGACCCGCTCACGTGGAGGCGCTGGTACCAGAATACTTCCAGAGGAAGTAAACAAGTTGTACCAACATAAACCAGATCCGTTCTGGTCTAACTAGACTCACTTTAGAAGTATGTACTAATATAATTATTGTAATCCAGTTCAGATAAATCACAGCGGGGGTTACAGCATGCAAAAATCCATTTCTGGACCAAAGCTTTTTTTTCCGGGACGGGGTTCACTGATAGATTGGATGCGTGTGAAATCCCGTGTCTGTTAGAAATCCTGCAAAGACCCTGCTCTCTCCTCAGCGAAGGAAAAACCCAGCAGCTCCACCAGCAGCACGCAGCCCTACTGTCACACTGGGGCTCGACGGAGGAAAATGTAGTTAAAGAAGACGCAGAGTTTCTTTTTTAAAGCTTCCAAAGGCGAGATAGAGCAATCATTTAAACAGTTCTCTCTTTTTTTTTTTCTTTCTTTTTTTTTTTTTCTCCTAAACCCATCAGTCCAAAAATCCTGAAATAGTTTTGTTTGGTTTTAAGTTTCTCCAAAGCATTTGTGCGATTCAGCCGCTCCAAACTGCTTGACTCTTTACACGCGCCTCCCCCCTCTTTCGCTCTGATTATACCTCTCCGTGTGCGCAAGGGGAGGAAACTACTGTTAATTTCAATGAAATTAACTTACATTGTTGTTTTGCTGCTCAGTAATAATTTTTACGGGGTGCCCCAGGGGCACCTCTGTTCCCTGTTATAAGATGTCACAATCTCTGGGATACAGTATTGCTGTTCAGCTTGACTTCTCATTTCTGTTGCCTGGAGCTGTGCTGCTCTCAGGAAACCGTATCGTATAAATCGAGGCATCTCTGGGCATTGTATACACATATATAATTTATCTATTTTTTTTTAAATATTTTATGTATACTTTTAAAAGCTGCGTGCTGCTATTGTGTTTTTCTCACCTCCAATTATTTTTGGAGGTGCCCGAGGGCCAAATTTAGTCCGGTTTTCCACTGCAGCCAGACTGAAGTGAGCCGGGTTGCACCAGTCCTGCCGAGCAGAGAATTTGCCCCAGAATAGCAGTTTAGCTCCGTAACGGCACGGGTTATTTTCCGGAGGAACTTGGCAGCGTGACACGGCGGTATTGGGCGAGGGAGGGAGAGGATGCTTTGGTGGCGGTGGCAGTGGACAGGACCTACAAGAGGATCTGAGCGCAGCGTCTGGCTTAGCAACGGATTCTGCATGTGCAAATTATCTTTATGTCTCTGTCCCCACCTGCAAAATGAGGTTCATTATCTTCTGTTTAAAATATAATCTCCTCTGAATATAGACAGCCTTTTTCAACGTGTACATAAAACACCCTGCGTGATAGGGCCCTGATCTCTGCGGGGACCTCTACTTCCATCCTGATATTATTTATATATGGGAGTTTTCATAAGACATTTGAAGGACTCTAGAGATTAACCATCCTTTTGTGCGATACCCGATATTGCATTTTCTGTCATGCCGCACGTTGACAGTCCCCGAGTCCTCGGCAAACAAGGGCCGTGTCAGCAGCAAGGCAAACCTGCCCAGGGCTGCGCTGTGGCTCCTGTATGGGGAGATGGAATAAATTCTCCAAGACAATTTTAAGCAAAAGGGTGGGAGTGAAAGGCTGCATCGCACAGCCCGGAACTAGCTCTTGCTAATTGAGCGAGCACCCGGCCCCGGCGTTTGAATCCGATTTCTCCGTCTCAGTGGGTGCAGCCCCCCTGGAATGGGTGGAACACTGGCTTCTCTGGGTGCTTTTAAATGACGGGCTTTTGTGTGCGAAAGGTACAAAACTGTGCAGGGGGAGGCTTGGTTGGTTTCAAACCGGTTTGGTATCAGATGGCAGAGTTTCCACGCGAGGTTAACCCTCCCTGCTAACTGATATTGTGCCCGTGCCCAGTTGAAATCTGCGGTGCCTCGTGTCATGCTGGCGGTTAATAATTTGTATTGGAAACCCTTTGAGTTATTTGTGTTGCACTTTATTGTGCCTTTCAGAAATCCTTCAGTCAGGGGAAAGAAAAAGACAACTTAGATGAATCTTCAGCAATGTTTTCGAAAAGGTGGACATTGCCTTTGCTTCATCGATAAAATGATGTGAGGGGAGTAATTCCTGTGTTTTTTGGGTGGTTCCTAGGACTCTGGAGGTGACCGGGGTGTAGCGAGGGCTGTGGAGCTGATGCCTGTTCAGCTCGCTCTATAAAAGGTCATGCAGCTCACTCTGTATAAACATATTGCAAATATTTAGTTAAAGCGGGAATGCTTGTAAAGAAGCAACTGGATGTTTTTCGTTTCTCTTGTCCCGCAGTGTGTGTGTGTGTATCTGCCCTCTGCATATGAGGCTGTAAAAATTTGACAGGCTTGTCTTCTTGCAGGGAAGTAGTTGATGTAATGGCTGAGAGTCAGTCACCTATCCCAACCAGGCTCAGAAATGGTTAATTCAGGAGCCAGACAGATGTATCTGGTCCAGGGAGATGTGTTTATCGAGTGTATGTTTAGCTTCATGTGCTTATTCTGCAAAGGATGCCGAAATACCTTTTTTTTTTCCCCTCTTCCAAATAGAAAAAGTTACAGAAGTGTTTTGTGTTTTGGCCTCGGTGCAGCGTTGCTGGTTCTGGGTCCCAGGAGATAACTCGATGCTTGTCCCGTCTTTGAGGATGGGTGCTATGGTGTGCTTGTGAGACCCAGATTCTCAAAATCAACAAAAAATCCCCGTTCCTCAAACTAATGCAATCCCAGCAGAGGAAATGCGTGCCGGGATGTTTCAAAAGCTGCAGTATTGAAGTGGCGACTGGACCTTGCTGGTACCGGCACCCTGTTAAGAGCAAGGGCAGTTCTTTCCTTAAACTGGGGCCCATTTTTTTGTCCTCCTCTGTTCTTGCCAAAGATGTTTTGTGAGACTGCGCCAGCTCTACACAATTAAAGAGATTTAATTGATAGGTGATTGTAGAGATAC
Source organism: Dromas ardeola (assembly GCA_013398915.1). Lineage (NCBI taxonomy): Eukaryota > Metazoa > Chordata > Aves > Charadriiformes > Dromadidae > Dromas > Dromas ardeola. The sequence goes on along the minus strand of VYZM01004310.1, from coordinate 99,159 downwards.
GTGAGTCAGTCAGAGTTGGGGACCTCTTCCTCATCAACTCCCATGCGACGGCCAGGGGGGAGGTTCCTCCATCTCTTTCTTTTTCCCAATATATTACACAGTTATAGGGCCTTTACGAGCCCCTCTCTTTTTATTTTAATATATTTCTATTCAAACCACCCGTACCCCGTGTGACGGTCGGGGAGCAGAGGCTCAGTGGTGTGCCCACGGCTGTTGGGGACTCGGTGGCAGAGCAGATGTTGGAGCCCAGTCGCCCCAGTTCCAGTCTGGTGCTGGCCCCAGCAGACCGTGCTTCCTATCCATCAGGTTCAAGCTGCTCATGCGAGGCCACGCTGAATTCCAGCTCCTGATGAATCGCTTTCTTCCCAGCAACACAAAACGCACGCTTAGGCAAAGCACGGGTGACTGGTTTTGTGGAAACTTTCTAGAGCTGGAGTAACTCTAAAGCAAGCTGTAGATATATTCTGGGTAATGTTTAAAGATGCCCGGGTGGCACTGTTAAATATTAATCCATCTGTATTTCTTTGTTTCGGCAGTTTATACCAACAGGGAGGGCTGCAAGCCACAGGTGTGCTGTGCTGAGGCAGGTAAAAAATGAGGCCCCGAGCTGTGGTGACATTCGTGTCCCCATCCGGGGGTGACTCCGTGGCCTGGGCCCTGGCTTTGCTTCTGCTCATTGCCCTGCAGGTATTTTGTACTTGGGGAGATCAAACCAGGAGGAATGTTTACTGCACCCTTTGCTTCCTGCCAGAAATTTGCAGCTGTAATTTTTCCTTTTATCTGGGTTTCCCGAGGGGGGTGAAGTTCATCGCTCGCCCCACCTGCCTGCAGGTTCCCGCTTTCGCTCTGACTTTTTTAACACGTTGGCCAGTTTCAGCCAAATTTAACAGAAGTTGTTTTAAAGGATTTAATCTCTTACAATTTCTATGAAATGCCATGTCTGACAGAGAAGAGGGAATGAGTAAGTGCCTTGGCTTGGCGCGGGGACCGTGGCCATCGGCCTTGGGTCTTGTAGGACCACAGGGTGGCCAGACCCCACATCCCAGCCATCGGAACAGCTTTGGGCTGCGGTCCCATCCATGGCATTCATCCACCCCAGGTCTCATCCATGACCTTCCATCCACCCCAGGTCCCATCCATGGCATCCATCCACCCCAGGTCCCATCCGTGACCTTCCATCCACCCCAGGTCCCATCCATGACCTTCAGTCCACCCCAGGTCCCATCCATGGCATCCATCTACCCCAGGTCCCATCCATGACCTTCCATCCACCCCAGGTCCCATCCATGACCTTCAATCCACCCCAGGTCCCATCCATGACCTTCCATCCACCCAGGGCAGTTCAACCAACCTGCTTTTCCTTGTAGGCCCTTGGGTCTTGTGCGTTGTGTGTGCTCGAGCTGCTGGGCAGCTCTCTGCAGTAAACAACTCTATAAAAATAATCTCTTTAGCAAAAACGTTCAGGTTTTGTTTTCAAATGGAAAACTAAATAGTTCTGGTTGGGGAATTGATAGGACAGAGAGAGATTATCTCAGGTTGTAGTCCTTGACCCAGACTTGCTTGTTGTATGAGTTTTGGGGTTTTGTGTTTTTTGTTTTAAACTCCAGAACTTTTTAATTAAAATAAAACTTTACAAACATGAAAAGCTGCCGCTTCCCTTTGCAATACAACTCGCTGCTACTTTTTTTTAAAAAAAAAAAAAAAGAAAATGGATCTTTCCAGCAAATAGTTCATAGCATGGATTAATCTTGGTATTAAAAGCAGGAGAGGTAAATGGCCAGATGTTTCATTTCCAAACAGGTCACAGTGCAAGAGCAGTAAACTTCTTCATGTGCGATGTCCTGCGGTCTGCGAGCACACGGCCTCGCTGCCAGCCTGCGACAGCTGCATCGATCCAATTCGGAGCCGTTACTGTCTGCTGGATCAATGATCAGCAACGTAAAAAGTCACTTAGTGCCCATGACACAGGCTGTAGCGTTAGGACCTATCATGTCAAGGAGCTTGGTTTTATTAACTCTGTAATTACCTGTTAAGCCAAATCGGCCAATTTTATTGCACATTTTCTCCTACCTGGGCGGGGACCTTTGCCTCCCTATTAGAGCCCTGGGCATCCCCTCATTTTTCTCCGCTTCCTCTGGGGTCCTGCGCGTTATTCACCATTGCTCAGGCTGGGAGCGTGATGAGCCGAGAGCTTCCCTACCTGCCCGGCAGCGGAGCTGCCCGCCCAGCCCAGCCCAGCCCCATGGCTCTTTTGGGAAGCAGGTTTCCCTGGGATGCAGCCCAGCATGGTGAATGCTTTTCCCTCGGACTGACACCTGAGGATGAGCTTTGAGCAAAGTTGGGTGATGGGAGAAGAGGGACTTTTGTAGGAGGCTGCTTACAGGGTCTTCTCCATGCTCTTCACCTTGAGAATAGATTAGGAACATCTTCTATGGAACATAATTGGTGTCTCTTTGGCTTCCAAGTCTGGTTATAATTATTTACTTATTTACACATTCCTTTTAACATCTTCTTTTCTTCTACTCCTGAGGAAGAGGAGGCTGGGGAGGGGTCCGAGGGCGGTGGGCTGCTCTGCCCCCCTTGAATGACTTTGCAGGTTCTTGGGAAGTCGAGCCCCAGCGCGGCTGTGAGCAGGACAGGGATAACGGCCCCTCGCGCTCTGGGGGACGTTAATGACTGCAAAGTGCTCAGGTGGCTCCGGCAGCGCTCTGGGCAGTAATGGAGACCGGGGAAATACACGGGAGAGAGTCATGATATTGGTTAGCTCACTAATCCTTGCTATTAACTGTCCCAGTGGAGCCGTACCTTGGGGTCTAGGGGGGACAGATGGGGGGTGTCCACTGGCGTAGCCTTGGAAACTACAGTTCTCGGGGAGGGCAGGTTGTTGAGTAAAAGGGACTGTTTAAGAAATCCATCCAGGGGAATTCACTAGCTTATTATCAAGTATAGCATCTAGAAAATCAGATATTTTTATCGCTAATCTGTGCTTTGGGCATTTGAGAGGACAGAGGAGCTGCAGGCCTGCTGTCATTTATGGATGAGCTAATTCTTGCTGTGCTGAAATTAGATGTTAAAGTAGTCCCGGCTTATACCCAGCATGCATGCAGAATTCCTGTTACGGAGCCAGCTGCGCAGATAGAAAATCTGGGAGCCCAGAATTAAATTTCTCCTTCAGACCCAAGAGATTGGACCAAGATCCTGTAAACAGCCTTCTCCACGAAGGGCGGCCTGCATGATGCTGGCTTTAAGTGTTTGATCTTTCCCTGGTGCTCTGGCCTGGCCAAAAAAAAATAATAATAAAATAAAATAAAAAAGAGAGCTCTGGTGATGCTGAGAAAACCTTGTTAGGGAGCTGGGGGTTAGGGAGGTGGAGGCACCAGGAAGGTGCTTGAGGAGGTGGTGAACTGATCCTGGAGCCATGTGGACTCCTACGTGCCCACAGCCCCGGTCACTGTGGGAGTGGAGGAAGCTGGATGTTTCCCTCTGTTCCTCTGGCTCCTCTTTTGATAGCGTCTACCGATACCTTTTTTTCTTGTTCTGCTCATACCCTCTCATGGCAGCTCTTCCTTTGGCCATGGGAGATTGGACCGTGCTTGTGGAAATACTCAAGGCTGCTTGATTCAAGAGTAACCATGGCATTAGGTGGAAGTACTTATAGAATCATAGAACAGTTTGGGTTGGAAGGGACCTTTAAAAGCCATCTACTCCAACCCCCTGGCATGAGCAGGGACATCTTCAGCTAGACCAGGTTCCTCAAGCACCGTCCAACCTGGCCTGGGATGTTTCCAGGGATGGGGCATCTCCCACCTCTCCGGCCAACCTGGGCCAGGGTTTTTCACCACCCTCATATCTAGTCTTGATCCCAGCTTTGTCACTAGTGTCACTGGCTGATTGTACAGGAACCAGGGGCTTTAGCAGAGATCGCTCTTAACTTGCATTGTATGATCTGAGATGTAAAAAGAAGCAGGTGAGAAATCATGGGGACAAAGCTGTCCCTTGGAGAGCTGGGGAAGAAAGGCACGTGTAAACCTCTGCTGCTGGGGAGGTGGCTTCTCATCACCTCTGCCAAGTCCATCAAGTAGAGCTCATTGCTCTTAAAACTCCACAAAGTTAGTTGGGGACTCCCCTCGCTGACCGTGGCCCCACCGACGTGCCAGAGGGACTCGGTCTGGGGGGCTGACCCAGAGCGGGGGGGCCCGTGCACCCACAGACCCTTCCCGAGCGAGGGGGGCTGCAGCCGGCGTGGAGCAAACTGGCTGTGGAATAACCCCCTCCCCGCCCACCCTCGAGTGTTTACTCTGAGCATGTTTTAGTGCTGCTGGGGTCATTGCCACTGACCCAGGGACTAGTCTATCTAGCGCTAATGTCAAGAGACTGACATCCATAAAAAATTAACAAACTCCCGTTTACCTACAGACTGCTCCTTGTCTCGGAGGCAGGATGGGAAGAAGACAAGAGCACCAGAGGCAAAAGTGCCAGAATGATGTCCAGGGCCAAAACCAGGGTGTGCACTCCCCAGGAAAGATGAAAACTTCCAAAGATTGTTTAAAGAGCTCCTGCCTTAATGATGAGATNGTGTGATTGGGTTTTTTTTTTTTTTTTTTTTTTTTAATCAGCTGTGTCTGGAGAGAAATCTGTAAATGAGGGAGAAATGCAATCAAGACCCGAGGAAGTGCAGGTTTGTGCGGCGAAGCCCCGCGCCATGCCATGCTCCTGGCTGCAGGAGCAGGTGGGCTCCGTCCTGCCGGGAGCCCCACGGGCATCTGCAGGATCCGGCCCCGACGCTGCTTTCCATGGGACATAGTTCCTGCCTCCAAGAGCTGAGCCTTGGTGGGAAGCCCGCCGTGGGGACAGCCCAGGCTCACCACGTCCCTGCCCTCATTTTGCCTTTTGGGGTTTCTCATCCCCTCTCTCCCCCTTGTCCAGCGCTGCTGAAGGTCACTGCCGATTTGCACGCAAGCTCATTTTTAGGATTTGTAACCCCATAACCTCACCCGAGTGCTATGGGACCCTGAGGGTTCACCCCACACAATGTGACCCCCCAAAACAGCCACCCTTCTCGGGCTGGGACCCCGGGCGCTGCCAGGCACAGCAGCAGCTTCCGTGGGAGCAAGAACCTTAATTTCTCGCCTCCTGCTACAGTGACCATTACCCTGTGCCGAGCTCCCACGCTGGGTGTTCCCAGCCCTCCCTCCCCTTCCCCTGGCTTTAATGGGTCTCCTCCTGGAACTGGAGACCTGGGGGGGGGGAAGGTTTCAGCAGGGCTGGGTTTGTAGAGTGCTCTCAATGGTCTGTAACGTGCAAGCAAATCTCAGCTATAATGTAAAGCGTAATAAGCAGTTTGCAGGCTATGAATCTGCAATTAAAACAGTTATAGTTAATTTAAATAGTAGAAAATGAGGTTGATTTAATGCTTATTGATTTGGTAATGGGCACCGGCTGCATGTGACCAACTGACTCTGGGTCATAGCGGCTGACATAAAACCCCCACGCTCCTCTTCACAGGTTATTTCCCCCGCCTCGCTGGCCCCTTCTCGCCCACGTATCCCCCCTCCCCAAAATGAAATACATCCCGTCGTTAGGTGCCATGACCCTAACGTCGTTTAGAGCCGGCTGATAGCCATAAGAGGGTTCCCCCGACCCCCAGGGCGTTCCATCCAGCCCCCCCCCAGTAATAACAAGGGTTGATACTGGTGGAAAGTCCTTCCTTGCATATCAATGGTGGCCAGATCGTGTGGGTCGTCTAGCCAACAGCAATGCTAAAAATGACCGTGTTCAACATTAAAGCGGTGTGTTTTTAATTAAAATTGATTTTGGACTAAGTCCCTAACTAGTGTTTCTAATGGCTGCCATTTTTTTCCCCCTGATTGCAAAAACTTGAAGTTTAAAAATAAAGGAGGAGGAGGGAGCGATGGGCTGTTGGGAAAGCGGGGGAAGGAGGGAGGTCGAGCTGAGCAGAGCAGCTGCCTTGGATTTCAAGTGTCAGAACCTCATCGGGACAGAAAAGCTCTGCTTTCGTACCTCAGCCCCGCTTACTGCCCTTCCGAAAGGTTTTACATCCCTGAAACGCCAGGTTTTCGGCGAGCGGATGAGATTTGTTTAACTGTGCAAGCTGGAGTATCAAACCCACAGATCTAATGTTACACTGTTATTTCTCTTTTTATTAATTAATTTTTGGCAGAGTCTTTATCAGGATTCTTTTAATTATCAACCCTTGGTACAACGTTAATCCTGTGAATACATTGAAGTTAATTCTTGGGTTATTATGTCTTTTAGCCTGCGGGAACCGAAGCTCAGTTGTAATTTGTTAATGAAAGTAGGGATTTCTCTAAGGTGCCTGTGGGTGTTGGATCCTCACTCCCAGGTAATTTGGAGTTGGATTCTGCACCTTCGTCATAAAATGCAATTCTAGTCCTGCTAAAATAAACAAACGGGAGGTTTTCTGTCCCTCTCAGGTGTGCTCAGCCTGCGGAGGACTGAGCACCATCCCCCGGCGTTGTAAGAACAGCTTTGTGGGTACTGGCAACTGGTGCCGGCGTTTGTTTTTAAATGTTACTCATCTAAATGAAGCAGAAAACCAGGAATTTCGCAAGTGTGGCCAAACGTATCTGAATGTCAATCCTTGTTCCTTGGGCTATCCAGGGTTTCCTGGGGAAACCCCCAAACTATGGGACGGGGTAGCAAAGAGCTGTTGAAGCAAAGGCGGCCTCATTTTGCCCTTTTCCTCCTTGATTTTAAGCCAGTTTTAAATGGCAGAGCGGTCGTTGAATGCCGCCGTTTTGTGCTTGTCGACTCTCAGTTTGGGGTTGAGGATTTCTCCGCAGTTCAGTGCCGCTGCAAATATTTGGCTAATGGCTAGAACGTGTCTAAACCCACTCAGAGGCTGGTGCTGGGACCCTGCATGCTCCCGGGCGCGAGCATCCCTCTGGTCGTGCTCCGGAGATCTTCAGCCCCTAATTCACTATTAAGAAGATTCCCTGAAGGATCGAGGCACGCCGTTGTTTCCGTCGAAGTGGAAATGCACTCTTCCACGGTACGGCCCCCACCCAGCTGATTATTTGCCTAAAATCCCTCATGGCTGTAGTTTACCCGTAATCGCTGCGATCGGGCAACTCGCCGTTCTCAGCTTGTCCCTTAAGTGATACCAACGGCATCTTATTGTCCCCATAGCGGTGTCAGCTCTGGCAACTGCTGAACGGGGACCGGGGGCGAGATGAGATAGATAAACCCTCCTAGGGGAAGGGAGGGAATAAAGGGCCGGATTATTTTCTTAAAGTAAATTCAGAGTATAATTAAGTTTAAGTTGCTGCGGGTTGGTGCGGGTTCAAGTCAGTCTAAACTTGCTCCTAATGCTCAGTTCATTTTGCTCAAACTAAATCCTCCGCCTGGGCAGAAAGAGTTAATTTTTGAGCTTGTACAGAGGGAGAAGGGGGAAATATGCCATACTGCAAACTTGGATAAAGCAGAAAAGATGCAGATGGGTCGGTCTTGCAGGAGGCATTCTGGAGACAGGCCAGCTGCATTTTCCACATGCCGTAGGAGTTAGTCTTCGGACAGATGGGACTCTGGGGTCACCCAAGAAAACTCCAGTGAAAAGGTTACCTTGTAGGAGCATTAGACACACTTCTCGCCGGAGCGCAGGGGTCAGGCACACTCTACTGTACAGCCACCGTGCTAGAGAAAACAAACAGCCCGCAGCCTGCAAAATGTCAGGGACTGTGGGAAGCAACTTTAAAAAAATAATTAAAGGCCCCTGTAAGGTTTTCCTGGACATAGAGCAGGCTGGAGGCACCCGGAGTTTCTCTCTGCCTCCTGTTAACAGGAGTTATAACACTCCCTGTGTTCTTGGTCTTCACGGAACGAGCTGCAGCAGGGAAGGTTGCATGGGGAAATGGGGCTCAGTCTTGCCCTTTGCGATTCCATTTTTCTCCTGGCATGGGGAAAACAGGCTGAGCGCTGGCCTTTCGGATGCAGGCTCCTTTCTGGGCTTAGATCTCGAGAAAAGAGCAAGTCCGGAGGCTTTGCCCCTACGGTGCTGCCTCTGCCCCGGCTGGGCTGGTTGCAGCAGGGGGGTTTGGGAAGGTGGCACTGGGGACTCGGGCTTTGGCACCCGGTGCCAGCTCTCGGGAAGTCAAACAGATGTTTCCTCATTTAGCTCCGCATCATCCGTCCGTCATCCCAAGAGGGAAATTAAAATGGGCTCGGGACAGGCAAGGCTCTGTGTGCCGCAGCCACTGAAAGGGAGATGAAAAGCTTTATTTTCCTTCCCCCCTCCCTGGCCCCATGTTGTGGGCTTGGCATCTGTATTTATTTACTCATTTTATTTTTAGATGGAATGAATCATCTCTTTGGGGCAGGGGGCAGAAAATCCCTCTCCCTCTCCACACTGCCCCCTCCACCTCAAAGCATACTTTGTTGTTTTGCATTAATTTTGCCAGCAGAATTCAGCGTCTTTTTAAGCTACTGGTTCAGGCAGAGCAAACGGATATAATAGCAGTGTATTTGTAGCAATTTATGAGTTTTATTGTTTTCCATCTGGTAGTCTTGGAGCACTTAATAGATGTTCCTTGTGATAAACTTGGTGGAGGAGAATTAATTATTATCCTCACTTTTCAGTTGGGGAAACTGAGGCAGCTGTGTGCACTGGCGGTTTGCTCTCAGTCTTGCAGCAAGTTGACAGAAAAATTAAGATATTGCTGAAATTCTGGTTCTGTTGAGACAAAATGCCTCTGGAGATCTACAGAGCCCCACTTGCACCTAAATCTCCTGGTCCAAATCTCATTACAGTCAGTAGAAAAAACTCTCGTTGTCTGCAGGCTTTAGGCTCAGGCCTCGGTTATGAGGTTAAAAAACAGCAAGACTCTCGTTTCCCTAACCTTTGCGCTGCTTAATTTTGCTCTGGATTAATAGGTTGTTCTGGTCTATTAGCAGCAGGGCTCGTTCGCTCTTGCCTCATTTTGCTTGGAATAATAAGACCAAAAAATTATGCCTTGGCAGAAGAGAGGGGGGCAAATAAACGTAATCGGGATTTCGCGTCCTCTGATAAAAAAGCATGGAGTAGCCCGGCTGTTCCCAGCCAGTACGGGGAGGGATGTTTAGTGTTTGTTTGGGTTAGAAAAAAAATAAAACAGCTTTGGGAAACACAAAGAGAGGCGAGATTTGCCTCTTCCCTTTTGTTGCGGGGCACGGGGATGGGAATGCGGAGCTCCGTACCCTCTGTTCCCGGGGCTGCCGTGGCGTGTCATGGTTTTCTCAGGCTTGGGGAGAATGCTTGGGGTTTCGGGGGCTCTTTGTGAAAGGCGAGCTGTCGCCTTCCTTCCCCGAATGAATTCCCCCTCGCCTTAGGGCCCATAACCCAGCGGGCAGGGTCATGGCTGGTTTAGATGGTGCACGCTCGCTCGCTCTCTCTCTCTGCAAACCAGCGGAGTGATGTCTGCGTTTCGGGAAAAGAATGTGTGTTAAAAGGACTAATGGTCCGACTGTCCATCAGGCCGGGCAGCCCTTGAGGTCATCTGGCGGTCAAAACCAAATCATTCCAGCTTGTTCCCGATGCTGATGGCTGGCCGCGTGGAGTTCACTGCCTCACGTCGCTTTGGTACCCTGCGAGAGCGAGCGGGGTTGGTTTTAATTAGTATTTTTAGGAGGACATGGGGAGAGCAATGTTTTCTCCTTAGCAACTGTATTTGCATAGAGGCTTGCCTTTGAGGGCTGGGCTGCGAGGGTCTGAAGCACATGCAGTGTTCATCTTTGCTTGAGAAAGAAAGAAAGAAAATTAAATCTCCCCGGACTCCGCACTGATGAATAGACAGCGGGACGGATTCTGACCTCAGGGCCAGCGCGAACGCAGGGGGAGTTTGGAAAGGCTTGGGCTCGTGTGCGTGAAGGGAGCGTTTGCTGGGGAGAAAGTATTTATACGGGAAGAGAAAAGGGAACGTTTGCTGTGAAGAAAGTATTTATGTGGGAAGAGAGATCTCTGCCCTGCCCTGGGTAAACAGGAGCGAAAATGCTCCATTGTGGGATGGGGAAGAAATTCTGATGCTAGATTTGGGAAAGCAGATGGATTTTGGGGCTGCTGGGTGTGTAATTGGGCTGGCAAAAATGCTGCTTTCTGTCTTCTGGGTGGTGCTGGCGTGGGGTTTTCTGCCTGGCCTTCGTTGCCCTCTGCCGACAGCGGCCGAGGGGTGGCCGAGCCTCAACGGATGCAGGTGGTGGACCCGGAGCCGTCAGCAGCCAGGATGCAGGGCTCATCCTGGGGGGGTGGAGATGCTTGAAACCATCCCAGCACTGGCGTCCAAATTTTGCAAATGGCAGCGATTTCTACAGCAGTCCAAGCTCCTGCAGCCAGACTGTTTAGTACATTTAAAATCCTGGCTCTGGTTAAAAATGTTTATATTTGAAAATCGCCCCTAATAAAGTCCAGTTTAAATTAACAAAACTGCAGAGAGAGACATCTCATCTTCTCCCGACTCCAGTTTCAAGTTCTCAGGCTAAATTATTTTCCCCTGGATGGGGAGGAGAGTCGGACCTGAGGGGCTCGTTATGCTTCTTTCACTACTTCATCAAAATCAGACAAAGCACATCGCTGCCCAGACCCTGCCGATACCTCCCAGCACGGGCCTGCCCGGACAGTCCCAGTGCTTGAAACTGGATGATGGAAAGGACCATTCCTGCCAGTACGTGCAGGAACGGGTCCATCCTGGGTCTGGCCAGTGGAAAAGGCGTTAACTGGAGGAACTGGAAGATGCCCAAAAATGAAAGCTAAAGATAACGCTCGAGTTCTGACAGTGTCTCTTCCAAGCACCTCGCAAGGTTTTCCTCTTGGGATCAAAACCTCCCTTTCCTGCTCAGTTCTAAATCAGATCATTCTTTTTCTCTGTTCTTAAATATTTCCTTAAAAAAAACCCTCCTGCCTCTCCACCTTATCTTTATGGCATTGCTGCTTTATTCCTTACATTGTTTCCCAGATAAGACTGCGTGCCAGAGGTTGGGAGCATTTTCCATCCTTTAGCCCGTCTTTTTATGTCCGCTAATTGCACAGGGACACCCTTTGGCAGCAAAGGCGTTGGGTAAACTGGGAGTTCATCACTGTATTCAACTGATTCTTTAAAATTTATGCTTAATTACAAAATGGATTAGAATATAGCATGACCTCTTCTTGTAAAAGGCATTGCATTAGTTATGATTAAAATTGAATGACTGACTACATTGGAATTACATAGAAGAAAGTCCCAAAGTGGTAATGGTAATGCTTGGTCTCCTCTGGTGCCTTATACGTATTCCCGTGGTACCTTGTGGACTCTTAAAATGTCCTTGCAAAGCACTGTGTAAATGGAAATTTTCCATAAAATTCTGTGAATTCGGTAATTCCTGTGTCCCCATGCTCCATGAGAAGCGCAGAGTCCAAAGCCAAAGGGAGGTCTCCAGATCTGCTCCAGGTTATGAAGAGCTCGGGCCTCAGACTCACATCCATCGGGGTGGCCACGGCTACCTGCGCTTCTCCTGGTTGTGACATTTTAACCATAAGACATTCCCCGCTTCCAGTTCCACTTTGTAAATGAGCTGTAATGGTTGTGCCCCACCTCATGTTTTTAATATCAGTCCTCTCTCATCTCATGGTGCCGCAAGACAGGCCACTGGAAGGGGACATGGACTAGAAAGGGCAGGTTGTCTAAATACTCAGGCTTATTGTCCTCTGTGGAAGTGTTGGTTTCCAACTTTGTTTTCAACCATGGCTGCCAGGCCATCGCTTAAATGGTGGCCAAGATCCTCAGGCAGTCTTGTAGCTTCAGATGCTGGGACTCCGAAGGTAGCGAGAGCCAAATGTGCTGAGCTGGTGATACTTCTCATCCTCTCCAGGTGCCTGGGGAACTTCTCGGGGATGGTGTGAGACACTGATCCAAAGAGCTTCTCTCAAGCTGTCCCTGTTGGGGAGGATAGGGAGGAACAGGCCAGTCCCGGCTCTCGCTCTCAGCCGGGTGGAAGAATTGCCATGTTTTGTGGACAAGGCTCTTCACCAGCACTAGATGTTGAGATCTGGTTGTGAGGATGGAGCTTTCTTCAACAGCGCAGTCTTTTGGGCATCCCCTTCATCAGGGCAGGCCCTGACAGGTCACAAAGAGTGATGTGGTGGCAGGAAGATGGGGTGCCACCATTTTAACTTAATCCATAGCTAGTGAGGGAGACCTTTCCTGGGATACCTGGATGTAAGGTTACTTTGCAGCTTGGTTTCAGACGGCATTCTGCCACCTCGCTCACGTGCAAGTGCCAGAACATCCTGTTATCCCATCAGCAGTTTTCTGATCTTCTAGTCTTGATATTTAAAATGATGTTGACTGTCAAATAGGCTAACCCTTGCTGTCAATTCAAGGTTGCACTTTGTCTTCAAGAGTCTCCAACATTTTATTGGGACCATGCTATTTTGGGAAGGGCAGAGAAATGTTGGGCACCTACAAGATGCTTAATCAGCTCTTTGCCAAAACGTTGTTGAAAACATTTGTTTGGACCGTACCGTTAATGACACAGTGGAAGATAGGAAGCTTATGGGCTCCATCACGGTGAGCTGTGTAGTACTGCAAGCAGATATATTTTGTTGTGGCTTAAAATGAGATTAATAGTTAAGATTGCTGGTTTCTGTTTGAACTCTGCTGGTGAGTTCGAGACAAGAGGGGAACATGTTTTGCCTTGGTTTGCTCATTGATTAAACTGGATGACAACGTTCAGCGTTCCTCTTCCAACTCTCCCTTTTCCCAGGAATAACTTGTTAACGTTTCTACCGTGTTTTGATGCGCTCTGGCGGGAGCTAAATGTAAGCAAAAATTCCCGACTAAAGAGCCTCTGCTGTGGAAAACCAGCTTGTCTGCGAGGACTCACCCAACTTTTCCTGGCCTTTCCTCCAAAAATAGGAGTATATTCATTATATTAATGCACTGCTGCATTAATGTAATAGGATACTTAGTCCTGTGGTTCCCAGTTTTCCTTCTTATCAGTCCTTGTACGACAGCTGTGCTATTACTTTTTCCAAGGTCTAATACAGCAATTTTGGGATTGTTGGATCAGACTTGTGAAGAGACCCAACTTCTCTCCCCTGAATTCCTCATCTCCCCTCCTCGCTCGTCAACCCGCTTCTCACCATTCGTCTGCTCGCTGCTCCTCTCTGCTCTTCCCTTCGGTTCAGGCTCGGGAGCAGTCGTCGGAGCAATTGGTTCTTGGTCTCAACTGAGTAATTTTGAGCAAATGACTTTGCCTCGCTTTCTCTATGTGTGGAACGGGATTAATGCCATTAAGCCTCCTCCCATGAAGAACCTCGAAACCTATGCATAAAAGCCCCATACAAGAGCAAACACTGTGTAATCCCTAGGTTGCTGCTTTGGCTGCTCTAACAGATTTGCAGTGGGAACCCATTTTTCTCAAAAACATCAAGCTGTCATTCTTTGCCCATTTGGCAAATCCTGGAAGTTGTCCTGCTCCAGAGAAACGCAACTGGGTTTGCTTAAAAACATCGCCTCTTGCCACCCATTTCAGGATGAGAATATGTAATGAGCTTCCAGCGGGTCTTCAATCTTGCCCTCCCTTGTCAGCTGCAGGTTCCACTAATTAAAAAAATGAGTGAAGTTGCTTTCCAGATAATGGAGGTGGCTCTGTTATTCTTCCTTTAACACTTGTTCTTCTCATCACATGGTGGTTATTATACGTGTGGTATATCTTTCCCCTCTGTCAGTCCATTTACCTGTCTCTTCTTGTCTTTGGTGACAGATATATGTTGTCAAGTATGTCCTCGTGCTCCCTCCAGTTTCCACTCTGACGTCCACTAGTCTATTCAATTAGGCTGAATTGGGAGTATAATTTACTGACCCCTCTCTCTCCTTAGCAGGTAAACTAGAAAATCATATACATGCATCTCCCGCACTCGCTGACCTTGGAAGGCAAATTTAAGAGGATTTATTGTTGTCAGCTGCAGGCAAATATTGAAAACGTTACATTTTGTCTGAAGGGGGATGCCATGATGTTTGCGCGTGTGCATTGTTTAATAACATTTCACTTAACTCGCTATGATTAATTCAATTGATATTAATTACATTGCAATATAGGAGCAGAGACCATAATACTTTTTCATATGGGTTTCCACCGATGAATCATTTTACATGTGGCATTTGCTAATGGGCCCTTTTTAAAAACATTAACCAATAGTTATAAGAGGAGGAAATCTGATCTGCGGCAGAGCCGGTGCCGGCTCGCTGTGCCTCAGCAACCTGCTGGCACGCACAGGCTCCGCTTTTAATTTTTTAGGCAACGATTGTCCAAATCTTCAGATCCATCACTTTATTCGAATGGTATAAAAACCCAGCAGATCTAATTTCCTTTCTTTGACTCTCTTTATTAGGGTATTGGTTATATCTCGTGTCCCCGCAGACTGATATTTTATTAGCTGTTAACAATGATCTGATAGAGGGAAAGAAGTTAACGTTTCGAGATGTTATTTATTTTTGTGTGTTTGTTCCTGGGCGAGGGTTGTTCTCCCCCCTCCTCTCCCCGCTTTGGACATTTCCAGCTGAGGAGCCTCGTCGGGAAATGTCGCCACTGCCACCTGCTTGCGGAGCAGGGACTGACACGCACCCGCCGGGGCTCTGCGGGATGTGGGGTGCGGGATGATGGGGGATGATGCGGGAGGAGGGGGGGTGCGGGATGCAGGGGTGTGGGATGCAGGATGCGGGGTGCGGGATGCAGGATGTTGTGGGATACGGGAGGATGTGGGATGATGTAGGATGCTGCGGGATGCAGGAGCACCCGCGGGGCCGGGGTGGGGTCTCCGTGGAAACCCCACCCGGTCTCATAGCTGGGGCGAGACGATATTTTTTATTTTTAACTGACATTTAAAAACTCCGCCAGGATGCAGATTTATAAATACCTGCCCAATTATAATGTTAATTTTATTCCTCGCTTCCCCAAGCCCACCTACTATTCCCCTACTATCACAGCAGACTATAATTTTTTATTATTAGTTAGATACTCAACATCGGGCCGTGGTTTGAGATATACATCCACATCCGTATATCATCTCGCTCCCAGATAGCTCGTTTCTTGTTCGTATTGACGTCAATGGGAATTTTGCCATTGACTTAAATGGGAGCAGGATCAAGCCCGAAATGATTCAGTGACGGGATGACAAAACAGTGAGGTGTGGGGAAGGAGAGACCGTAAACACAGCCGTGAGATGACACGGTTACTTGGCAATGGCCCATGCACAGCGCGCTTGAACTTTTTTAAAATTTATGGTACCATTGTATAAAATAAATGACTCATCATATAAAAGGAAATAGTCTCAAGGGATTCGCTTCTTGTGGGCATCGCAGCAAAAGTAGGTTTTTAAGAATAATGATGAATGAACGGGTTTTAGTCTTAAAAAAAAAAAAAAAGAAGGAAGGAAGAAATGTGAAAATACAGATTTTTGCGGGGCTGGAGATGGAAGCCCTCCCCAGAAATGCCTCTCGCTTCTGTTATTTATAATGCGACGGTTTTCCCAGTTAACAGTTTAAATGAAGGGGCCGTTTCTTAAATGCTTTATTCATATTATACAGCGATTACCAGCTATAGCCATATTCCTTAATAACCTGTTATAAAGCATGTTATAAAATCCATTAGTGATGATGCTAGGAAAAGCTGTTAGGAAGCATAATGCACGGTAATCAGGGCTGTGCAAAAGTGACAAAAATGTTTGTCGTTTCATGCCGGGGTTTATATAAAAGCTAAATAATTTATTTTGTGATCAAGGCATTTTGGGTTGATTTTTTTTGTTTCATGGAGTGTTTTCAAAATGTCCCTTTTTAACATGAAAAATAAACCCATTTCAGCTGCTTAAATATTCTGGGTTTGATTAAAATAAACACTTTTTTTTTTTCCCCCCTCTCTCTCTCTCACATACAATCATTTGAGAATAAATACATAAATAAAAGGAACTCTTCCCCCCACTTTAAATTTTTGCATCAGGGAATTTTTGAGTGGGATCTTCCTGTGCAAAATTGAGTCGTTTTTCACAAAGCTGAAAGGTACCTGTGCTTCAGGTTCTCGGTGTCCTTGGGAGATATTAACAGTAGACGGATTTAAATGGTCTGCTTATATATTTAATACCTGGCTTTGTGGCATGGACACCCCCTTTCCTGTTTAATTTAAATACCTCCCTAATGTCTCCCCGGCAGCATTTACTGGTTTATGGGGAATCGGTGGGGGTGACAGAAGGAGGCAGCACCCACTCCTCTGCGCTAAAGAAATCCTCCTGCTCCGGCTCCGTGATTTGATAGGAATTAAGTGCTAAAAATGATACCAGGGATCCACCTGGAGCAAAGGGGGAGTCCTGGGGGGCTGCAGCCCGTGCCCTTGTCCCGGTGGAGTGGAGGGGTGGCCCCGCCACGGCGAAAAAGGGGGGGTCGGATCCTGAGACAGGGCTGTGAGCGGGGCCGGATTCGGGGCTGAGGATGTTGGTGGGGATTTGAGACAAGTCTGAATCCCCCCCGTTTGCAGGGTTTCTCTGTGGTTATGTGAGAGCTGTACTCTGCCAAAACAGGGTGGGGGAAATATTCTGAATTTCAGCACAGATTAAGCGGGAGAGAGAATGAGCCATCTAAGGGCTGCTGCGCAGCAAATACAAGAACAAGATGCAGGATTAAAAATAGCACTCGCAGAAGAGGCGTCCATCTAAACCAGCACATTTTAGGGTTGTTTTAACATCCCTTCTCTTACATTTTCCTCTCTCCTCTTCAGCCGGAATGCTGC
This sequence comes from Dromas ardeola, assembly GCA_013398915.1. Classification (NCBI taxonomy): domain Eukaryota; kingdom Metazoa; phylum Chordata; class Aves; order Charadriiformes; family Dromadidae; genus Dromas; species Dromas ardeola. Next base: position 82,392 of record VYZM01004310.1, on the reverse strand, counting down.
TGCCGAAGCAGCTCTTTCAGCCCAGTTTGGCCTCTGGATTTTAGGATGCTTGTGGGAAGGAGGGGACGGGTATTATCTGTCGAAAACGGGCTCCAGATTTGCTCTCTGAAAAACGGCGCGCATTTGTCCGGGGGATTGTGTGAAGCGAACGCCCCGGCGTTCACCCACCCCATTTCACACTCTGCAGATGCAGATTAGGTTTTATTGTGTGTGCAAATTTGAGGGTCACTCGGAAGCACCGCTTAAAATAATATCCATGGCAAATTAGCGTATTAGTAGCATTCGTTAGGGCAAGTGAGAGTTTGGAGCTAGGGCCGGGGAGCACAGGAGCTCGGGGCACACAGTGTGTGTGTGTGTGTGTGTGTGTTGTGTGTGTTGTGTGTGTCTTGTCACATTCTCATCTCCCCAGTTTGTTTTTAAATCTCTCTTGCTCAGTTTGGACTCAGCTCTGCCGTTGCTGTTACACAAGTGTAAATCTGAAGCAACACTGGTGAAGTAAATGGCAATACTCTGGATCCGGTCCTGTTTTTATATGGAAAACAAAAAAAAAAGGGGTTCAGCCTTCTAAACAACAGTTGGACGGAGCTACAGGAGGTGCTGGGTACCAGGTTCTCTGGGGTAATGGTGTGCTTCGGGCTGAGGGCAGCCGTAAGGTCCTTTTACATGAGACCATAAAGGTGCTTTATTGTACTTGGAAATCAAGTCCAGGATTTTAAGGAGTTTTTTTTTTTTTGTGGAGATCAGAACAGCTAAACTAATTACTGCAAAGTAATATCGTGCAAAAAAAGTCGCAGTGGCTTAAATTGTCTTCCCCCCATCCCAACAAACCTCAGTTCTGTGTAGTTCTTCCTCCTGTTATCAAATGAAAAGCTTTTTAGCCTTCCCTCGTTGCTCCCTCCAGTGGGGTACACAACATCCCACCGTAAAATAAGCCCTGTCCTCCCCCCCGGGCTTTTGGGAGCGAAGGTGAGAGGAGTTTTGTGGTTTAGCTTTTTTCCTTGCATATGGCAAGCGAGAACTTTGCTTCCTCCAGTCCCAATAAACCCCAGTAAAAGTCTGTTAACTCTGGGGAACCCGCTCTCTTTCGGTGCCCAGCGTTACAGTAAAACGCTCTTATCTTCAGGTTTTCCCGGTGCAGCATATGGTTGGGGGGTGTTGGAAATGACGCTGTGCATTCTGCTCCGTCGGTTTACAGCTGTGGCTGGGAGCGTCGCCTCTTCGCTGCCAGAGGGACGGGCCACAGAGGACGGCTCTGCTGGGCCACGGGGACGAGGAGAGAATTAAATCTCAGCCTAAATTTCCCCAGTCTGAGATGGAGTTGACTTTGGGGGGGTGAGCGCTCCCCTCTGTTCTCCCCCCCTCTCATCTCCCAGCCCTTGTCCCATGTCTCGTCCCCGCACACCCATCCCCATCCCAAGGTGTCCTCCTCGTTTTGGGAGCGTTGGCACATCCTGGAGACACCGAGACGGTCCCAGCGCCTCGGCTTGTCTGCTGCCAGAGAAACAAAGAAACTGCAGCTAGCACAGTTATTTAAAAGGAGCTGTAATATGTTACTGTTATGGGTCATTGCGGGGTTTTTTTATACTGATATTACCATTATTATCCTCTCCAGCCGTAAAAATTGATTGGTGAGATGAGCAGTCTGCGATACTCTCTGATTCTGGCTGTGGGACTAAATCTCTCCATGCAGGTGGAGCAGAGGAGGGATGGAGAGAGGATCCACGAGGATCCCCTCCACATACGCGTACGGTGCCCACGTCCATACGCCGTGGGGCAGCGCCAGGTCGGCCGCTGGTGCGGGACCTCCCGCTGAGGCTTCCCACGGGGGAAGCTCTTGCGAAGGGCACTGGGAACTCCTCCTGGGTGCTGGGAAGATGCTTTTTGGGAATTTGAGTCAGGTTACCTGGTGCATACCCCCATTTTCCGTGGGTCAGGACGGTGAGAGCACAAGAAACTGAGGCTGCAAGTGGATTTTGGGAGGCAGAAGGGAGGGTAACTGTGAGCAGAGGTAACCACACATCGGTGTCTTCAAATAAGGAATAAATAGTGGCACGCAGCGATGCTCAGAGAATTGGGCTTTTTTTTTTTCTTTTAACCACACAATTCCGGCCGCTTTTTCAAGATGACAGCGGTGTTATTTTGTAAAAAAATAAAGGGATACTAAAGGTAAAGAGAAGCGAACTGCCTTAAGCAAGCTCAAAAGACACACACGGAGCTGGCAAAAGAGCGCAGGCGTCCTGGCTCATAATCCGTTGGACCGGAGCTGATCCCAAAGCAGTGATAAAAGCCCGGACTCCTGCCTGCAGCCCTCGTGCGCTGCCGGCTCAACCCCAGTGGCATCGTACCATGTCTGGAAACGCTATTCTGGCCTGTTCTCCAATTACTCTGGTGGAGTTAAGCCAGTTTACGCCAGCTGATGAGCTGCCCTCCTGTGTGTGTATAATTATTCATAGAATGAGATCCAGGAAAGTTTAGATTAAGGCCATGGGTACATGAATGGGTCAACATGAGGCATTTCAGCCTGTCCTGCTTTTTGAAAGCTGTATCCACATAATGCAAGCCCTTGAAAGCAATTTAACCCCAATAGTGACAAATTTAAACCCTTGAGGAATTAGGGCTGAATTTGTCAACGTTTTTCCAGCGCTTGCTTTTCAATGCACAGCCGGCTCATTTCTCACGCCGCCGGGCGCGCAGCTGCCGCGCTGCAATTTCCCTCCAGGTTTGTGCCTTGAGCTTCACGTGGCTGTGGATGGAGTAAAAAGGGGACAATGGGCACGGGCCGGTCCTTGGGTGTGGAGGGGAGACCTCGGAGTGAGTGCTGATGCCATCTGGATGCTCCCTTGTCTGGATGTTCCCTAGATGTGGAGGAGAAAAGCAGAGCATCCCGGCGGATGCACTGCCCAGACCTCCTCCCATGGGGAGACCAAGCGATGGTAGAGCAGCCCAGGGTCTTGTGCCACCAAAACCCAGTGTAGACCCGATTGATGCGACCTCAACCTCATTTGGCTTCTGTTTGCTTCTCTGCAAAATAAGGAAGAGCACATTCCTCCTCCTGCTGCGTGATTTAACCAACAGCTTGTTCCTGTAGCAGCCCGGGGCTGGTCCCAGTTCAGCAAACGCTGGAGTCTCCTTGACTTCAATGTGCTGGGGAACACGTGTGAAATGAAGGGCTCGGTTCCCACCACGGGAGATTAAATCTGGGGTTTGGTGACTCTCCAGCTCAAGTGCTCTGCTGGTGTCTGGTCCCAGGGCTTGGCTGGGATAAATCCTTCTTGACGATGATGATCCATACAGATTTTTTTCTGCGTCTTTGCCGTGCTCGGTTTTCTTTCTTTCTTAAACTAATATTCTGCAGTCGTATAACAGAGAGTGTCACCCATGCAAAAATCTTTCCTGACTTTCCTTGCAGTGACCAGAACTCAGTATCAGCCTTAAAAATAAAGGGCAATTTTACCCATCCAAACCTGGGCTTGAATCTTACAATTGCAAATTCCACAGAGCTCTGAAGGTGTTGAGGGCAACAAATTAATTATTTTCAGGATTGGCTTTTAATTTTTTTAACCTGTCATATTAGCCAAAATGGTATCGGAATATATAGCGATCATGCTTCAAACTGGAGGCATGTGTCACGGGGAAACATGCAAAACCTGCTTATTATGTAATGAGGTTTGCACTGATTTGAAAAATATCCCGTGCCAAAACCTTCACACATTCCCCTGCTTTACAAAAATAAATAAAATAAACGGGGAAAACCTCAGGGAAAAATTTCTGACAGTCCCTGAGTGCTGCAGGGAGACGCCAGCTAGTTAGGAAATATTGCGGTGTCAGTCTGATTTCATTTATACAATTTATTTTATTGAGAAATATTGGCTAAAATAAATTTCCAAAACAAATGTTATGACTTTCCATCCTCGGCGAGCGAGGTGCCTGGATTTCTCATCAGCTGAGCCTGTAGATCCCACCGAAAGTGCAATGGATTTGCAGGCAGCGCGGCAGCGGCTGACGGGGAGCAAGGAGAAAGGGATTTGAGCGCGTTAAAATAACATTGGGTCAGTTCTTTCAGGACCGTGCGGTGTCTGATCACAGGGTTATTATTAATATCACCACCAAGGGCCATCGTGTCGAGTGCTGAGATGGAAAGTGCCGCCGGCGCTGACGCAGGGGGATGCCGGAGATAAATTTCCATTTAGAGGAATCGCTTTGTTTTTCCATCCTCCTCGCAGCCCAGGTCCATGTGCGGGGCACGGACGCCAGCGGCCGGTGCCACCCCGGGACCAGGGGACACGGTGACTCCTGCTGCCCCGACACGCAGCCACCAGCCCCTGGGCTTCTCACCTTTCCCCGGGCTTTTGCAGGAGCCTTTGGGACTTTCTGGGCTCTGGCATAGGGCAACCCAGCTTTTTGGGTTGTATCCTGCTGGAAACTGCTCATCACCTGTCTTTGCTGGGTCTTCTCTCACCCTGGGAACTGCTCCGCTCCCTCAGTCATTAGGACTTTCAGAGGGTCCCACTATGAGGGGGTTCAGCATACGCTCATTTAATTTAAAAAAAAAAAAATAAATTTGAGCCTTACTTGTTTTGAATTGCACGCAAAAAAATTCTGGTCTGGGAAACTGCTTGGGATGCTTTCTTATTTTTATTTTTTTCCTGTCTTCCTAAAATTCTCCGTGCCTTCGCTTTGTTTTGCTGAGTTAGTGGCGATATTGGAAATCAGGTTTAGTTCAAATCAGAAACACAAAAAATTTTCATTCCATCATAGATATCGAGGTCTTTGGAAAAACGGCCACGTCCCCTCGTGGACACCTGTGACCCGGGCCGGGGGTACGATATTAATACTGTTAATATTTGGCCTTTAAAATTTGTTTCATATTTAATAAAAAACCCCACAACGTATCACTATCGCAGCATTCCTTTTTACAGGCAGAACCGTACGGGCTCTGAAGGAAACACTTAATTACGTGCTTAACTCTGTGCATGAAATTAGATGGGAATTTGTCAGTACTTTATATTTCTCAGTGCATCAGGGCCTAAAAGTAGGTGCAGGCAGCGCTGCCGCTCATACAAAGTGGTATTTTACTGCTCCAAACACCCCGAACACCCAGAAACTGGTGGCGGTGGGTGCGGTAGGGCAGTCCCAGGGGACGGTGGGTGCTGGTGTCGGTCAGAATATGGCCCAGATACTTCAGCAGCCTTTGGGGCAAGGGTATGTGCCAGGGTCCGGTGGGGGCTGATCCGCGGCGGTGAATTTACCCGGCGTAAAATGAGCGGTGGGAGGATAAAACCCCTTTTTTCCCGGTGTAAATCACGGTGCGGTGGAGAGCGGAGCCCCTGTTGCATAAGTCAAACCTAGAGAAATGTGGAGACATAAAATAATTAAAAAAAAAAAAAAAATAAAAGGGGAAGAAAAAGATTTAAAGTATGCAAACCATACTGAAAACTTGATTAATTAATTACAACCAGTGGACTAAATTCTGCTCTCAATTAACACGTGCAGCCCCATTGAAATTAATGGGGTTGCACATGTGCGCGGGCAGAAATTGGTGCGATAGGTTTATTACCAGTAAATGGCAATTAATAATGCTTCTCCTTTTATATTTGCTATTATAGCCTATTAATATTTCCAGTCCTTGGAATCGCACCGCTACCACGACAGCAGTTATGAATTAGGAGCTGGGGGAACCCCCTTATTTTTTTTTTCCCTGAAAGAAGTTTCTGTTACCAAAAGTTTGCCTAGTGTTATTTTTATAGCCGAGTGAGAGAGAATTTACAGGGAGCTGAAATCATTGAAGCTAATTAGCTGAATGGCCCTATTATTTATCCAGGGACACGTAGTACAATAATTGCTATTGCAGGTTTGAAGCATCTCAGGGATATTAATTCCAGAGCTTTCATGTCATCTCAGTACAGTAAAACTTCCTAATGGCACCCTGAAGGTGCATAATCTCATTTTAAAACTACTTTTTCTTCTTTTTTTCTGAGGGAACTGGCAGAATCTCCTTCCATAAAAGCTGAAAAAGGGGAAGAACTCATAATATTTTCCTCATAAGAAAGCAGTTATATTTTCTTATTATTTTTTCCACTCTCTGACCTTTCTTGCTTCCCGATGATGGGCCTGCCAGAGCACTTCATCAAAACTTTCCCTGAACTTTGATCTTCTGCCGCCTGCGGCGCAGCCGTGACGGCTGTTCCGGCAGCACCCTGGGGACCGTGAGGGTGCAGGGGCTCATGTCCCTCCTGGGGCTCCTTCAAAAAGCAGAGAAGGGGTGAACAGAGGCCTGATGTCCTCGTGGAAAGGACCTGGGTTAGTCCCATGGTGTGGAAGATGTTGGGCTTTACCTTCTCCCACGGGGCAGCCCAGGAGCTCTTGGAGGTCACCGAACCCAAGGACGGTGCGAGGAGCTCTTCTGCCCCCTTCTCCTGTCCCGGCACATCATTAACAGCCGCTTTTCACTGACGATGCTGAGGGACAAAGTTTTCAGGGTGAGCTCTGTGGTTTGTGTGGTTGAAGGTGTTTCACGCTGCCCAGGGCAGCACGGCTCTCGGTGTGTCCCCATCGCTGCAGGTCCTGCCTGACCACGTTAACCGTGTGACAGCCGGTGCCTCAGCACAGACACCAAGTTCAAGGCAGCCCCGACCCAGAACACCCAGGAACACCCAGAAACACCCAGGCTGGGCACACAAGGCGAGTTCAGATGGGAGAGAGCAGTGAAGTCCCCGCAGTGCCACCATCAGTTGTGTGACATGCACAAAGCCACGTCTCCCAAGCTCCTGTCCCAAACTGGATTCTCCCAACTAAGCTCCGTCCCACCTGAGTTTGCACCGTTGTATCTGGCAAGTGCTTTTCACCCAGTTGGGCTGAAATAAAGCATCCACCAGAGAGGAAGGTCAAGATGAAGCCCAAGCTTCTCCATTCCTGTGGTTGATAGATGGCTCAGATTTGTCCCCCCTCACTTTGGGCCATCAGACTGAAGACCTCAAGACCTCGGGGCAGAGTAAAGTGTCCCCAGGGAGATGTTTGCATCTGGCAAGAGGAGGAGGAGGCATTTTTGCTAATGGAGACATCTAACCTGGGTAGCAAAAGTTAAAATGGGGTGGGTCCAGGCTGTAGGGAGCACCGGGCTGGCCCTCCACAGCAGCTGCGTGAGGAGCAGTGAGGATGGGTCCTGCACCAAAGTCCTTCCCGGAGCCTGGTCAGGCTCTTCCAAAGATGTTTATCCACAAAGAGAATGGGCCGTGGTACCCATTTCGGAGTGAGGTACCTCAGAGCATCTTCACAGCCTTTGCAAGGACAGGATGCAGGTACCCGGGGGATGCTCAGGGCGCTGTGCCCATGGCGTGGGGCTGGACACCGGGCTGGAAATAGGTGGTTTTCACCAGCCAGGGTGTGCGATAGAAACGTTGATGGGCCTTTAATTAGAACCATGTGAATGGTGCTGCTTTCACTTTAATTTAGCTTGATTTAAATGACACTCGTGGGCCAGATGAACCAAAGTCACTGGAGCTACACCAATTTACACCAGCTGAGGATTTGGCAGTAAAAAGGGGGGATGAAGGTGATTCCCTGTACTTTGTTTTAACCCAACAATCTTTACAGCCATCCATTAAGGCGCTCCACCAGGCATTTCTCCTTCTGCAGAAGAGGTTTCAGCGGAAGAAATAAAGCTGTGAAGATTCAGTTTTCACTTTGTTTCTCGTAAAGACAGTCAGACTCCAACATAAACAACAATTTACACCCAGCATTTATTCTGGAAATTACAGTATCGTGCAGCTAACGCACACAGATAAATAATGTTTTATGGGATTCTGTGGAGTCCTTTCAGGGTAGCGGATGTTTAGTAGAATTAGAAGACTTAGAAAACGGAGAGCTCCGGCTCTAGCTGTTAATCCTGGAAAATACAAATGCAGAGCAGGCTCCCACAATTAAAAAGATAAAAATAAATTCCTCCGTGTTTACACTCTTTCTTTAAAAAGCATCTTTATTAAACATTCAAGGGGACAAGCCCTCAAACCTTCCAAGGCAGAGAGAGTTTTTGCGTTCGTCATGTTTCCAGCTCGTGGTGGGAAAAGCTGGTCAGAGCTCCTTGGTCCTCTGAAAAAAAGGTATTTATTTAATGACCCCGATCTTGTCTGAGCTGTCCCGGCGCAGGCTGACCCCACACACCATGGGTGACCTTTCCAGGCACCACCACAGCAGAAGCTTTATTGCTTTGCATAAAATACCAGGAAAAAATGGCTGGATGTAAAAAACCCGTCATTTTTGCAGCGGACTCAATGTCAAAGGGAGTCAGTATGGGAAACTTCAGCATAAAACCCCTTGACGTGTCGGTGGAGCGAGGGAGAAGCGTGGGCTCTCAGGCAGGAGCTCTGGAGCATCTCCTGTAGCTCCCCAAGCCCAAGGGGAGCTGAGGCACATCTGATGCCTGAGTAAAAGGGGCTTAAAATCCTGTATCCTCTTGTGAGACACAGCCGGTCCTCAGGTCCTTAAAATTCATTTCATCCTTGAAAAACTAGCTGCTTTGCCTGTGGTGGCAGCTCTGCTCTGGCCAGAACTCGTGGAGGTTTGGTGTCCCCGTGGCCGTGCAGCTCTTCGGGCAGGAGCCAACATGCAGGGCTGAGCTGGAGCATCCTGTGTTAGGGCTCCAGAGTGTTGTCAGCTTGTTTCCTCCTACAGAACTTTCACCCTTTCAGCCAGGATACCTCCAAAACTCACCCTTCGTAAAATCAAAGGTCGGGGTCCAGTGTAACAAAGCAGCCCAGCGCATCCATTCCCCGGGCAGGATGAAGCAACATTTCGTAAACTATTTGAACAAGAGTCCACTTGTCCTAATTAACGTCAGCCTGTCACTTTTATTATTATTAGTTAGGGGGTTTTAACTGCTTTGCCCAGAATTTCTTCTTTGAAGCACGGTGTCTCCCATCCGATTGCAGCTCTGTAGTAGAGGATCGCCTCCTGGCCACAAATATCGCAGGGGTCAAAAGCGCCGTCGTCTTGTCAAGCTTCTCCTGCTGGTGGGGTGGTGAAGGTTGAACGTATCCGTATGCTGCTCGGGCTGCCTTTCCTGTTTAGTTTGTTGCTGGCTGAGGAAATGCGGTGTTTAGGGTAGGGGTTGGTGGCCCCCGGACCCGTCTCGGCTGCAGTTTGACGTGTGACCCTGTGTGAGTCTCTGCCTGCTCCTGCTCCACCAGTGCGTGGAGGGATGGCTGCACGGGTTTCTTGGTTTTATGGCATTGTCTGTCATAAGAAGGTGGATACGGCAGCAGGCTAGGATGGAAATTTAATACTTGGCATTTAAAAATAGGGAATTAGTCTGTGGAATTCAGACTCAAGCTCTTGTGGCCTGAGCTCTTCATAAGAGTGGGAAAGCATCACCCCAGGAGTGACTGTGTTCGGCTGAGGATGGGCGAGCTCCAGCGGTGTCCGAATAAGCTGCTCCTCCTGCAGAAATGTCCTTTCTGGTCCAGAGTTGAACATTGCGAGCCAGAAGGTACCTGGTGTGGTGATACGAGTTGACTGCCCAAACCTTCAAACAAGTAGAAAAACTAAGTCAGAAAGGTGACATTTTCCCCTCCTGATAAGGGAACGTTGATTGCAGACCCAAAGGTGCCTTTTCCAGTATAAAGCTGTGGAGTCTCAGGTTTTCAAACCAGAGGTGTCTCTCTCTGTTGGTTTGCCCAATAATACAGCAAACCCTGATCTTACGTGAGGTCCTCGTGTGCCGTTGCAATATAAAATGAAGACTGTGGAAATGTGGGATGTGGTGCCAGCTCACATCAGACTCGTGGCCCACCTTGACCAGTAGCCCGTGCCTACAAGTGACCAGTACCAGCTGTTTTGGAGAGTCACAAGAAAAGCCCCTAATGGACAGTGATGGAATAACTTGCCTATATTTAGAAATTCCCTTCTGACCCTTACTGCTTTACGACTTGAAGCATAAAGGTTTATAGTCCTTAACTTTTATCTTGCCTAATGAAGCTGCAGATGTTCGTGCTATTCGTGTAAATATCCAACCCATATCAGAGCAGGTAAACAAGAGGGTACGTTAATCCTTGCACAATGCCTGTGATTTAGATACACTAATGGGGGGGTGCCCGGATCTGTGGATGGGTTTGATTTTTGGCCCCATCACAGCTGCTGGTGGGTCCTCCTCGTCCTGCTTCCATCCCATGGACATCTCATGGGGGACTTCATAAACCCGTGTATGAGACAGATGTGAGTTTCTTTCCTTTTTGCTTGCAGATCCCATTTTCATTTCACCCTCTCCCTCTCCTTTCCCCTCTGTTGTTGGTTACAATGAACCTTCAGAGGAAGGGAACTGGCCCGGTGCGTCCCAGCTGCGAGAGATGGAGCGAGAGGCATTTACAACCTGACAGCAAGATAAAGATAAAGATGAATCTGAAGCCTTGGTGGCTGTTAGCGAGGGGAGGAGGAAACGTTTATGGCCCCATCTGCCGGCGTTTCAATAGGATGGGACCGGCTTTATGGCAGGAGCCTCCAGTGCCACTTCCTTCCATTTGGGGACGAGGATCTGATTTCAAGCTGTTCCCGGCGGTCCCCCCTGTTTGCCCTGGGGCAGGAAGGAAGGAAGGGAGGGGACGGTGATGCCGAAGGGACTCGGTGGGGTCTGTGGGCACAGGTCGCACCCACGGTCTCAAATTCAGGATGCGCGGTGGTCGAGGTGATGGACCCAGCCCGGAAAATTGGGCTCTGGGGGTATTTGTGTGGGACACGGGGAGCAGCACAGCCGCCTGCCCTGTGAGCCTCTCCACCGCTCTCCCTTTCCCAATCACCTGGTTTTATCAATGATCAATGATATCCCCAATGATCTATGATATCCCTAATGATCTACGGTATCCCCAACGCAAACACCATCACACCTCGCATGGAGCTGTTGCTTTTTTTGACGTGGAGGATCCAAAGCTGTTCCGGCTCCTGGGGCAGCTCCTGCAAGAGAGTCTAAACCAGGCTGGGGGAGGATCAGCCCCATCTTGGTTTCTCTAATAATAGGGACAAATTACAGTCGTTTTCCTGTTAGGACAGAGCGCCTTACATTGAAGATTATCAAGCACTTTACAGTAGAGGTTAACTGGTGTTATCCCTGTTTTGCAGCTGGAGAAAATTGATAGTTAGAGAGGTAAAATGGTGTTTTCAGGGTCAGTGGAGAGCCGGGAGCGGCGTCCTGCCAGGTTTGCTGCCCTTCGCTGGGAGCCGGCACCAGCATATACCGCTTGGGTGCTGAATTGGGTCTGATTTTAAATGTCCCCCCCCACATATGTGGGTTTTGCCTGTATTTTCTGCAAAATCTTGCCAAGAAGAAGCCATACGCGTTTCCCCAAGCAGGTGGTCTCTCCCCTCTCCTTCGTGCTGGCTCGGTGCTCAGCTCCGGGACTCCGCAACAGCTTCCACAAATATTTGCTCCATAATATGACAAGGTGCCAAAAGAGACCCAGAGCAGCAAGAAAATCTCCGGGAAAAACAATTATAACACACCTGCGATTTTTTTTTTTTCCCTCCAGTAACCATAGCAATAATCTTTTGTTATCTCGGGGTTACGAGGCAGCTTTCGAAAGCCTTGGAAATTGCAAGCGGGCGAATCCTGCCAGGTGCTGAGCAGGTCCTGGGAGGGGAGGGCGGTTGAGCATCTTGCAGGAGCAGAGCCCTGGATGGTTTTAAACCACGTCACCTCCCACCTCGCGGCCTCGGCAAACTCTTTATGCGTGTGAGCCTGCGTGCGAGCGCGCAGCCCTCCCTTGAAGTGGTTAACTCAGCTGTGAAGCCTTCTATCAGCCGTAATAGCTTCAAGGTGGGGAATAAAAAATGGAGAGTGTTTAAATTGTTAATGGGTTTCATGTTCTTGTCACTGTTGAGGGTTTGTTCCCTTTTATAAACTCATAGTTTTTGGTTGACATTGCTTTTATGTGAGCCATCAGCCAGTTGGTGATGGTGTTCCTGTGTTAGACCATTACTGCCGGATTGTATTTGCAGTAAAGAAAGAGAATGGAGGCCGTAAATCTACAGCCAGAGATTTAGGGCTCTGTTTCCCTGCAGTTTAGGTCCATGTGCTCGGGAAGTCCATTCTCCTCCGGCAGAATTACACCCCTCCGAAGGCTCCTGCTCGGGCGCTGATGGACGGCGCTCGTGGCCTCACCGCTGCCAGCGGGGCCGAGCCCGGAGGGCGGCAGGGGATGGGGAGGCGGACGCCAGGCAGGGGAGAGGTTTTATTCTGCTGCTCCTCAGCCTCTAACTTTTGGAAGAGATGGGGGAAGCGGAGAAGAGAATATTTGATCCGGGCAGGGCAGATCCTGCTCTTGCTCAGGACGGGGTCCGGTGTGTATTAACCCCTTTGACTCTGCGCGGGGGCTGCGCAAGGGCTGGGGGCTCGTTGGCACCCGCGGCAAAGGGGCAGAGGGGTTCGCTGCACATAAGGGTGGCCCTGGCACAAGTGCTGGCCCCTGGGATGTCCCTGCGGTGCTACCGAGGGTGACTGACAGCAGCGGGGCAGGAAAACCTGCCACTGCGGTGAATCACATCCCCGTGGCCCTCATGGCTTTTTTCCCACCAGGACTCCAGCGATGGACATTTTGCCCCAGGAATTGTCTTGATGGTAAATTGTGCCTTTGCTGAGACTTCCCAGAAAACCTGGAACAGGGGCCCAAACGCTTCCGAGTTCTGGTCTTGGCTTTGCCCACTGATTTATTGTAAACTGCATAAAGTACAAAGTGAAGGTGATGAATAGGTGGTGGCATGTTAGGATAACTAATTGCCTGCGTGGGGCCAAATTCTCACGGCCACTGGCACATTAGCCCAGGGTTTATCCCAGCAGAAACGAAACCTGAGGCAGCCGAGAGCTGGGCACTGAGCACTCGCGGGCACGGAGGGGTGCAGGAGGCGGTGGAGTGAGTGTGTGCGATGCCTTTGCCCCGTTTTCCTGGGGAGCAGAGCTGGTGGTTGGATGCAGAGCGGTCCCTAACCCCCCTCCAGCACATCTGGGTTTGCCTCCCCTCCCCGTGTCAGCCGCGACACCGGCGCGCATGATTTAATTGCACACAGCCGCTGAACCCGTGTTCGCCCATTAAAGGCGTCAGATGATCTCTTCATGAGCTGTCAGTCCAAATTGAGCCTAAAGTCTGGGGCTTAAAAGATCTAATTTTCATAATTACCCAGGACCGCTCCTGCCTGCCTCCGTCCCTCTCCCCCTCTTGCCACCCATCCGCAGGGAAAGCCGCGCCGAAGGGCACGTTCCCAGGGGACTCGTGGCTGCCTTTGCTCCGAGAGCTGCAGGGTTCATCCCAGGGTCAGGCACGGATCCTGCGCAGGGAGCCAGGGCTGTTCTTCGGCCTCTCGGGCTGGTGCAGGTGTGGTTTTGGGGGGCCGAGGCCAGCGGCATCAGTCGGTCCTCTTTTTGGAGAGAGGAGGCCTGGGAACACATAAATCCAGCCTGGGCAGGGCTGTTTCCCTGTGCTGGGAAGGAAAAGTGCCGTCTCTAAGCATTGCAAAAGCCCAAGCCAGCCTTCCCCACTCTTCCCCTTCCTCTTCCTCCTCCTCTTCCTCCCCCAACATAAAAAAGTCATGATCTTTTGGCTCTCAGAGCATGTGCTGCCTGGGAGGAGGATTCAGGCGGCTGGAGACATGTCTGCACCCTGGTACTCGGCACCGGCGCACCCTCACTGCCCTCTGCGTCGAGATGGTGCTGCCCGTAATCCTGAAGCATCGTAAATGCGGGCTCTGGCTTTGTCGTCCGTTTTTTTGTGTTTTGAAGCTTTTCCCTCCTCTGCAAGGAAAACGAAGCTGCGTGTTGTGTATTCACGGGACTCCAGGAGCACAGGGCTTTAAAGGCAACATTTGCAATGCTCCCCATGAAATCACACAACTGGCGAGCAGCCGTTCATGCAGCGGGGAGCAGTGAAGTCCCCCTCCAGCCCCCTGCCTGCTAGCTGCTGCTCAGGCTGGTCAGAGGGGGAGCTTTCGGAGTCTGTCCCTCTCCCCAGGAAGAGATTTTACCCTCTGAGACTGGGGTCTGGGGGTGCTGCACCCCTCGCAGCTCCACCGGCCTCACATAGGCTGAAGCATTTGACTCTGGTGCAAATATTGACCATCTCTGTGGGTCTGGCTCTGCCCCAAAGAGCCCCCAGGTGCACGTCCCACCTGCGTGGGGCCACGCCGCGCCTGGGACTGGTTCCTCCCTGCCCGAGTTACTGGTTTCAGTACCTCGTACCAGCCCAGGACAAGGTGTTCCTCACTCCGGGGTGCAGGCAGCGGGGTCCCGCAGGCAAACCAGGGCGCTAATTTCCTGCACTTGCTGCCCTATGCGTGTATATGTGTGTGTATGCGCATATATATACACATATGCATATATGCATATATATATTATCGTAAGTGAAGGTCGAGCGCATTACTCAAACCTCAGCTTTTCCCTGAAGTCCGTTGTTTACAGAGACAATGCCTGTCCCTAGGGCTCGCTCCCATAAACTGTATTATCATATATTCCAGAGCATAAACTTCAGGCGTCAGCCCCGGCACGCTGCTCCTGAGCTCAGGCAGCCTTGGTTTGTCTTCCATTTCCCTCTGGTTTGATTCTTGCTGCTGCAGTTTTTATTTTGGTTAGGATATTCGATCTGCAGGCTGATAGGCTTCTTATTCTTCTAATAAGACGGGAAATTCTGGGAGGCCGATAATGGGCCCTGAATACCTTTAGCTGGAGCCCGTTAAAGGTTTTAATGCCGCACAGGCAACACAGTCACCAAACCTGCCTTCCCAAACTGTCCGTCTTGCTCCTGGCTGTGCCAATGTGACTCGGGGACAGGGACGATGCTGGGACCTCGGTGGAGCTGCTCCGGGTGCCACTTTCCACCAGGCCGGGCTTTGCTGCCGTCTGGCACCGCTGAGTGCCAGAAATCAGGAACGCTGACCATTCCCCAGCCTCCGCCTTCATCTTCTCGATGTCGGTTATTTCGTGAGGCTGTTTCCATCCCCCCTCTCGCACCCCTGCCACCAGCGCGGGGCCGGCTCGCTGCCACTCCCTTGGTGCTGATGACCAGATTTCATCGACGCCCCTGTGGTTTCTGAGGATTTTTTTTTTTTTTTTGCGTTACTGGACTCTCTGTCCCCCTCTGTAGCGATACCTCAAGCCATGCAGAAATCTCTCTGCGTGGCCTGCCAGCCTCTTGCCTTTCTCTAGGAGGCTCATCCAGCATTATAATATAGTAACAGCAAAAAAGGCACCTCCTTTTACTCCCCCTACCCTGTTTCATTCTTTTTTTTCCCCCCTTTTTCTTTTCTTAATTCACTGTCTAGTGAGTTTCTGATTGACTCAAAGACCAATTAAAGTAAAATTTAATGGGAGAATAGATTAACTCCCTGAGGTTCCCCTGCCATCCATCACATTTTTATAGCAGGAGCTGTGAAGAAGCTCATAACTTCATGCTGTGAATGTGATAATAAAGAGGGCACGGAGAGGATTCCGATTTACTGCCAGGCTGATGTGCACCGGGATGGGATTTACTGCCCCAATCCCGTCCTCCTTTTATTCGGAGGGACGTCACCGGATCTACACCCAGCACCGGCTCAGGGAGCTGGAAGATGGGATGGCGGGTTGGATCCTGCACCTCCAGGGCTGAGGAACCATCTCTGCCCTCGCGTGCTCGGTCTCAGTCACAGTTCTAATAAAGCCAGTGAGGCTGGAAGCGAGGGGTGGCGCTGGGGGGCACCACAGCTCCCTGCCTGTGCTGCTGCTCCATGGGTCCCAGGGAGCCAGGGGACGCACGTACAAGGCTGTCCCTTGCCATCGAGCGGTGGCAGGGGGCTGGTGGCAGGCAGAAGTGACGTGCCCAAGGCCAGGCAGGACATCGGTAGCGCTCCCAACACGGGGACCTGGTGGGACTCCGCTCCTCGGCTGCGGCTGCGAGGGGATGTGTTTTACTTAGCTGAGGGTCAGAAGAAATGTGAGGGTTGGAAAGAAGTGTGTTTCCTCTGGGATGGATTATAAAGGGGTTGTGGGGGCAGGAGGAGGGGGGAGAGACAGGAAAAGATGCATCTCCCCTGGTGGGTTCCAGTGAAAAGGTTTGTGTGTGCAACAGCAATGAACTGAAGAAGAGAGAGAATTTATCTGGAAATAATAGAAACTATTTGTTGGATTTTCTAGGCTGAAGATCTGGAGTTAATCATTATTCCACGAAACCCTGAATGATGTTTCTTGCAGCTTTCCTACATAGATAGTGTTCCGGTGGGAGTGCTCCTAACGGTATTTTGTCAGGCACTATCAGCAGTATTGAGCCAACCTGAGCACCCGATTATTAATCCTTTTCTCCCAGTGACATGACGGCAATCGATGTCTGAACAAGCTATTGAAACTGCAGCAATCAACTGGACTCCAGTTAATCCAATGGGATCCTGACTTGGGGCCTGGCAGAAAGGGGAGGTTTTAGGAAAAGCTGAGTTTAGGCTGAGCTGCGCCTGCTTGGCCGAGGTGCTGAGCCTTCCTATAGACGCCGGTGGATATAGGGGCAGGAACCAGAGGTTTTAAGATGTTGTAGCACCATGTATTTCGCCTGCACTAATACTATTAATTCATTACAGGCATTAGCTCATCTTATTGCCCCAGTTGAGGAAAAATAAAGGATTTTTGCATGATTTTTTACATGCAAAGCATCCCACTACATGCACAGACGTGAAAACACGAGTTTGCGCATGCGTGTGCCGGGGGCTGTTTCTGGTGTGAGGTTTATACGCGGGAAGATGCTCTTCCCCCTCCTGTGGGGACACGGGTGGCCGTGGGGGGGGGGCAGTGCCATCTGCTGGTAAATCCGCTGCCTTTCCACATGGGGATTTCAGACTCGGCGAGTGTTTTTCCATGGGCTGGCGTGTGGCGTGGGGGTCTGCTCCCGTCCCCGTGCATCCCCCCCGCATACCGGCCGGAACCCCGAAGGGTTTGCAGACCCTGTGGGTGGCACCCCAGGGGCAGAAGCTCTTCAGGAAAATAGAAATAGAGGAAGAAATGAAGCAAAAGCCTTTCCCGTCCCTTCCACTCTTGCTGGCTGCCAGGGAGGGCAATGCGTCCCGGCTGGGCGATGCCCATCGGTCCCCGGGGGTCCCCATGATCAGGTCACCTCCACGACCCTGCCGAGAGCGCAGCAAAGGGTTTCTAGCAGGAATCTGGGGACTCAAGTGGGTGAATGTCACTGCTTAGCCTCGTGCATGCGCTCGGTCCTTGAGCGGACCCGCGGAAGGGCAGAAACTGGAGGAAACCCTATTTCTTTACGCGGTGGCTGGGCTGTAGCGGTTGTCTCCTACCTATGGCATGAAAAAACAGGCTGAGGTGTGTGAGCCCTGCTCAGGTGAACCATGCGGCGGAGTCATCAGGGAGGCAAAGGCAAAGGGAGAGCCCTTGGTTTTGGGATTGTCTGGGGGCCTCCGCACCAGGTTGGCCCCACAGAATCACCACGATGTTAAAAACCGGCTGCCACTGGTCCGTGCCCTGTCCCGCGATGTCAGGGTGGGAGAGTGGGGCTGGGAGAGCGGCTGGGTCTCACCCCACGGTGCTGATAGATATTGGGTGTGCAGAGCGATGGGAGATGCCTCCGAGACCCATGGCCCTTGCCACCAGAGATGCTGCAGCGCTGTCCTGCCACCACTGACGGGGCTTTATGGGTGCACCCGAAGCTCTTGGCCATGCTGGAGCCAGCCCCGGTGGTTGGCGACCGCCCGTGGTTCCCCACCAGTGCCTGCCCTGGCGTGGGGCTGAGCCCACTGAGCCCAGCCGGCATGTATCCCATCGCCAGCATTGTCCCCTGCCAAGTGGGACAGCCCGTTTTGGGCAGCGCGAGGGCGGCCGCCGTGGGCTGTCAGCCCCGGCGAATGCTTACTAATAAGGTTGGCCATTAAGGTGGGTGAGTGATGGATGGGCTGTGTTGCCGTGCCCCAGCCCGGCGTGTGCTGAGACACTCCCTGACCAGCAGCTGTTGTACTGGCTGCCTTGTTAAGGGTCTCTCTCGGTGACATCAGCTATACATCAACCTGGCTGATGCCTTTGATTATTTGGACAGCTCTTGGCATGATGAATCGTTGGGATTGATCTGTCTTTTCTTCACGTTCGCTCCTTGCCCTGTCTCTCCCAGCTCTCTCCACTCCTCAGCCACAAATCCTTTAAAGGTTAGCACCTTCCAGGGTGTCCCGCTTAAACAACTCCGGCATCTAAATCGTGGCGCTGAGGAATCTATATGGCCTGATATAATTTCTCGGAGAGACAGAGACTGAGGTGGGATGGCAGGGAAGGGCAGGTACCTCTGAGCTGACCTGGGATGAGGTGACAGCAAGGGGGACGGCTCCATCGCCACATTGACACCTTGGTGATCGGCGTTGCGTGACCGCTTCAAAAAGGGGCAAGAAATGAGCATGTCTCAACTAAACCGGGTGCTTATTGCAGCCCAGGGAGGCTAAAGCACAAAATGCTTTCTGGGAACCTTTCCCCTCCTCCCCGCTTCGCGGTAATTATCCCTTGCAGCTTTTGGTAATCGCTAGATGTCTGTTCATGGCTTGTCAGGATGCTGCGATGGTGGGTCTGATGATGGTGTGCATGAGGTTAGTGTCCTGCATCTCCCCATGACATCCTCTCATGGGTTATGGTCCAGGTCGTGGTGAGGAGCAGCATCCCCCCGGCAGCCTGCGAACCCTCCTGCCCAGGGACTCGCCAGGGTTTGCCTCCTAATGCAATTCGCCGTGTTGTTAGGAAGACACTACCCCTGTGACCCTGTCAGTGGTATAAATAGAGCCTGGCAGGGTCTCTTAAATGTCCCTCTGATGGATGAGTCCCACAGCGCATTTTGGACCATCCTCTAAAAGAGGAACTGCCTGTACCAGAGGAGTCAGAGATGCTGATGGCCATTTTCGACTCCATTCTAGGAGCTTTTGGCCTTGTTTTTTATTGAACTCTGTTATCCATCCCTGGGCTTTATTCCAGCTATGTTCTCCAGGTCCATCCTGTAGCAGACAGCTTCCAGGGCCTATTTTGCTCATTCAGCTGAGTTTTTCCTGGGTGTGAGTGCCCTGGCAAGCTCTCTTACCCTGCCTCAGCTGCTAAAGCCTGACCAAAACACTGCGGGTGCTGCCCGAATGCATCACAGTCTCCAGCATCCAAGGCTGGAGGAATCTATGTCCCTTCACTGCAGGTTCCCAGTAGATGGTGTTGCTCCTGGGGTCACATCCCCGCTGTTCTGGCAGTCCTGTGGCCAACCTTGCATGCTTTATAACATGCAAGGGAGGGAGGGACTCTCAATCAGGGAGAGGAGCCATAGGATGAGGGGGAACAGTTTTAAACTGGAAGAGGGGAGATTTAGATGAGATCTGAGGAAGAAATTCTTGGCTGTGAGGGTGGTGAGCCCCTGGCCCAGGTTGCCCAGAGCAGCTGTGGCTGCCCCATCCCTGGAGGGGTTCAAGGCCAGGTTGGACGGGGCTTGGAGCCACCTGGGCTGGTGGGAGGTGGCCCTGCCCAGGGCAGGGGGTGGCACTGGGTGGTCTTTAAGGGCCCTTCCAACCCAAACCAGTCTGTGATTCTATGATTCTCTAAGCTGCAGTACCCCCTAGCTGGGAGCACCTTTGGCTGCAGGCTCTGCCGGGGAGGTGCTGGGTACCAGCATCCTCTGCAGGATGCGGGATGGGGCTGGGAGGGGTTGCGGAGCAGAGCCCGGGGGCCTCCTCACTGGTGCATCTCCCCTGCCTGTTGCTCCAGGGCTTCACTTCGCAGCACTGGAGCCCAGGGCTGCACGGAGGACGGCTCTTTACCTGCTTTTCTTCCTCCTCGGTGCTGGGAAGCAGCTCCCCGGTCACGCTGTGGCCTGAGCGGCAGCCAGCACGGGCTGTCTCTCCGCATTGCTTTGAACTCTTATCTGTGGCGTCTCCTGATTTTCACTGGAGCAGACGGTTGAGCCCCATGCGGGTCCTGATAACCTTTCTCTTGTTCATTAAGGGCCCACTTAGTGCTCTGTGGGACTGAAGCGAGACAGTCTGGAAGAGAGAAGCAGCACAGGGCTTTTAGCCCGGGTAATGCAAAACTTCATCAATAATCTTGCAAACGCAAACCCAGAACTTAAATACAACCCTAGCGCTCCCCAAACTACCCCCAGAGAAAGAAAAACCTGCAAGGTGAAGACAGAGTGGCTCCTTGTGAGCTGATGTGCTTGGGGAGGATGAGGTTGCCCGGCTGCCTCCTTAACAGCATCGTGTGTGAATGGCCAGATTAACTCTTTGGGGCAAGGGCCATGTTCTGGGGGTGACGGATGAGATGGGCTTTCCTCAATCCTGACTGCTGCTGATGTTTTGGGTGTGCTGGTGGCAACGGCAGGCTATGGAAAGCCAGCGGAGAGCTGCCGGGGATGCAGCTGGGACAGGGCTTGCACGAGGGCGTTGGTGAAGCAAGAGCCAAATTATTTGCTTCAGCAGTAGGACACAGATCTGCCTCCCCTGGCTCGAGCACGCGGGCTTGGACCTGGGCTCCCTCTGCTCTCTGGAGGTGGTTAAGAATCTGTGTGAGTCCCAACACACCCACCCCGGGGCTGGGGGGGCCAGGACCAACCTCTCCCTCTCTCAAGTGACTTGTTCTGATTTTCAGCCCAAAGGGAGTTGAGCCAGAGGCGGAGGGGAGGGAAAGACCCCTTAAAAATTGTCGAGGTAATGGAAACAACCTTTAACTATCATATTTCAAGCATAACGCCATAATAAAAGTAACAGGATAATGATTTTTTTCAGTCCAGATATTAGAGGCCCAGATATTGATTGGTTGTTTCCCTTGTCGTTCTCGCCTCTGATGGAACTGCATTTTTTGACAGAGAGTGCAATAAAATGTACAGTTTCCAATTTGAGAGCCCTATAAATGTCATCTCTACATGCACGGTTACAAATTCTTCGTGATGTCCTTCTCCCTCCCCTCAACGCCAAGAGGGTCCTCGGGGATGGAGGAACACATGCCGTCTCCCTTCCTGGAGGAAGAAGTTTGCTGTGAACCCATCCCAGCTCCGTTACGTGCCGTAAAGATGAAAAGATGTTTCATTCCCATGGGAGAGCTCTCTTGGGGTTAGAAGGACCGAGGTTACGGAGTTAGTATATCTTGCAGTTTTCAGATTTATAGATTCTGGGGCAAATTATCAAGCTTGCCGCAGCCCTTGGTTGTTCAGAGTTGAGCTGTCAGGAGCTTCTAGTTTCACTCCACTGGGCAGAATTTTATTTTTAATGTTTTTCCTATGAGAACTTGGTACCTTTTGGGCAAAGGTCTGAAGAAAAGCTGAAAATTTACAGGGATGTCAAGGGAGAAATGCAGGGTGGTGGCGTATGAAGTTACATGAATAACATGGTGGCGTATGAAGTTATGTGAGCCCTTTTTGCTCTGTGCTCATATTTTTGGGGGGGTTCAGCTTGTTTAATGCCTCGATCGTCTGCCCTGTCTGGGTTTCCTCCTTGGTTTAGAAAGCCGGGATTTTCAAAGGAGGCTAAAAAAGTGAGCGCTCACATCATAAGAGATAAGGTATCTCCTGTGGAGATAAGCCCTTAGCACAGATATGTTTCAGGAGGATACAGACAAAGTCCTCCTGCATTTTAGGGTCAGCAGAAACGCTGGTGCTAAAGGCTCCATGTGCCCCGGAGATGGAGAGAAGCGGGAGTGATGCTGCCCAGGCGGCTCGGGCAGGGTAAGGGGCGGTTGGAGGCAGGTCCTGGTGGCGAAGGACTGACCAGCACCGCCGCATTCCCCCCCAGAGTCTGTTACTTGCCTTTTTTAATTTTATTTTTAAATCCCTGAAGAAATTCAGGGCTGGAAAAGGGGGTCGGTTGCAGGTGCCTTAAGTCAAGTAACCGATAGCGGGGCAAGGTGGAGCGGCCTGATGAATGCGCTGTTCCTCCACTGCAAAAATAACAATAATCAGTTTTATATAAATCTCTTTTCCACAAAGAGAATTGAAACCACCAGCAGCATCCCCAAGGTGCAGGGGGGTACCCCGGTATGGGTAATGAGGGCAGTCACCTTCCATGAGATACGCTCGCGCTGTGACCTTCCGTTAGGTTTAATGCAACCTTTTTATTTATTTCCAATAACTCTCCAATCAGTCAGCACTCTGCCAGGTTTCCTCTAACCTCAGATCACAGTCTCATAACCGGTTTTGGGGCTTTTATTGGTCTCCGAGGTAGCCGGAGCCATTAAGCTCAGTGTTTTGATTTGATGAGAGACGTTTCAAGGGTCTCAGTGTCTCTCTCACCTTTGCCTAAACGTTTCAGCCCTGTCTCTATGCCGGGAATTGGGATTGCAGAGCCCAGCCCTGCTGTTCCTCAGCTTCCCCTCTGCCAGGCAGCAATTTAAAGGCTTCATATTAAAGGGGTGCAGAACTGGCACTGGAAATTTGCCGTTTTCTCCCCATTTTCATAGAGCATGTTACATGTGGTTCGTGCCAAATCCCTAATCGGAGCCTTTACCCAGTGGGGTTGGGAGGTTGGGTGAAGGTCCAAATGTCACCCCTGGGTCCTGAGCCCCCGAGCCAGCCTGGATTTGTAGCCAAGGACACGTCTGATTAACCACATTTGGTGCTTTTTATAATAAACTCCTGATCTATAGCGTCCTGGATTTATCACTCGGTGGGTATCTGCGATGTAATAAGCAGCAGCTTCTTTTTTGGACCTGGCATTCTTTATACAGCCCTGTCACTTTCTTATATTTCCAGAGGTGGGATACAGCCAACCCGATCAATACTTTATTTTACCTCCTTTTACCAATAATTTTTTTAATCATAGTGTGTTTCTCTCATCCCCCACCTTTGGATAAATAATTACAGCGAAGCAGTGCCGCGTTCAGCACTTTTTAGAAAAGTCTGCAGAGGAAAAGCGATGAAGTCAGGAGAGGGGAAGGGCAGGAGCTGTGCTGGGCTGTCCGCTTGCCTTGGCACCCCCATGGCGAGCAGAAACGTGGGGGTGAAGGTACAGGTACCCCAAAAGCTGCAGCAAAACGTGCTGTTACCGACCTGCCCGGGGTTACTGGAGCCCCTGAGCCCTGGTGGGACGGGGCTGGGGGCAAGCTGCGGCCCCTGCCAGCTGTCCCACGTCCCCTGGGCTGGGCTGAGGATGGGTTGAAGGGACATGGGACCAGGAGAGGCTGGGAGAGGTCAGGCTTGGCCAGTCTAACCTGTAGGACACCAGGCTGGGAGCTGGGAGAGCCCAGTTTTACCCCCAGGTCTTGTTTTAATACCTCTTTGACTCTGCCCATGGATATTTCCTCGTCAGTCCCTTCCTCTCCAGGCTTTTTAGGATGAAAAGCTCCAGGGTTGGGATGAAAATCTCCAAAACCTATTTTTCCGGGTGATATAAGAGCCCCCCCCAGTCTTCCAGCATCTTTGTGCTCCTGGGCACCGCCCGCAGCAGCGCGGGCACCCCCAGGCCGGGGGTCCCCCAGGATTCTGGGGTGCCCGCTAAGGGGGGGATCAGCACAGCCCCTCTTTGGGG
>VYZM01004310.1:23102-58687 GCA_013398915.1 Dromas ardeola | reverse complement strand
TGGGTCCCAGGTCCGGGGTGGAGGTGACTGCACCCCCTGCCCCCCGGCTGGGCTCCCCCCGCCCCGCGGTGGCAGGAGGGAAGTGCTTCACCCCGTCCATCCCCGCACTGACCTTTGCCGGGGCCTTTATAAGTCAAAGTGGGATTTCTGTCTGCGAGCCCTTCCCGG
Organism: Dromas ardeola; assembly: GCA_013398915.1. Taxonomy (NCBI): domain Eukaryota; kingdom Metazoa; phylum Chordata; class Aves; order Charadriiformes; family Dromadidae; genus Dromas; species Dromas ardeola. The sequence goes on along the minus strand of VYZM01004310.1, from coordinate 58,519 downwards.
AGACCGTAAATATGCCAGAGGAGCTGATGGAAGCACTTGATTTTAGTCGTATGTGTTTTTAAAGACCCGAAATGTAACCCTGATGTCAAGATGGGAATTCACGGGATATTTATGGTGTAAAGCTTTTTTTCTCTCCCTTCCTTTTCTCCCTAATTTTAAGTGCCGTTGCGCTCGGGATTAAACATGGGCTTCGCTCTCTGTCTGACACCCGCAGTGGTACCCCCCCCGCCCCCCCATCTCCCCAAAACTGGGAGGTTTGCCCTGGGCTGCCCCACACGGCAGCAGACCTCCTGCAGCAGCCTCGGGGCTAGCACGTGTGTCCTTCCCCTGCGGAGACCCCGCTGTGGTGACCAGCGGGGACGAGGAGAAGGGGTGGCCGGGCAGGAGGAGCCCTGCTGGGGTCCAGGGTCCTGCCTGGAGCCGAGCAGAGGGGAAGGATTTCTTCACATGTCTCAGCAACGCTAATCCTGTTTATACATGGCCGGGTGATGCTTCATCCCCCCGGTGTGATACCGTTGATTCATGTTCGGCTTGTGAACCGCTCTCGGCCTCAGATCCGTTCCCCAGCTCGCGTCTGGAGGAAGAAGAGGGTGGGAACGGCGGGGCTCAGCATCCCCCGGGAGATGGCCCTGCAGGGGGCAATGGCGCTGGTGTCCCCCAGGTGCCCCGTGTCAGCGCTGGGCTCTTTTCCACGGGGAGACGAGGGAGCCCAGCCCAGCCGGGAGGGATGGGGAGCGGGTGACCCCCGCCACCCCCCTCTGCTTGCTCGCTCCGGGGCTGCAGGGTGAAAGCTGAAAGTTGAAGAGTACAAAACCATCAACCCCTGGCTCTCAGCTTGTGATGGGAAATGAAAATATTTGGATAAGCCGCGATACGGAGCTGCCGCTATTTACAAACCTTGATCCTGCGGCCTGCACATCAAAAGGCCTTCTTTTATAAAGCGCTCTCTGCTCTCCCGGCTCCGTTTTCAGGCTGTCAAGGGCATTATTTGATGTTCCTCTTTTGTTTGTTTACATTAATTAAGATGGGCAAATCCATCACTGTGACTTTCTCCCTCCGCGGCGGCGGGGCGAAGGCGGCGGGGGCACACGCCTGCTGCAGGTGTTCGGCGGGTTCTGTTGGGCGGGTGATAAAACACACATTTGTTCTCCAGGTCGTGTGGACAGACTGACACGTTCCCGATAAAAGCCCACCCCATCCCACACACACCCCCCAACACCAACACCCATCCCGCCCCGTGGTGACAAATGATTTTCTTATCTGGAACAAGGAAAAGCGGTGGCCAAGTTTCATCTCCACTTCCCGCCCGGATGCTGGGGGCAGCGGGGTGATGCTGCCGCGCTGGGCTCTGCCCGGCGGGCCCGGGTGGCTGGAAGTTTAAGGGGGGCACGTAACCGGCTGGGCACGGAGCCCTCGCTCTCCTCCCCGGCTCTGTGCGCCATCACTGAAGCAAAATGCGAGAAACGCTAATTTTCCTCCCTTTTTTTGCCCCACTGCTGAGAAATGCCTCAGGTTTTGTGCCTCCAGCATCCCCATGGCCCGGCAGTGTTGCCGGCAGCCCCGCTGTGCCGAGCAGGGCTTGGCACGTCCCCGCCGTGGGGCTGTGCCCTGGGGACCGTTTTGTGATTAAAAGTGCCCAAAATAGGAAAAAAAGGGAAGCCCAAGGCCAGCCCCAGCTCCTGCTCTTGGCGCAGTCTTGTAAGGGGAAAGCTGGGCAGGGCTGACGGTCCCGCTGGTGCCTGGGTGCTCCCAGCCCTCCTGCCCCGGCCCAGGTGCTGTTCTGGGGAGGTCCCTCAGGTCCCCTGGACTGGTGGGACTGGGACTGCCCCGGCAGGGGCTGGATGGAGGACGGAGCAGGGCTCACCGCGGTGCAGAACGACAGCACCATGGCTGGGCCAGACCTGGTCGAGCAAAGCGGCGTATAAATTTCAGTCAAATCAGTTGGCAGACGGGAGTCGGCGTGGTCTAATGAATTTTGCATGGGGACAACTATCTCTTTCCAGCGATTTCCCTCGTGTCCTGCTGAAACTTGTGTGACTGGGGGTGGAGGCCTCGCAGGGCTGCTGCGTCCCCCGCTCCCCGGCGCGGCGATGCCCAGCTCCCGCAGCATCGAACACCCCAGCCCTTCCTCGGCCCGATGCACGACCGTCACCATCGAGTGCTCCCTAAAAATCTGTCCCACCTTTATAATTTCCCAGCTGCCTCCCTTTAATACACATCCTTAATTCTTTATTAAATACGCCAGTTTTCTGGAAGTGGGTTCGCAAAGATGGACCATGCTCATACTTGAATTTTAGGCAGGGGATTCTGGAGCTCGGAGTCTTTCCAAGAGGAAGCAGCTTGCTCTTTTTTGCTGTGTTTTTTTTTTTTTCTTGTGAAGGAGGTAACTGGCACTTCATTTATCTGTGGGTTTGTTATGACTCTGGGCTAACAGATACCACACTTAGCAAACTCTCACTCTTCACTAATGGAAGATACTTTAATCTAATTGCCCCGTATCACCCAACACCGGAGCCTCGAGCATCCTCCTCCCACGGCAGCGTGGGCAGAGCATTATTCCTGCGCTGGAGCGAGCTGTGGCTCGCAGGGAACCTTCCTCTTTTCCCGATTCCCGCATGGCTCCGTGCCCGGCCAAACTGGGACGGCGGGAGGCTGGGAGGACTCACAGACACCAGATTTACTCGTGTCAGCCTCGCCTCGGGGTGCCAGACCCCGGAAAGAGCCAGGGAGCGGGAAATGCAAAGCTGGGGGGGGGTTAAACCAGAGCGGTCGGGAGGTGGAAGTTGCTGGAATAACAGTGGCAGGTTGGGAAAAATGAGGTGTGAAATCCCGGGTTATGCTCGCTGCGATGAGCCCCGTCTCTTTGCTCCTCGGCTTGGGGAGGGCGAAGGAAGGCGATGCTCCATCTTTGCATCCTGTCGCGGGTCCTGGGGGGCTCGGGCTCAGCCGGGGGATGGAGCCGGTGCCCAGGGGCTACGGCTGTGGGATGCTCCTCCTGGGAAGCCAAGCCAGGGTGCTGAGCCACCCCCAGCACGGCGGGGTTTGTCGCAAGGCCATCGCGGAGTGAGTTCAGTGGGGTGTATTTTAAAAATCCAAAGATATTTTCTTGAAAAATGAAGCTTTAAAAGAATTGTTAAGACTCAAAAACCAAAAAATACAAAAGCCCAAAACTTGTTGCTTGCCAAAGTCTTAAGCAAATCCCTGTAGAGTCCCAGGAGTTCTGAAAGGTCCTAAACCAGACTGAACGCCACACAGGGAGAATATTTTCTTTAATTTGATCCCCTGCAGCAGCTCAGTTCACAGTCTCGTGCAGGGTCAAAATCTGGAAGGCTGAGAAAAGAAATGTCCTGTTTTTTTCAAAATTTAGAAGAGGGAGACCAGGTTTGGGAGGGTGAGATCTGCCAGCTGGAGGGATGTGGTAACCAGGAACCTTAAACTCCATCCCATTGCTACTGATAATACTTCCTTTGTTAAATAAATCCGCTTTAAATTAAATAGGGTTTAATATTTTTTCCCCCTTGTATATCCATCAAGTTAAATGTAAATTTATTTTACCCAATAAAATTCAAAACATTGCTTTTGTATATTTTTATTTGAATTTCAATCTCAGGCCATATAGTGTTTAACATTAGCTGTGAATAAAAGTTAATAATCGCTTCCTAAAAACCGCATCTTTCACTATTTTGTGACATAATACAAAATTTAAGTACCCAAATAAATGTTTGTTAAGCTACATAATGACCGAAATATTTTTGCATAGAAATAGTGTGTTCTGCTGGTTAGCCAAGAGAAATATTAAGTTTACCATAAAAGCGAACTTTATCAACACGTTTTAATGGTTACCAGCTTTCCTTAAGAAAGTGAATAAAAAGTACAAATTCAAAACAACATTAAAATGGATGATTTCAATCAAGACGTCTTGCTCGATGATTTAAATCATCATGAAAATTGACGATTTAAATCACTTTGAGTTAAATCAACCCGCCCAGGGCTCGGGTTCCTGCGTCTCCGCTGGGACCGCCGCCACCCAGAAAGCTTCTTTCATCACTTGGGCTCCTGCCTGCGGGAGCCCGAGCCTCTAAAAGGAAACATCTTTGTCCCAGACCAGCGCAAAGCGGGATCCTCTAATGAGCTCCAGACGCTCCCCTCGCTCCGGCTCCTCCCGGAGTTGCACCGGGAGCCATGAAGTTGAGTTCAGTCTTGGGAATGGGAAGGGTGACTCGGGGGCAGGGATTATTCCCATCACCTGCCTCCGGCTACACGCTCCAGGCACTCTTTGTACCCAATGGGGAGAAAGCGCCCATTTCTGCCCCCTGATTACAGAAGAGAGCAGAGGGAATTAGCCGAGAGATCTCCAGATGGATCCCAGGCTGGGCTTCGGGGTGGGAATTCCACCCGGCTCCCAAAGCCCCGCTCACTCACCGTGATGAGGAGGCGCTTGGAAATTTCTCAAGCTTTTTCAATTTTGCAGAGTTTGCATCTTATTAAAAAAAAAAAATCCTAACCAAACCCTCAGACAAAAAGCCAGAGCATCTGGTCAAAAGCTCTTTCTCAGGGAGGGGTTCCTCAGTCCCGGCGGTCCCAGCCCCAGGTCCTGGGATGCTGCGGAGGGAACGTGGTCGCGTTGGGCTTCTGCTCCACGTATCCCTTGTCCTGCATCAGGCCCCTCTTCCTGGTCCCGCTTCTCATCTACACGTGTGTTTAATTGTGGCTGTGGACAGACAAGATGCTAAAAACCAGTGTAAGGCACTTAGGAGCGAACAAAAGCATGTGGTACAAAGCCTTCTGTCAGTAGAGATTGCCTCGACGGAGTCAAGTTTGTGCAGAAATAATCTTGAGGTTAAGCGTGGTCTGAAATTCATTTGGCAGCTCTGGAGATCATCCCTCCCGTCTGCTGGTGGCTCCCAAAGGCGTCCCCATCCCCATCTCCTTTCGGTTCCTCTCCCGTCGTGCGAAGCCCTCGGTGCCGCCTTGCGAGGGGGGTCCTGCCCCGCTCAGCCTGGGGGGTCATGCATCAGAGAAGGCAGCAGGTTTGGAGGAAAAAAGGACCAGACCTGGAAAAAAAGACCCCTCCAGACCTGCATGGAAGGGAGCGGGACAGCACCATGTCCCGAGGGGCTGGGGGGACCCCGAGGTGTCGGGTCCAGGAGAAGGAGCCGTCAAATGCCATCAAATTGCGTTTCAGTGAGGGTTTGCCGGTGGTTTTGTTTTTTTCTAAACGATATATCTGTATCCAGATTGGCAGCTGCTCTAGCACATTCATTTTGTACAAAGGCATCCCTAAATGGGAAGAGAATAATTTATACTGACATAAAGCACCTTTATTTGGATATAACTATCTACATTAAGGAGGTTGGATTGCTCTCACCGTATCAGTATGGTGTAGTTGAAGCTCTATTACTCGTATATAAGCTATTCCTGGCTCTGCTCCTGATTTATTTGACTAGCAGAGCTAGGCTGGGTGTGTCTAGATTCATGTTGTGTTGATATCAGAAAATCAACATTTCTTTCGTAATCCAAGGTATGTGATGTAAATCAAGAGGGCTCCAGGGAAGGCAGGGGCATTTTATCAGTGTAAAATGAGAGGAGAAGTGAGCCCAAGGGGAGGATTTACCAGAGAACGTGCTTTTATCATTTTACGACCTGTTGATTTTACTTTTCTAACAATTACTCAGAAGTGGGAAGCAAGGAAAAAATAGACCTGAGCCGAGATGAAAGGGAAGTGGGAGAACCAGGCTACCCGTTTGAAATGGAAGAGTTTAATTACTACGGGAAGGGCGGCTTCCTCCCACTCGCTGCCTCCAGCCCCAGCAAGGACCTGCTTATCATTGCAGGAGTCCCACAGATGGGACAGTGATTTCCAGTACCAAACTGGGCCCTTTGGACCATGTCGGGGAGCTCGGGAATTTGGGTTGCCTTTGGTTTAATCGGACGCAGCCCTAACCCACAGCCATCGCACCCGTGAGCAAGCGGTGTTTGCGGGGGGCGGGGGGGTGTCCGTGGGGCCACCACGGTGCTTCCCATGACCGAGGGTTGTCACCGGTGTGGTCTGGCAGTGCAGCATGGAATCATAGAATTGTTTAGGTTGGAAACGACCTTTAAGATCGTCAAGGCCACCCATTAACCCAGCACTGCCAAGTTACCACTACCCCATGTCCCTCAGCCTCACACCTACCCAGCTTTTAAATCCCACCAGGGATGGCAACTCCACCACTTCCCTGGGCAGCCTGTTCCAACGCTCAACAACCCTTTTGGTGAAGAATTTTTTCCTTATATCCAATCTAAACCTCCCCTGGCTGGCAGTGCCAGGGAGGTTTTGACAAGGAACCGACCGCCAAGGTGCCTCGACCGGCTTTTGAGATGAGACAAACCAGTGGGTAAATTGCAAATAGCAGTGAGGACTAATTACCTGCAAAATTTGTTTTTAAAGAGTGATGCTGGGTTTGAATGATGGAATAATGATCCCACTTAGCGCTTCGGTGGGGTTTTAGGCTTGGGAAGACTGCGCAAATAGCAGCTAATGATGCTCTCAGCATCAGCGGCCAGGTAAAGGTGGACTGCCTGCTTTCGAGAGAAATGTTGCCAAGAGCTTGGTTAAATACACCTAAAATAAGCTGATTTAATTCCCCAAGACATCTTGTTAGCTTCCTAGCTTGCCGTGGATATGAAAGCCAGACTAAAACCAGCCAGCGAGGCTCAGCTCACCACGGTAACCCTTGGTGGTGCCCCCGTCCCATCCCAGCTGGGCAGGATGGGGCAGGATGGGGCAGGCTCAGGGGGGGTTCGAGCCTTTCTGCTGCCTGGTCGGGGCGTGCAGACCCCAGCCCATGACTCAGAACTTTATTGCCATCAGTCATCTGCGTGTCCCCGCCGGCTGCCTGCTCCTGCCTCCAGAGCCTTTTTTCTGCCCCGCTCTTTCCCCAGGTGTCTCCTAAAATCTTCCTGCCAGGAAGGACTTGGGGGTGTTGGTTGATGAGAAGCTCAACACGACCCGGCAACATGCGTTGGCAGCCCAGAAAGCCAACGGCATGCAGGGCTGCGTCCCCAGCAGCGTGGGCAGCAGGGCGAGGGGGGGGATTCTGCCCCTCTGCTCCGCTCTGTGAGCCGCCCCTGCAGTGCTGCCTCCAGCGCTGGGGCACCAACAGCAGCAGGACACGGAATTGTTGGAGCGGGGCCAGAGGAGGCCCCGGAGATGCTGGGAGGGCTGGAGCCCCTCTGCTGGGAGGACAGGCTGGGAGAGCTGGGGGGGTTCAGCCTGGAGAAGAGAAGGCTCCGGGGAGACCTTGAAGCCCCTTCCAGTCCCTAAAGGGGCTCCAGGAAAGCTGGGGAGGGACTCTGGATCAGGGAGGGGAGCCATGGGACGAGGGGGAACGGTTTTAAACTGAAACAGGGGAGATTGAGATGAGATCTGAGGCAGAAATTCTTGGCTGTCAGGGGTGTGAGCCCCTGGCCCAGGTTGCCCAGAGAAGCTGTGGCTGCCCCATCCCTGGAGGGGTTCAAGGCCAGGTTGGACGGGGCTTGGAGCCACCTGGTCTATTTGCAGGGGGTGGAACTGGATGATTTTTAAGGTCCCTTCCAACTCAAACCATTCTATGACTCTATGATCTCTTTACTGGACTTGCACCGGTTTTCGTTTGCATGAGGCCAGGAAGGACGAGCACAGCAAGTTTGGGCTGCGGATGTGGTTGTGCCCCTCCTGCCCCCCTCCAGGTGGATGCTGGCTGCCAGCATCCATCCCACCCCCCCTCCCGTTAATATTATACACAAATTGAGGTCGCGAGGGAAAGTTGTTCTTCATGTGAAACACAGCTCTACAGTTACAGGAGAGAAACCAAGTAACAATGAAAACCCTCAGGGAAATCATTTAATATTTCCAGCCTTCTCACATGGGTTCTTGACACTCGGGTCTGCGGAGGGGAAAAACTGATTTATGCCGTCAGTCGTTAGACAATGTGGAGGTGAGGTCAGGCGCGGGCATTCCTCATCTCTTCCCCGGCGCTCAAAGATCCCTTGGGCAAGGTGGAATCAAAGCATTTCAAATGGTAGAGGTCATGAGAGTGACACTGTAAGAGGTAAAAGAGCACAGCCTCCTGCCTCCTACAGAATGGCTGACACCTATATATCTTCATATTGCCATTGTTTCCGCTTGAAAAATTGCGTGTCGTTTGTTTTACTTTTTTCTAACCCTCCCCTCTCCTTAAATCCTCTCGATTTTCCGCGGTGATCTATAGGAATCGTTTGTGTCAAGGCTGACGATTATGCGGTACAGAATTTTTATAGGAATAAGAGGCCGAAGCCGTAAGATGGGCTTTAGCCAACAGGTGTCTGGTCTTTTCACAGCCTTGCCGAGGGCCTGTAAATTAAAATCACGTTTGCCCTTTGCGAATTTTCCTGCACTGATTTGTGGCTCCGGCGAGGGGCGAGCGGCTCTTGGGCACAGTGTCGCGATGCCGGATGGCGGAGCATGGTGGGGAGGGACAGCGGGATGCCCAAACACGGTGCGGTTTGGGGAGAAAGACCAAGAGGGATTTCTAGAGTTGGACCCGACCCACTGTGCTCACATCTCTGATGTCCTATCACAGTACAGGGTGTAGATGACGACGCTCCAAAACTCCAGAGAAATTCAAGATGGTGAAATATTTCCAGCGGGAAACTCCTTGGTAGGAAATTCCCTTCTGTTGGGAATTAGAAGAAATGGATGTTGCAAATCCCTTGGATCTGTATTCAGCCCTGTTAGCTCCACAAGTGGGTGTTTAATGAAGCTGGAGAACGGCTGAGCAACCTTCCTTCTGGCAGAAGGAGCAAACGTTGCTCAGCTGCACCCTGCATCCATAACCTTCACTCAGGGAGCAGTGGCGAGGAGAAGGGTTCCAGCGTGAGCACGCAGCGGCAGGGCTGCATCTCCTGCTCCGAGGTCCTCACAATGCCGTGTCCCGTCCCCACTCTTCCACTGCTGTGCTTTTAGCTCACCCCAGAGGAGAGGAGAAGCGTCTCTAAAGGCCTGAACATGCAATGAGGGGACGTGTGTGGCACCAGTCATAGCAGGGACAATCTCTTTGCTCGTACAGCTGGGGTGGGGTCCTGGCCCAAGGGACACCCATCCCTGGAGGGGTTCAAGGCCAGGTTGGACGGGGCTTTGAGCAACCTGGGCTGGTGGGAGGTGTCCCTGCCCAGGGCAGGGGGTGGGACTGGATGGTCTTTAAAGTCCCTTCCAACTCTAACCATTCTGTGATGCTATGACACGGGGGAGCAGGTCTCATTTGTGCGCTGCAGGAAAGGCACATTCTTGTTAAAGTCCTCGTTGGCGCCCTGCAATAACGAACCCACCAGCGCAGTTAATGGATCGGATCTGCGGCTCCTGGCGAAGCCAGTGGTGTTTTTCTGCAAAGACCTCAGGATTGAGGCAGTAGTTAATAACTGGATGCTGGTGCCTGTTATTGCATCCTCACAGCTCCCATCCCCAAAACCCCCCGGGACCCCTCCTGAAACCCGCTCCGGGGCAAAGGGGGACGGGGAGAGACGGTCCCATGCAGGGACCAGCCAGCCCCACTGTCCTCCCTGCTGCGGGGGGGGATTTCGATAAGGCTTCAGATGTCAGGCTTAGGTTTCCAAGGCGGTGGTGGAACATCAGTGAGAAGCAAATATTTGGCCAAGTGTACCCTGAGGTAAGGCTGGTGTCCGGTGTAACCGCACAGCCTGCCCATATGTTATTACTTATCCATCAGCCTCTTTGAGTAACGACATACAGGGCCAGGGCGAGGGTTGGCTTTTGTCAAAGCATATATTTCAGCAGCGTTTAAATAAACTCATCGAGCTGCACGTCTCGTGAACTTTCCTATTCCATCTGTCTGCGCCGAGCCACCCGTGGAAGGAAATGGATGAGGCCTTCAAACCTTCGCCAGTCCCCGGAAAATGAGCCAGTCCAGTTAACAATAAATGGTGGCCGGTTGGAGCACACATGAGCGGTCTAGTGAAGAAGAAAAGAAAGTTGAGCTTAATGAAGTCCCCGCGCCTGTGTCCCTGCGCGTGGACAGGAAAGGACGGGTGGTTTATAACTGTTTATTGGAGTTAATGGTAATAAATTCCTCACTTGTGATGCATTAACTTTAATGTTTTCATTACGTGATGATTTAGGTTTTCCCTTTTCACATTGTAAATCATGTTGTCCCGGTAGCGCAGCAGGTCGAATGTCTGACATAATGTTATGTTTGGGGGAGAGAAATAACAGGGGAATGAGTTACACAGATTATATATTTATATATTTCATACATTACATCTTTTTTTTTATTAGAGGACTTTAAAAAATTGCGTCCTGGGGCAGCCTGTGGGAGCTGGGGGACGGGGGACGGGTGGACTGACAGACCCATCTGAGCAGGGATTTGCAAGATGCGGCTGCGAAGGGCCGGTTTCCATAGCAACTCCCCAAATCCACTTGGTGCTGAAGGGGTTTTTTTTCCCTCCCTCTTTGCTGAGTGTGAGCCCTTGGCTAATGAGCTGTGCAAATAGATATTGAGATTTAGTGTTTTTTATTTTGCAATTATAGACTTAGTGATTTGGAAGGAAACTTTTGGGCCAAAGGCTCTGCCTCCTCTTTGAATTTTCTTTTCTTTTTTTCTTCTTCCCTTGGCAAAGTTGGTTTAACTTCAAGCTTGCTGTTAAATTTTCCAGAAAGAATGAAAAATAAGAACCACTAATAAAAGTTGAAGGCTTTTTTCCACCCTCTGGGGCTAAATCCCAGCCCAGTCTACAGTCAACTGTTTGCCATTGACTGTCTCTTCTCTTGTTTGCTTATCAATCATAAAAACCACAGTCATGGACTCCTCTGAAAAAACAACAATGAATCCAACACTAACTCGGGGTCTAACAAAGGTCCATCTGTACGGCCCCTATTTGTTTGTGTTTGGTCATTAATTGCGGCCCAACGAGGACATTAGGGGCAACGCAGTTAATTAGGCACCGTTCAACCCCAGGTGAGAATTGCGGTTCTCTTGAGCCACTTCCATGGATTTTGTGTTGGCTCCTGACTGTCAGCACTTGTCAAAAGCCTCTGTCGTTGCCTGGGACCAGTTAATCTTGGTTCCTGCCTTCAATACTGGTCTGTACTAGCTGCTAAAAGAGAGCATTTAGCAATTCCCCGCCTGTCCCGGAGGAAGCTCTGGGTTTATCTGCAGTCTTTGGATGGGCTCTTCGGGTTGGGATGAATCCGAGGGCTCCTGAGCCTGAGGACAATGCATCCCGAAGCTGAACACAGGGATATTTCGGTTGATAATTTCCCCTGGATGATTTGTTGCCATTGATTTTTAACTGCCTCCTGCTTGCTGACTAGCTTTCAATCTAGGTAGTTATCCTGGGGTGGATGCCTACACCCTGAATTTTGCTTACTAGCCTCTTCTGAAAAGTCAAGCTGAAGCCTGAATAAATCTTCTCTGCCGTGCCTTGCCTTTTCTTCATCTACTTTCTTATTTTCCTGCTCAAAAAAATGCAATAAAATTAGTCTGGCACAAGATCTATTTCATGTGATCCATGTTGACAATTGTTTAGTTCCCCATTTTCTTTGAAATAGTTGCTCATTTTGTTCCCGTCGTTATAAATGATCCCCAGCGTTTCCAAGGCGTTGAAATGTTCAGCAACATTCCCGAGGCGCGGAGAGAAGCGTGTCTGAGGGGCATCAGGGGGCTGCGAGCCACCGAGGAGATGGGCTGGGACCTGGAGCAGGGGGATGGAGGAGGCAGGGACCAGGGGGGACCACGCTGATGGATGGTGGCTCGCTTCCCACAATGGCCTTTCTCCTCCTGCTCCGTTTGGTCGGGACATCACTCCGTGCCCGTTGCCAGCTACTTCACGGGGCTGCAGAACCTGTGTGGCACCGCAGAGGTCCTGCCTGGCTGTGCCCGATGTATCCAGCCTCCATCAGCCGGAGCCTGGAGCCACAGGGCCGCGTTCCCGTCCTCCCCCGGGGACTGGGCCATGGGGTAGATGTGGCTGGTAACTTCGATTAAGGGTACCCGGGAAGAGGGTCTGGGGTGGTCTGTACCCGTGTGGATCCTGACGTGAGAATGCAGAGATGCGTCCAAGATGATCTTGATCTTGGAAAAAGGTAATGGTTTAAATACGGGTTTCAGGATGATCTCATCAATGCTGATCAATATCTAAAGGGTGGGTGGCAGGAGGATGGGGCCAGGCTCTTTTCAGTGGTGCCTGGTGACAGGACAAGGGGCAGCGGGCACAAACTAGAACATGGGAAATTCCATCTCAACAGGAGGAAAAACTTCTTTCCTTTGAGGGTGGCAGAGCCCTGGCACAGGCTGCCCAGAGAGGTGGTGGAGTCACCGTCTCTCAAACTTCCAGACTTTCAAACCCCGCCTGGACGTGTTCCTGTGCAACCTTCTCTGGGTGACCCTGCTCTGGCAGGGGGTCGGACTAGATGATCCCAAATGTCCCATCCAACCTCCACCATTCTGTGATTCTGTGAGTCTGTGGAGCATTATTCTCCCATCAGAGACCAATAGGAGCATGGCTTACAAACGTCTCCTTGTTTTTGCACATATGAAGCTTGTGTTTGAATAGAGCCACAAATGTCACTCGACAGCGGCCACCAGTGCCATCAGCCCCAGCAGCCACGTCCTGGACCCCTTTGCCATGGCAGACCTTGGTGGCGGGTGAGATTTCCAAAAGCTTTCAGCATTTCCCGGGTCCGTCTCGCTCTGAAGGCAGTGGGAGGGGTTGTTTGTCTCTCTCTGATTGTTTTTCTTCTCATTAGCTTCAATGGAAAAAGAGCGCAGCCACCACGGAGGGCTTTGGGAAATCACAGCCAAGTGTGCTCTGCTTTGAAATGTAGTTGGGTGTTCCCTGCAAAGTCCCCGGGAGCAGAATCTGCTCTTGGCACATTTGAGCCTGGTGAATAAGCTGGAGGATGGGGAATTAGCTGGAACCGTCGTGCCTCCGTGCTCCATCCCTTTGAACAGTCGGTTGATGTGACAGCGTGGGCACCGACGTGGCCCCCGGGCATGTTTGGCTGCAGCTACTGTGACATTTTGTGCAGCTGGTGTGCATGACTCAGACACCAAAGGGGCGAGAGCTGAAATCCAGAGGTCCTTGAGGACATGGCGAGGACGGGGTTGGAACGGTCACGGCGCTCGGCAGCCAAACTCCTAGAAATTTTCCCGAAAAGATGCCATTTGGTCAGTGAAGCCAAAGGCCTGGTGGGTGACCTGGACCCACCCCTGGCCCAGCCTGGTGTAGGAGCGAAGGCTCGGGGGCTGGGAGCATCCTTCGGCAGCACCCAGGGGATGCAAATCACGGTGAAGGTTGAGGTGCGATAAGGAGGGGAAGGGAATCAGCTGGTGTCTGCTCCAGCACCCGTGGGTGTGGGTCTCTGGCCCCACATTTCTGCCACTCCTGAAATGCTTTGTATCCTCTGCAGAAAAGTGCTCTCCAGGATTACGGCACAGAGCTATGCCCCGTGCCGCCAACGTGCAGCTCGTCTGTGGGAGGCTCCAGATGGAGCGATGTGTCCCACGGATGGGGAAATTCATCTGCGGGAAAATCCCTGGGGATGAGCAGCTCCCTCGGGAGCCAGGTCTGAGGCTGCGGAGGCTGGAGGAGGCCACCAGGGGTTTGGGGTGCTGGCGGCACTGGGCAGCGCGGTTGCTACCAGCCGTCTGCTGGGCTAGGGGAGATGCCAGGGTGGAAAGGACCACCGAGACCACCCAAACACAGCCGCAGCCCTGCCGTGCCACGCCGGGAGCGACCGGAGAGGGGCTGTGTGTCTGGGAGAGCCCAGATGTGTCTCTCTGAGATGAATTTAAGGCCTTTTCTTTCTCTGTTTTTATAAATGGTGAATGGCCATTAGTGGTTGGAACAGATGACCAGGCAGCGGGGTTGGCTTTTCCGTCCCTTGGAGTCCCAGAAGACGTGGGGAGCTGTGGTTTACCTGCCAGCTGTGTGGTCCTGGGGCAGAGGCATCTGGGCTCTGCCGGGACCATCCAGGCAAACAAACCCTCTGCCCTTGGAGACCAGAGACTTTTCTGGGGCTGGGCTCCCACCTAACCTCTCTGCATCTTCTGGGTGTCCACTAAGATGGTTTAAAGAAATAAAAAAACCCCAGGGACTGTCCTTGCGCGTTAATTTAGCTATTTGCTGCCAGCAAAAGCCATCTGGATTGTTGTTAGGGGCAGGCTGGGGCCATGGGGAGGGACGGGGACACACCACGTAGCCCCAGCCCCATCTGCAGCCAGGCAGAGCCCCGAGCGCCGCGTTCCCTGCGCTCACCCACCTCGCGCAGATTTAATCTTCCCGGCTCTGCATTAGCGGGGCTGCATTAGAGAGGCTGCGTGCAACGTGCAGGTTACAGCTGCCGTCTTCATGTCATAGTCTGTAAAACTTAAAATTTCCAGAGCCCTGTGCAATCAAATCAGCCCTCGCAACCCCTCCTTAATTGTATTAGTTTGTCTGAGCAGCCACCAAGTATTTAAGAAGGAGGGAGTCTCCATTCTGATTTTCCTGCTGGGAAACTGAGGCACAGCGTCCCTTGCAGAGCAGGAGAGATTTGGGCTCCTGATGGTGTTTTGGAGGTGATGCCAACCCGGCAGATCCTGGCATCTAGGGCCACAAATAAGCTGAAACATGGAATCTGTTTGCGTGGAAAATTGATCTCAAACAGGGCAAAGCGCACCTGAGAAGGCAGCAGCTCTCCCAGGGCAGGGAAATGATGGGCAAAGAGAGAAGATGCGGGGCTGGAAGAGGTTGTTGCTGGTTCCCATCGCCTCCGTGTTGCTTCCTCGCTTCGGCTGCTCTTTGCGGTGACTGAAAGGTCCTTGTATCCCCCAAATCTCTCTTGGCAACTGAGGAAAGAGCAGAAAGCGCATCCTGAGGAGGACCAGGATGGCCGGACACGTCCCTGCCTTGGCTCAAGCGACAGCAGCATCCGGCACGCCGGCGATTTCCACAGCCGGTTTTCTTGGGGGAACGGGGGCAGAGGGAAGCCCCATGCTGATAATGTACTGAAAGTAAATGAAATTAAATAAGCGAAGCAGCACTCGCAGCTCCTGCCTTCCCCCCTGGGTAATTCAATTCGAGCACTCGCGCTGATGGGATCTCGCCGGGGCTGCCTCCGTCACCCCGCTGGGGCCTGGATTCTTAACGTCTAAATAAAAGTTTCACTCAAGCATTTTTTATGCTCCTGCCAGCGGGATCAGCGAGCTGGCGTTGGGCACATTAATGTAATATTCATACTCGCAGGGTCTCCCTGTGCATCCGGCAGCACCGTCCCATTTTCATAATTATAAATGTCCCATAAAATGACATTTAGATTTGCATTAGCAAAAGAGGTCGGGGCTTGGATTTGAGAAGACAACGTGCCTTTTTACAAGCCAGATGCTGGGTGTTGCTAGAGAAAAGCCTGAGCACGTTTATGCCAGGCAGGTGCTGGAGAGAAATGAGGTTTCTGTGTGCGGGAAGGGGCTGTCCGTGTCCTCCAGGCGTTGCAGAGGGACAATCCCACAGCGTCCTGGGTTTCCCCTAATCTGAATCATCTCGGACAGCTTTGTACAAGCCAAAGATTTGGTCTTTGATGGCTCCGGTTTCCATCCAACAGAGGAGACAGACGTAGGGGAGCCTTTCACCAACCCAAACTTCACGTGTCTTTGTGTTCACCCCGAGACCCATTTGCGGAGGATTTATAGCGAGCCCAGAGTTTGCAAACTATAAAACACGAAAACGAAAATAGGCCGTGAGTGAGGGAGGTGACAGGGGGGATGGATTGGGCCGAGCGCTGGGTGTTCGTGAGACACGCTAAGAAAACAAGAGAAGCTCTTGTGACCTGGGATTCTGGGAAGTTATTCATACTGAAACGGCTGCCAAGGCTGGGCACTGGGGAGGTGATTAGTGGCATTTAGTTAGTCATTTTTTATTGTGCTTAGTACAAGTTATGATGGCAGGAGATGAGCAGGAGAGCAGGGGGAGACCTTCTCAGCAGCAAGCCGTGGCTTGGGGACCTCCTGGCCCCGCTGGTTTTGGGGATGAGATGTGGCCGTCACCTCGTGCAGTGCGTGCCAGAGCCCCTCAGTGGCCGCAGGGTCCGGCCGCCAGCCCAGGCGAGGTGCCGTGGTCTGAATTAGACCAGACATTGGACAAAGGGATCGTGTTTTCCAAGTCCGTAAACCTGACCAGATCCTGGCTGCTGCCAAAGGCTCACGGGGACCCAGAGAGCCTTGGCTTGGGGGGAAAGGGCTGAGCATCAGCCCCTGGAGCAGCACCAGCCTCACCCCATCGAGGACGGGTCTCTGGCGCCGTGTACATCGTGGTCCTGGTTTCCTTGAGGATTTCTAGGTGCCTGCAACCAAGATTGGGAATAGCTGGTGAGATTGTGATAGACCACGATTTTCACCTCCAGCTGCTGCCCTGCCTTCCCGAGCCTCTTCTGCAGAGAAAGGGGCTGGAAACTTTATGCTGAGGCGTTGTGTGAACGGGAAATCCCAAGGCTTTGCTTTGCTTTACTCTGTAGGGTTGGAAGAAATCCCACCGAGGCCTGTTCAAGACACGGGGAACATTTTGAAGCAAGGATACCTGGAGAAGAGGTCCCGAGGTAAGGCCTGACAAGTACATGACAAGATAAGGTTTGGGGATGTCACCTCAGAATTACTAAGGACGCAAGTTCTCAGATGAAGAACAAAGAGGAAAATACGTCTTTTCTGCAGCTTTGTCTGTAGGCACATGCAGAATCTTTCAGGCTTTTCTTCGGCATCATACACACCGGGAGGGCACAGCCTTTATTTATTCTCTTTTGCAGATCGTCAAACTGCACAAAGATTAAAACCCAGCAATTAAATTAAGCACAGCCCGGTCCTCTAAGGCAAGATGTGCCCTTCTAACGAGCAATACCTAATGAGGATAAAATCCCAGTGAAGACAAGGTAGTTCGTAGCATCACACACATTAGCAAGTTGAGATAAGGACTGTGAGTCAGCCCCAGGTTTATCTTGATTTTACTGACTCTTGTGAAAGCTACAAATTATTTCCTCATCACTCAGATTTTATCTTGATTTATTTACTGTATGACAGGTGGTATGAGGCAAGAGCAGCCCTTTTTTCCTCATGGCCATCAGCTGAGCCGTATAACTGGCCCTGTGCATGTTTTAGCTTGCTCCAATTACAAAGAAAAATACATTTGCTTAAACCTCAATTAGGGAGGTTTAACCCAAAGCTGTGTTCCCTCCCCGTTAGCAGGATTAAGGGTCACAGAGCTGGGGAGGGTTTGCAGGGGCTCCAGCCTGGTAGGACAGGCTGCCTCTCTCTTACTTGCTTGAGGTTTTCTGTCTAAATTTGCTTGCCTGAATTTTGTGCCAGAAATTTGCAGGGTTTTGTTGGGAAAAAATTCTTCTTTCCCCTAAATGCTCACCTGAAGGATACAGTGAAAGAACAGAAATGAATAATTTTATTTTTTTTTTTTTACTCTTTTTGCTGTCTTTCTAGAGCACAGCTTTTTTGGGTCGGAGTGGCAAAAGCGGTGGTGTGTCCTCAACAGAAGGACCTTTTACTACTACGCCAATGAGAAAAGTAAGTGGTGAGAGACCTGCCTTCTGTCCCCGGCTTGTGGGTGGTGGCTGAGGGCATGGATGGGGCTGGAAAAGGGAAGGGGAGAGCCCTGGCTGAAGGACGGGCTAACAGCTGACAAGAGAAAAGATTGTAATTCCCTATCAAGGCATAACACACAGGATCTAGAAAGGTAGAGCTCAGCTTGTTTGGTTTGTTTTTTTTTCTTCCCCCCCAAACATCTTTATAAGTATGGAACAAGAGAAGAGAGACACAGGAACGGAGCTGTGTGTAAATAAAATGATGTACCAAGTTTTCCATTAGCCATCAGCTGGGCTTCAACCCCCTAAGTGACTGTATATAATCCATGTGTCAGTGTATATAAATATTTTGCAGTCATGCTCCATCAGGTACATATAAACAGACAGCTAATATCTCCAGCAGAGTTTGGCGTGATTAGATATATGGCCTTACCCTGTTCCACCCATCTAAAAACACGGCACAGAAACACCTTACAAAATACACACGTTCATCCTTGCTTTACACTGACCCGTCTGCACCTTGGGCAGGATTAAACTCCAGTGGGTCATGGGGATGAAGCTGTGTCTTTTTCCTCCTTCCACATCCTTTGTCTGAGGATCTCAAGCACTTTTTGTTTCCAAACAAGCTTCCCAGCTCCTCTCACCCTGGCAGAGTACATGCAGGGCTGTGGGCTGCTGGCAGAGGGAGGTGTTGAAGCCAAGGGCTGATATTCGGTTGGTTTTGTGAGGGTGGAGCAGTTGTCAGCTTCCAAAAGGTCTCCAGAAGACAACAGAGTAAAGGAAACCTGTTATCGATGGGCTGAAATCCTTATATAGGGCTTGACCTCACCCCTGGAAGTTTCTTAAGGGACCTGCAAATCAGAAAAAAAAAAAAAGGGTTCAGAGCAACTGCCTGGCTCGGGCTCCCACGCTTCCTCAAGAAGCTGCATAAGGAAATAGTGAGCTGGCGTAAATAAGGACGCTCAGATGGCTGCAGTGAAGTTCCCTCTCTCCACCCTGGCTGACACCGACCGTCGTGTGCATCGGGAAGAGCCGTAGGCCAATTCTCAAAGGCCCCACTAAGTATTTTTTCCTGTACACCAGCCCGTTAATGCCTTACCAGCAGAATAATCATTGGCATCATATTTCCCCAAGTACACACTGGTCTCTGCTTCATTACAACCAGCTCATCTCATGCAACCTCCTGACCCCGGTAACCTCTCGCTGGCTGTTCGCAGTCTCTAGAGGCTTAAAAGGGCATCCTCTTTACTGTGTCTTTATGAAGATTTTATGATATTCCCTTCGGATTTCCTGGGGGCAGACATGCTTAGACTGAAGGGGTTTTTTCTGGCCATTTCCCATTGACGCATGGTGTACCTCGGTTTCCAAACATCTACAACCACCCAGCAACACTGCTAGCTTGAGAAAAAGATGCAGACTCCAGATTTGGCGCATTTCTCTCCTTCCAGGCAAGCAACCTAAGGGCAACTTCCCCATCGAGAACTACAGTGCCCGGCTGGCTTTCCATCTGCGCAAAGACTCTCGAAAAAAATGCTGTTTCGAGTTAATCTGCCCTGGCAAACGCACCTACGAGGTAGGAACTGGGGGAAGAAACGGACCCTCTGTGCTGGTCTGAGCACTAGGCACAAAAGCACATGCTCCCGGGTCTGGGGCATAGGCTGCAGGGTGAATCTCCAACCTCCCTGCTAAAATAAAAACGAGCTGCAGAAGGTGTTGATGCTTCTCCTTCTTGGCAGGTCATCTCAACACGGACCTTGCCGTGGCACAAGAGTGATCCCGGGCTCTCTTTGCACTTGTGGGACGCGAGGGTTAAGGGAGAACATGGGGTAGAAGCAGTAGAGGGTTGGCTTTGGAAAGGCTTTTTAAATAAGCAATTCACAGCCAGGTTAAATTTAAATCTGCAATTTGAGCATCCGGTGGGGGCCTAAAAACTGGTGTAACGAAAAACCTGGCACAATCCACAAAGTGTGATGGGAGCCTTCCCGAGCCTCAGGGAGACTTTGGGTGTAGAGTCTTGGTTCAGAGTCAGTACAGTATATTTGTGGGGATTGTGGTTTTCATCTGAATTATTTTAATGAATTAGGCTTGACAGCCTTCCTCTGGGATAGTCTAGCTTAGTTCCGCTTCTGTTTCCCTGTTTGGAATGGGGAGATGAAGAAGTGAGATGTCTTTCCCAAAGTCACAGGGCAGAGAACGGCAGATCCAGGATCTCCAACCCCATTCTAGCTGCAAATCTTTTTCCTTTTCCTACACACAAGAACCAGCACAATAACAGGTGAACCTCTCTCCAGTTCACAGCCCCAAGCCCAGCAGAGGCTGAAGACTGGGTGGATCAGATCCAGTTCCTCCTGAAGGGTGAGTTTGGCAGCTCAGCCTGTTTGTTTGGGCAGATCCTGGCAGCATCTTCCCACCTGGCGTGGGCTGCTCCCTCCAGCAACACGTGGGCTTGTGCTCATTGCCGGAACCTTCCTGGGGTCCCAGCAGCCCCTCTTGGCAAAAAGAAAGGTTCCGGGGCTTCGTTCTTTTGAGCAGGTGGTTAAAAAGAGGTGGGGTTTGGAGCCCACAGGTATTTGACTGCTTTTAGAGGTCAGAATTGTGTGATCTGTCAAAGGCTGCAAGTGGGACAAGAAAAGGGTGGGAATCGCCCCTCACTGCTGGGGCTGCAGCTCTGCTGCTCTGTCCTTGGCTGATGAAGGATGGGGTCTGGCTCCACTGGAGTTGCTCCAGTTTGAGACCAGCAATACTGAGACAAGACCCCAGCCCTGCACGTGGAAACCCTCTGGGAACCACAGGCAGCTGCCCAGGAATGGGGTCAGGCTCGGTTCCTTGAGGCACTTGTGGAATTTGGCTTTGTTCTCTGGCATTTGCCATCCTTTTTTGGGCCTTTCCTTTGTTCTTGTCCTTGTCCTAGGGACAGTTCACTCCTTGCAAGGTCCATAGGGAGCACAAAGTACAGTGGCACAGGCTTGGTTACTTGATTTCAACTCACTGAAAGTGAGCGGTTTGCTCTTCCTCACCATGCTTTTGGTCTCTTCTGCCAGACCTGAGCTCCTCCACCATCCCATTTGATGAAGAGGACGAAGAAGAGCTCTACAATGACGTGGATAGTTCTGACTCTGTGAACACGACATCCCACAATACCACCTTGAATCAGGATGAGCCCAACGTTGAGGTGAAAGAGGATGACATCTACGAGATTTTGCCAGGTAAGCAACCAAAACCCGAGCCATCCCTTAGCCGTAGCCCTGCAAACGTGGCAGGAGACTTTGGCCACCCAACGTGTTGATGGGAATGAACATCTAGGACTCTGCCAAGTTTAATGGACCCATAACTCAAAGGGTTATGGACCACAAATGGACCAGAAGAACAAACCCTTTCTGTTCTGGTGAGGTGGAGGGTTTATAAGTTCAGGTGAGGCAGCTTTTAGAGGTTGTGTTCTGTTCAGCTCGGGTAATATTAAGTTTGGTGAGAGTGGAATCTCTGGGCTGTGTTACCTGGAAAATCAGACTTTAGATGATGAAAATGCTCCCTTCTGGGCATGCAGTCATGGCTGTAACACAATTACTGGCCTTCCAAGAGATGATAAAATAACTGCATTAAAGACTAGCGCTTGTTCGCTAAGAGTGGACGAGGTCTGGAGGTAGCAGGGCAGCAGCTGCCGGTTAAAGGAGCCAGAAGCCATCTTCCTGGCACAGAACCAAACGGCCTGCGAGGGTGACACGGTCTGCAACATTTCTTACCGTTAATAGCAGAAATCATGGTGTGACATGCCCCAGGGCTTGGTCAACGGGTCACCTGAGCCTTATTCAAACCCGTGTGCTGTTCTGCCTCTGCGCTGAGGTTGGGATCGCCCAGCTCTGCTCCGCGTCCCCGGGAGCAGGGTCCCTTGCTGGCTGCATTCGGAGATGCAAAATAGGTCCTTGTTTCTTCTTATTTATTTCAGAACTTTATATTCATAGTGATTAAAAAAGAAAGAAAAAAAAATATTAAATGCACCAGGAAGTTTTGTGATGCCCGAGATCTTTGTCTTGTTATTGCTGCCAAAGGAAATCTCAGCGGTTTGCGAGTGGCATCCAGGCAGCTGCTGGGAGCGGAGCTGGGGCTCCCGGGCTGCCCGCCCAAACCCGCAGCCTCTCTCCATCTCTCCTCTTCCCTTCCTCTGTTTACATCCTTCGCTCTTTGGGCAGCAGCTTTCTCTTCCTCTGGGCATACCCACAGCGATCCCTGCGCTCAGCAGGAGCCCCCGCGCGGGGCGGGGGTCCCCAGGCTGCAGTGTGTGAAGTGCTGACGGTCTGTCAGGACAAGGGCTTTCAGCGTCCCTGGCTGCTTCGGCAGCTGGGTCCGACTCCTCGCTGCCTTGGGGCTGCCAACACCGACTGCAGAGCAGAGATTAGATGTGAGGTTTATTCCACGCGTGGCTAATGGTGATCCTGCTGGGAGCTTGGCCAGTGTTGACTTAAGGACAGCCCCCTCTGTTGCCCCCGCATCGGGGTTCAGGGTGTCCTGAAAGAGCTGGAGCTGACCCTGCCGGCCAGGTTCACCCTTGGTTCCCATGGACGTTGCTCTCCTGCTCCCACGCACAGATCGGTGCCTTGATGCTGGAGCTGCAGAGCATCGTGGTGGAGGAGGGAACATCCCATCCAAACCTTTCCTTTAATTATGGCCTTTTACTGGGCTCTCTGTCCTGTCCTTCCTCCTCTTAAAAGCTTGCTAAGAGGTTCCTAAGGCAGCCCGGAGGGTTGTGTCTCGGGCTGCTGGCCAAGCCCAAACCCTGCAAGCAGCAGGGCTGAAGCCCGTTGCTTTAGCGGAGCTTTTGCAGTATCTTTTGGTCCTGGTGCGTGGACATCCCGGGGGCTGCCGTCCCTGGGCTTCAGCCAAGCCCAGGCGTGGGCAGGAGCTGTGGTGCAGCTGCCTCTGTCACATCGCCTCCGCTCTGCGGCCGTGGCGCGTCCTGCCCAGCACTAGAACGGCACCGACACGTCGGGACGCGGCTGGGACACTGTGCAGGGCGCTGCCGCTGGGACAAAAAGGCACAGCTCTCCCATCTGAGCAAGTTCCTCCCCCCCAGCAGAGCCCAGTTCCCTGCCAGGTTGAAGGTAGGTGCTGGTGGCACGTTGCCGTAGAGGCAGATCCCCAGCGTGCGAGTGGTGAGAAACCAATCACAGGGCTCAGGGACAAGCAGGAGATGTCGGCTCTGCCCCGAGCTCATCCACCCCTGGGCCCTTCACACCCCTGGGACCCCCAGCAAGCACAGGGAAATTCCCCATCCGAGCTGGGGTCTCCTCTAGTCCCAGCTGCCTCCCTCGTGTCCCGAGTGAAAACAGAGAGAAAAAGAGGGAGAGGGGAAAAAAAAGAAAGGGGGGGAGATGAAGAGATAATTTCCTCAGCAAGTCATCGTCGTTAATGAAGTTTTACAAAAACAGATACAACCAAGGAAAAATAAAATTTCACAGGTGATAAATTTTTCCAATTTCCCTGGCAGAATTCGATAGGATTGTTAAATTAAGAGTGAAGGTGTCTGTTAGGAAGCAACGAGCAGTGATGGGTAATTTTATAGAGTGGAAAATTGAATCAAATTGCTACATTAAAACACAGCTCCTCTGAGAATGTGCCCAACGCCCAGGCTGCTCCGGCGCAGTGGTGGGGAGCACGGCCCGCCGGCTCCCTGGCCATGACGGGGCTGGGGGCTGCCGTGGGGCTCTGGCCCCCCAGTGTGGGTGCCCGGGGCTGCCCATGGGGATGTAAAGGCATTTTCTCGAGGGTGGTGTGGACGAGGTCGAGATGCTCCACACAGGGAGGCAGCGCAGGGGATAGGACGATGGGGAATGGTTTTAAACTGAAAGAGGGGAGATTTAGATGAGATCTGAGGAAGAAATCCTTTGCTGTGAGGGTGGTGAGCCCCTGGCCCAGGTTGCCCAGAGCAGCTGTGGCTGCCCCATCCCTGGAGGGGTTCAAGGCCAGGTTGGACGGGGCGTGGAGCAACCTGGGCTGGTGGGAGGTGTCCCTGCCCAGGGCAGGGGGTGGCACTGGGTGGCCTTTAAGGTCCCTTCCCACCCAAACCAGTCTGTGATTCTATGACCCCAGGAGATGCATTTTTCAGCATTTCTTTCTGATTCATCGCTGTAAAATCCAGATATTGGCTGAGATCGAACACCCAGGGCCAGGGAAGGCAGAACATCGCTTCCAGACTTGACTCAGAAAAGCACCTGGATGCAACAGGCTGCGGTGTGGAAGGGGGGCTCCTCCTGCCCCCACGGGCCCTGTTCATTAATTGCACAGCTCAAAATACATGAGGACGGTGCCCAGGGCCAGCGTGCCACAGCACAAGCCGCGGTGCAGGCAGGGCTCAGCGGCATCCCAGGATTCGTGCCTTCACTCCGGGCTCCTGCAGGGACGGGGGTGGCTGCCCCCACCGCGGCAGTGCAGGAGGAGACGGGGTGCTGGAGCGCGAGCAGAGCTGGCTGCTGTCGGCCGAGGGGAAGCCACGCCAGCCAGCTGCCTCCCCATCACGTTTTCCTGAGAAAAATCCCCTGCAAGTTTCCTCCCTTCCCTCGGCTGAGGCTCCGTCCATCACAGCCCTCGCAGCCCGTCGGGGTGGAAGGGCTCACTGCGGGGACCGGACATCACCGGGGTCTTCCTCCAAGCTCCTTTTGCAGTAGGTGCAGAGTGAGTGGTCAGCAGGGCAGGGCTTTCTAAAGACAGGGAAACTGAGGCACGGAGGACTGAGATACGTGAGAGACCCTTGTCCAAGCTGTGGAGCCGTCAGCTGCCCAGCTGGTGTCTCAGGTGGGCGATGCAGACGGGAAGGGGGGCAGTGGCTTTGATTTCTGGTTAGAACATGCCCCATTCCATCAAATATGGAATAAAACGGCCCAAGGTGGGACAGGGAGAGGGGGCTACTCTAGAAAGCCTCCCCAGCCCCGCATGGCTCCTAGAGAGCGAGGCCTGGGGAGAGCAGCAGCTCTCTATGGGGCGAGGGGCTGGGACCCACAGAGCTGCTGGAGCTCGTTAGGGGGCTGTAAATGTGATTCCCCATCAGCTGTGGGGACCAGCTCTGCCACCTGGGGGGAGCTCCCAAGGATGCGGGGAGGAAGCAGGACAGATACGTCTCCCCAGGGCTGCCCAGCACCTCGTCCCGGCAGTGCCAGCCCCCTCCCTGGACAGGATTCCCGCAGCTTCGCCCATCCTGGAAACCCAGCGTTTCCTCCCTGGCACGTGTTTTCCGGCGCTGGTGGAGGCTTCCCGAGGAGCGTGTGTGTGTGTGTGCTGGGAGGTGTGAGAAGGGCTCTGGGAAGAGGTTTCCTGAGGACAGCCCAGCTCCGGGATGGATACAATCCCTGCAGGATGCAGATGCGAGCCGAAGGGGTGTGCACAGTGCGGATGGCAGGAGGGGGTGGCCGCGGGGAGCCTCTAGGGGCAGGTGTCACCCGCAGCGGTGGGGGAAGGATGCTGCCCCGCTTTGGAGGGTGGCTCCGGGGTTTCCGTGGTGCGCAGGAGCTGGTTTCACTGCCCTCCATCTCACGCCGAGGTGGGATTAGGGGATTTGGTGCCATTGGTTAAAGTATAAAGGAATCCCGATGCGAGGGTTTGGGGCATGTCCATGGGAAGGATGAGGGGAGAGCGCTGGTACGGGTACATTTATGTTCTCTTTTACAAATGCAAAGAGCAGGCAAAAGGCACTTTCAATAATTTATTTTAAAATCAATGCTAATGAGGTTCTGTCTCGTCAGTGGCCGAGTTTTACAATAAAGTCTGATTTATTTAGAAAAGATCTTTGGTGCCGCTTCCCGTCTAATGGGGGAGCAGTTGCCGTGACCCTCCAACCTGGGATGCAATTTGTAATTGGCAGCGGAGGTCTGACCTGGTTTGCATCGATCGGCGTCGGGTGGGAGCGAGGGCTGGGGCTGGGCCCGCGTCCTCGGAAAATGCCGAGCAGGAGCAGCAGCACCTCCCTGCCCTGCGAGCGGGTGCCCTGGGATCGGCAGAAGGGCCAGGCTTGGCTTCTCTTGGCTCTGCGTAAAGGCGACAGCAAAGGCATGGCCCCTGAGGTGCAGCAGGGACACCTCTGCTGCCCCGGGCTCAGCCGAGCCAGGGCTGCCCCGCACCCCACATCAACCCAGAGGTGCAGATGAGCAATTTGCTTTGTGAAATGTTTCGGAATTAGTTTTTATTTATATTATTTTATGAGGTTGCTTTCAGTCTTTATGGCTGGGGAAGGAAGCCTGGGCTGCGATGGCAGCTAATGTGGGTGCTGTGCACCCACCTCGCCCCAGCACCCCGAGCAGCTCAGGCTGGATGGGTTGTACCTGACTGAGTGCTAAATAATCTTATTTAAACTTATTTGTGTGTAGATCCTTGCACTCATCAGTCTCGAGCCATTTTCGCAGGGCTTCCCCATGTCTTCCACTCCTTAACTTTTTCCACGGTATCATTTCTTACTATTTTCTTCCATCCTCCTTCCCCGCCCCCGGTAGCCGCCTGCCCTCCGCTGCCTGGGGTCCCCTTTCTCCCCCTTCATTTCTGCTTCTGTCCCCCATCCTTCCTTGCATTTCAGTTCTGGCATTTCTCCTCGGCATCGCCTTTTCTCTGGGCTGCGAGTCCCACACAGGAAGCGTCTCTTCCTATAGGGCACTCGGCAAAGTGCTGCCTAAATTTATGAGGCTATAATAAGTGATTTGTTTTTACCAGTGTTAACAACAATTCATATTTTTATGCAACACGTTTTAAAATATTATCTGTGACTTCCTCCCTTCCACTCTTCACAATTAAGCCGGGAATTTATTATTCTGACAGTCGGATGCTCTCGCAGCCCTCTGCCTGCCTGGGGGCTTGGTGCAGCGGTAATGCTCAGCCCTTCCCCTGACGTCTCTGCTCTGTTTCCCCCCCAGATGAGGAGCTGGAGCCCCCCTTCCCAGAGGACAGCGAGGATGCCGGGAGCAGACAGAGAAGCGGTAAGAGCCCACCCTGCTTTGGCCGTCCCAAAGGACGATGGTGGTTGGGAGAGTCCAAGTCCGGCCACCTTCAAGCATCCTGAGGTGTGGGTGGTGCTGGAGGGGTTGTGGAACATGGGAGAGGTCCCAAGAGCAGACCGATGGGTGACCAAGGAGACTCTGCAGCAGGTGAAGTTCAGATAACTCACATTTGGGGACCTCTCCCCACCTTCTCCACGCTATGGGCATGGGGGATGCCTCTCTTTGGACAGGCACCTCGTGTGGGTGCCCTTAGTGAGCTCTCCATGGAGGAGAGCATCCATCCCCTCTCCTGTCTGGTGAGATCTGTGTGCTGAAGGGTCTCCCATGGAGGCAGTCCTGTCCCTGTCCCTCATCCCATCCTGGATCGTGGAGAGGGAGCCAGGCCTCCCGCTGCACCCCAAGGGGCTGGGGAGAGAAGCTGGGGCAGAAACAACCTGGAGAGAGGGCAGGAAGCGAGTCGTGGGTCAGAGGAAGCCGCTGCAGGGAGGGATCTCGGCGCGGGAAGCCGGAAGGACGCACTCCACCACCCCAGGAACCAGCGCCGCCCGCCCGGAGCCAGCGGCCCGAGAGCCTGCCATGGTGGCCAGGGCCCCCACCCCTGCTTTTTCCTTAAGGACCTGCACCGTGGGACAGGAGCGGAAGATCTGTTTCCTCCCCAGTCCCACCTGCTTGCTTTTGCATCCCCGCTTCCGCCCCGGTGCAGGAAAGCGGCGCTTGTGTCCCAGCAGCCAGGGCTGGACCAGCCGGAGGCTTCCTGCCGCCCCGCTCCTCCTCGCCGCATGGGAAAACACCACCTCCTGGAAAAGCCCGGCTTCAGAGAGCTTCCCGCGCCATCCTTGCGCTCCAGGGCTCAGAGGGGATGGTTTTGCCCTGGTGATGGAGCCGGGGACCCACAGCAGGCATCCCACTTGTTGGGTGATGGAGACCGGAGGGGTTCGGCGCTGTGGGTGGTGGGTGACTAAATGGCTTGTCTTCTCCTGAACGAGCACTCCAAGAATTGCTCTGCCAGTTTATCCCTCCCAGCGGTCCAAAACCCCCCCGTGCCCAACTTTCCCAAGTAACAAGTGATAGGAGGAGAGGAAACAGCCTCAAGTTGCACCAGGGCAGCTTTAAATTGGATATTAGGAGCAAATTTTTTCACCGAAAGGGTTGGCAAGCACTGGAACGGGCTGACCAGGGGAGTGGTGGAGTTGCCATCCCTGGAGGGATTTAAAAGACACGTAGACGTGGTGCTGAGGGACATGGGTTAGTGATGGACTTGGTAGTGTTAGGCTTATGGTTGGACTCGATTTTAAAGGTCTTTTCCATCCTAAACAATTCTGTGATTCCTGGCATTTATGGAAAGCCTAATCCAACAGTTCCCTTTACCCCCCTCGGATGTTCCCCGGGCAGTGGTCCCCAGCCCAGGTGGGTGCTCAGGCCTCTTTCTACTGAAATCTGGGTAGCGCAGACAGGGCTGAGTCCCAGCTGTTTGCAGAGACCGGAGCACGTCGCCGTTTCTCCACTCCTCCTGGTTTTGCGGAGCTTGTTTCCCACCCCCCAGCACGGTGACTTATTCGGCCACTGGAGCATGTGGCAGCTGCAGCCGGTACCAGCACCCCGAGCTCGGAAAAAAACGACATTCCCGCTCTTTATAAACTGTGCCGAGGTCCTAAAGCAGGGCTGCACATTTATCCGTGGAGACGCCTCAGCGCGGGGTAAGGAGAGCAGAAGGTGATGGGACATGCATGCACACACACACGTTTTTCTTCGCCTTTCACCACTGTCCCGGCATTTCCCCATCCAAGGGAGCGGGGGGGCAGGAAAGCGGCTCCCCCCCGTGGGTTTTCCAGCCCGAGGTGGGGGTCAGCGGGGAGCAGAGCAGGGCTCCGTGGCAGGCTGGTGCCAGAGTTGGCGATGAACCTGCGCCCCGAGGCCACCCCCAGGATTTTGGCTCTCGCCTGTCACAGCCCTGCCAGCCCTTTAAACACCCTGCTCACACTCATTAGCATCTGCCCGGCGGTTGTAATTGTTGTTAATCGTTATAACTGGTTTAGTTATTAGCATTGTCATGATTGCTTTAAGTCCTGCGTCTGTTTTTTTTACACTAAATAATATATTAGGCTCTTGCCTCTGGAAAGCTGGGCTGCGTTTCAAGAGGGAAAGGTTATCGCGGCGCCGGCAACCCCAGCCCTCGTTGCCTTTTGCCTTAAAATTTCTGTCCAACTGGACCAAGGGCGAGAAAGAGATGCCGGGAGTCCTTGAGCAGAGGCTGGGCTGCAGGGAGGGAGGGAAGGGGCTATTTCTTAATTATATCACACGGCCAAAGTGCCAGATGAGCATTTGGCTAATGGAAAACTATCGTTTCTCATTTCGAGGAACCGCAAGGATGTCACGGCGCTGGAGCAGCCCAGCAAACCCAGCTGAGAGCTGCAGGCTGCTCCCGCCAAGACACCCCTTTGCTCCGCTCAGGGTTGTTTCACCCCTGCCTCCTGCGCCGGGCGGGCGGCGGGGCTGCTGCCGCAGCGCCAGCTTACCCGTCGCATACAAACAGAGCAAAATCCCTCCACTTAGAAAATAATAATAAAAAAAAAGCCTCGCAGCGCTGCTTCCTTGTCACAGTCCCTGCGCTTGGCGTGGCAGGAGGTTTCACCCAGCGTGAGCGCGGCAGCAAGGACCCCTGAGCCGCAGACGGTTGTCATTAGGTTTCAGCATCAACAGGCTTCCGAAGCAAAGGGGTTGGGGCGGATCGTGCCTCTCCCACAGCCCCTGCTTGGGGCTGCTCAGGCTGCAGAAGAAAACGATGTGGTTGTCACATTTGGCTGGTTTTTCTTAATGACCCCAAGGCCCATAAACACGGGAGCGGGCTCTCGTCCCACTTACATCAGTGTAAATCAGCCGCGCTGAAATCACGGCTCTGCCCTGAACGCGGATTTCAAAGTCTAGATGGGGCATTGGGGCTTTTTTTTTCAGTAAAAGCGAGCAGAATTCGTGCAGGGTGATGCAGGAGCCCTGGGCTGGTTTGTCTGGATCCCACCAACATCCCACCCAGCCGGGAGCCGGCAGGTCGGGAGCATCGCGGGCATTGACCGTCCCACGTGGACACTGCAGAGTGAAGTTCTCCCTTGCCTGGCCTTATCTTTAAGTGCAAAAATACAAACCAGGATCCCTTTTCTGCAAACGGCCTTAATTCTAACAAGGTATTTTCAGTAGCTGGCACAAACATCCTTGCTGCTTTTGAAGCTGTGGCTGGGAGTGAAGCGTGGAGCCCGACCGCGTTTTCATCGTGAGGCATCTTCCTCATCTGATGCAATTAATTCCGACCTCCTGAAGGCAGGGTTGGAGGGAGGGGTGAGACCTGCCATCCCAGCAGCTGACATAGCTGGAAAAAAACACACAAACTTTTGGGAGCACAAACCTTCCTGTGGGCTGGAAACTTTTCTCCCTTTGTACTCGCAGAGTATCGTGTCCAGGCTCACGCACGCGGCTTCTGCAAAGTCTCTGTTCTTCTTCTTCTTCATGGCTTCTCCTTTCTCTGCTCCTTGGCGAGGTGACCAGGTGCCTCCAAGGTCCTCTCGTTCCTTTGAGAAGCAGGAAGGAGCAGATGCGGGATAGGGAGACACCTCGCAGGTGTTCCTGGTAAATGAGGGGCAACTGGGACAAGGCTAGTTCCAGTTCCCTGCGGGGGAGCAGACACCCAGGTCCCCATCCCCAGGAGCTCTGGGGGGAAAATGGGCACTTTTGGCTCTGGAAACATCTCGTAGGAAGATGTCTTTTCTATCTCAACCCAACCACCCTTCCCCTCCCAATACTTTCGTGATGCAGAGCAGAACTCTGAAGAGGAGCAGAGGCTGATGGGGGAATCTCTGTATTTAAATCTCAGCCAGTTCATGATGGTGCTCCATAGCGTTACTGGTATTTTCTATCCCCTGGAGCAGCTCTTCCCCAGCCTTGTCTCCTAGGGGACACCAGCAGGTCAGTACTGAGCACCGTCCCCCGGTACCGGGTTATTCTCCACATCGCGGTGTTGTCCTCACACCTTCCGTAACGACCTTTTGTGTTGATTACACAATTCGCTGGCTCCTACCAAAGCTGCCGCTTGCCTCGTCCTCCCGCTCGGTGCCCGCACGCCCCGGTATTTCTTCTGCCTCCAGTTCATAACCTCTGGTTCCTGCACTTAGCACAAGCTTAAATAACTCAGTAGCTCCTACTCCTCCTATTCCCTTCACAATCTTCCTCGCCACTGTGTGCTCCCCCTTTAATACTTTCCAAAGGATGCAGACCTACTTTTTTTTTTTTTTCCCAGCCTTTCTATTTAAGTTCCCCAAGTCCCTGAGTCATTCCAGTTGCTCCCCGCTGTGCCATTATCCATCTCTGTAATGTCCTTTTTCATATTTAGGTGATCAAATCTGGGCACAGCACTCCAGATGCACCCTTATCGCTCGGTCCCTTATACCATATTAGAAATATTTCCTCCAACATGTGCTCGCAATTTTCTATTTATGTTTTCTGGGCTGGGCTCAGCCGCGTGGCAGAGCAGCACAGATCGCTGGTACAGCCCCGGCGCTCGACTCCCCCCCCCAGTGCAGGATGTGGTTTTACTGGGTTTAATTATCCATGGGGGTCGCATCATGGAGATGTCCGTGTCGTGACATCTGGATTCACCACCATGTTGGTGCCGTGCCATCAGAGCATCCTCCTGCCTGAAGCCTTTGGTCCAGGAGCATGTTTTGACTGTTGTCTTGTGTGCTTGAAAACTGGGAATCTGGAGGGGTTTTGGGGTGTTTTTTTGATGCTGTGAAGGATCTGTTGGATGTGCTGGGACAAGTCACTTCCCCAGTCCACAAACTGGGCAGAGCAGCATCTCCTCCGGTCATGGGGCTCTGCAAGACCTTGGCATCAGGCTCGGCTGGTCCCATCACACGGCTGGATGTTTTGCCCCCGCTGCGGCAGGGACCCACCTTTCGTGGTGGCTCTGGTCTCTGGGCCGGTTTCCGGGGTGGGAAATGCTGTTCTGGGATGGCAAAGATGGAAATGTTTCCTTCTGAAAACGCTGCTGCGACATTTTCCAGAAAACCAACACACGGGTTTAGCTCAGGGCAGTGCCCAGCCCTGGCACGCTTTGACAACAGTCTCGTCAGCCCAAACCCACGGCTCTCAGCAAACAGATCGTTTGCTTCTTCCAATAAAAAAAAAAAAAGAAAAAAAAAAGTTTGCGGGCTCATGTTCCCTTCCCTTTCCGCAGCAGATGCTGATCACAGGCATCGAGCGAAGGCTCTGCCTTCCCAAACTCACAGCTCCATGGGAAGATGGAGACCTGAGCTGCGGGGCTGTATCATGCCATCGAAGGTTTGGGACCTTCTCTGAGCGCCCGGGAGCAGGGGGTGAAGGCAGACGTTCGCTCCCTGCTCTCCTCCCAACCCCGTTCCTGCTCTGAGCGCTCCCGGCCGAGCAGTCGGTGCGGTGCCCTGCTCCATCTACTGCAATCCCTGGCTTGGCTGCTTTAATTCATAAATAGGTTTGGCTATCACCTTCGCCAGCAGCATCCTCCCAGGGGCCCCGTGCAAATACCCGCATTAATTAACGGTGTTCCTCTTCCACGGCCTCTGGTGTGGCTGTCACCGTGGTGGGGACGCTAGCCAGCAGAGCTGGTGCCGGTGCCACGTGTCCCCTCTTGTGCAGGTTACGGATGTCCACCTTGGGGACAGCTTGGTTTGAGCCTGAGGAGGAGATGAGGGACTTGGGAGAGAGGGAAAAGCATCTTTGGTTCCCGTTGTGGTTTGTAGTAAACAGCTTTAATCCAGCATCTTCTGAAATGGAAACCTTTATCCACGTGTTCATGTGTACTTACTGATAGACACTGCATTTATTTATTGACCAGCCCCTTTTTCTTGTAGTACCTCTTGGACCTCTGCCTTTTAATTGAAACGCAAAATTAAGAACCCCAACATTTCCTTCCTCTCCCCAACCAATACCGCCCCAATATTTCCCCGTATAATTCCCAGTCACCTTGACCTCTCTGGGTTGTTTTTTTTTTGTCCCCAGGAGGTCCCCGGCGAGATTATGCCAATTATTACCAAGGCATGTGGGACTGCAGCAGCGAGCATCCCGACGAGCTCTCCTTCCACCGCGGGGACCTCATCTACATCCTAAGCAAGGTAAGAGCATCGCTGGCAGCCCCACCTTCATCAGCACGGGGCTGGGGCTCAATTGCAAGGTCAAAAACGGGTGAAATTGGTAAAAATCAAGGTCCAAAGCAGAGTTAAATTAGCAATTTAATGGAGGGGGGAGCGGGATGCCGGGGTCCGGTTCCCGCACGTACGTGCGGGAACCGGACCCCGGCATCCCGCTCCCCCCTCCATTAAATTGCTAATTTAACTCTGCTTTGGACCTTGATTTTTACCAATTTCACCCGTTTTTGACCTTGCAATTGAGCCCCAGCCCCGTGCTGATGAAGGTGGGGCTGCCAGCGATGCTCTTACCTTGCTTAGGATGTAGATGAGGTCCCCGCGGTGGAAGGAGAGCTCGTCGGGATGCTCGCTGCTGCAGTCCCACATGCCTTGGTAATAATTGGCATAATCTCGCCGGGGACCTCCTGGGGACAAAAAAAAAACAACCCAGAGAGGTCAAGGTGACTGGGAATTATACGGGGAAATATTGGGGCGGTATTGGTTGGGGAGAGGAAGGAAATGTTGGGGTTCTTAATTTTGCGTTTCAATTAAAAGGCAGAGGTCCAAGAGGTACTACAAGAAAAAGGGGCTGGTCAATAAATAAATGCAGTGTCTATCAGTAAGTACACATGAACACGTGGATAAAGGTTTCCATTTCAGAAGATGCTGGATTAAAGCTGTTTACTACAAACCACAACGGGAACCAAAGATGCTTTTCCCTCTCTCCCAAGTCCCTCATCTCCTCCTCAGGCTCAAACCAAGCTGTCCCCAAGGTGGACATCCGTAACCTGCACAAGAGGGGACACGTGGCACCGGCACCAGCTCTGCTGGCTAGCGTCCCCACCACGGTGACAGCCACACCAGAGGCCGTGGAAGAGGAACACCGTTAATTAATGCGGGTATTTGCACGGGGCCCCTGGGAGGATGCTGCTGGCGAAGGTGATAGCCAAACCTATTTATGAATTAAAGCAGCCAAGCCAGGGATTGCAGTAGATGGAGCAGGGCACCGCACCGACTGCTCGGCCGGGAGCGCTCAGAGCAGGAACGGGGTTGGGAGGAGAGCAGGGAGCGAACGTCTGCCTTCACCCCCTGCTCCCGGGCGCTCAGAGAAGGTCCCAAACCTTCGATGGCATGATACAGCCCCGCAGCTCAGGTCTCCATCTTCCCATGGAGCTGTGAGTTTGGGAAGGCAGAGCCTTCGCTCGATGCCTGTGATCAGCATCTGCTGCGGAAAGGGAAGGGAACATGAGCCCGCAAACTTTTTTTTTTCTTTTTTTTTTTTTATTGGAAGAAGCAAACGATCTGTTTGCTGAGAGCCGTGGGTTTGGGCTGACGAGACTGTTGTCAAAGCGTGCCAGGGCTGGGCACTGCCCTGAGCTAAACCCGTGTGTTGGTTTTCTGGAAAATGTCGCAGCAGCGTTTTCAGAAGGAAACATTTCCATCTTTGCCATCCCAGAACAGCNGACCTTTGGCGATGAAAAGCATTGCCGAGTCTCCGGCTTGTTAAGACCAAGGCCACGTTTTAGAGCTGAGAAACAGAATCCGATCGAGTTCGGCATCCTGGTGGTAGGCCCAGGGTGGACACGGGCGATCGGATGCTGCAGCAGTGGGCAGGAGAGTGGCGGTGGCAGTGTCCGATGTCCCCTGGAGCCTTTGTCCATCCATCAGAGCCCTCGAGGCCGGACACGTCCGCACGACAGCGGGGCCAGCACAGCCGCTCGTCCCCGAGGGCTCCGAGCCGGGCACGGCCGGTGCTGCGGTGGCCCTGAGCCCAGCGTGGGCACATCCAGCCTCCCTGGGGGCTGGCAGCCAACGTGGCACCGACATTTTTAGCTGGTGAATTTGAAGGCAGGTCCTTGCGCCTCTTCGCAGAGGCAGCTGCATCCCTGGCAGCAGCAGAGAGCAGCTCCGAGCCTGGGCTTCACTCACCCTTTCTGGGGGGCTGAGAATTCCCATCTGTGGATCTCAAAGCACTTTACAGTGGCATTTAGTGACCCGCTGCCCCCCCGGGACAGGGCTGATGTGCTCCGGGCACTGAAAACACAGCCCTGGATCGTCACCTCATTTACCCAGGGGGGTGAAACCAGGAGCAACCCACGGCCGTCCCTGGGGGCGATGGTCCCATCGGTCCATCCCACTGACGGCCGAGTGGGTCGGGTGTCCCCCCCCCAACACCAGCTCGGGGCCACAGCTTGGAGTCACGGCAGGGTTTTCGCTCTCTTCAGTGGCTCCAGATTGCGACTCTTGTGCTGGCTCCCTCACACGTAACCGATCGGTCCTGAGAGCTTTTCCCCCGTAAATTACTTTCCGCGACGGATGCTCGCGGCCGCCGCAGAACAGAGGCGGTGCGGAGCTGGGGGGGGGCTGTAAAGGAGGGAGACGGCGAATGGAAGAGGGGGGGAGAAAGGTGTTTGAAAAGCCTGTTCACTCAGCTGCATTTTAATTTCCTTTTCAATCTTGTCCCAATTAATTTCGCAGAATTAATCTCACAGAAGCAAACTCGGCAGCACCGAGGCTGCCGTTTCAGCGGTGCGGTCGCTCTGTCTGAACATGAAATAGTGGCTAATATAAAAATCCATCTGGTGTGTTTGAAACACACGCCGGCTGCTGCTCGGGTCCTGTCTGACATTTCCAGCACCAACAGCAGGGAAAAGTGATTTGGGGGTCAGTGGACATCAGTGCCTGAGGGGGTGGGACTCGGCAGCCCCGGAGCTGTGGGCGCTG
>VYZM01004298.1:32199-57178 GCA_013398915.1 Dromas ardeola | reverse complement strand
TTTTTTTTTTTTTTTCCGTCTCTGCAGATCATAATTTCCAATCTTGCCTATCATTCTAGTAAATAAGCAGTGACCCCAATTCTAATGGCCTTTGAATTAATAATGAAGGTTATCAGTATGGGGTCTTCTGCTGCATTTAAGATTTGTGGCCAGTTAAATTGTTCTCCTTTGGACACGGCACAGTATAAATTGCAATCGTCCTTGGCAACCACTATTTGTGTTGGTCATCATTAAAAGCCAAAGATGACTGCTGCGCAGTGGTCCAAGTAATAACAGCCCAGCACTGGTCATCTACCTGAACGTTAAAACATTGTAAGTTCCAAGTTTTATTTCAATTTTTGTCTTGTTTTTTNTTTTTTGTTTTTGTTTTTTTGCCTGGGATTCAGTGCAGTTTTAAGTATCCAGTAGTTTTGAATTGTTAATCAAGATGAGCATGGTGAATTATACAAATAAAATGGCATTAATTTGGTTTTAAAACTATTTTATTTTTTTATTTCAGTTTGCTAATTCAGTTTCATTTAGAAAAAAAATGTAAAGGTATCTGGCCTTTTCTATAGTTTGTTTCTGGCCTCCCTCCTGTTGATGATTTTTTTCCTAGCTAATGAAAGCAGACAAAATGTATTTTTTTTTCCCCTCTTTGTTTCCAGTGCAAAGGTGAGTCAAACGTGACTCACCAAAAAAGTGTAGTGGGAAAAGTGTAGAGGGAAAGAATAGAGCTGTGTGAAAGATGAGTTAGGGAAGTACATTTCCAGTCCAGCACAGAGGCAGCTCCTGGAATAATTTTCAGCAAAGGAAAGGAGAAGATGCGTGGGAGGAGGATTAGAGGCCCTCTGTGCATGGAGCCTGGGACAGGCCATCATTTATCATCCCTGTGACAGCCCTCTTTCTCAAGAGAACCCTTTCCTCCCCACTCTTTGCATTTTTATGAACTCCAGCATTTGTGCTGTGGGATTTTTTTGGTTTGGGTTTGTTTCGTTTTTGGTTTGTTTTTTTTTTTTTTTAATTCATAGGCTTCTAGGGTATGGGTATACTGAAAAGGCCTTACAGGCAGACGCTATAGAAATCCGACAAGAGTTACTTGATATTCTGTCTTCCTCTCTGTTGCACCCTCTCAACACACAATATTATGGCAAAAGCGATTTCATTTTCTTCTCAGTCAACTGAAACATATTCTTTCCTGTGATGCTGGCAATGAAATGTATTTTCCAAGCTTAATTAGCAAGTCAAACAATAACACAAATGTTTCTGCAGAATTCTGCTAAAGGTTCTCTATCCTCAGTTGAATAACAAAGGTCTTTGAGAGCATGTGCTTTGGTTTTGTCATTTGCAGAGAGCATCCATTTAAAATTTGTTTCTAGCTTTCACAAGCAGGCTGACTGATAGCTGGTTTGTTCTCTATTTCAGGTCGTGGAGACTAATTTGGTTGCTTTTGACTGTCACTGGATCATTATAAATGAGGTAACTGTCAAGTGAACATTGTTGTGAACCATGAATCCTGTTTTCAGGCTTACTGACAATATTCATGCTGATCTTGACTTTGCCAACAGGAAGCAGTAGCTATGATAAAGTTCAGGCATGCTGGGGGAGTGGATGTTGCTTAGTGAAAATACAATGACAAGTTCTTGCACTTTGCTGTTTGTCTTGCCTGTCTAAAACAGAAGTCCTTGAATGAATAAATGGAAAATAAAAAGAAAAAAACCCCTTCCTTCTGAATATCTTGAGATTTCACATTGGAATTCAGCTGACTGGTTTTAGAGGATCTTTTTAAGGTCTTCTATCATACGTAATCTT
Source organism: Dromas ardeola (assembly GCA_013398915.1). Lineage (NCBI taxonomy): Eukaryota > Metazoa > Chordata > Aves > Charadriiformes > Dromadidae > Dromas > Dromas ardeola. Next base: position 55,387 of record VYZM01004298.1, on the reverse strand, counting down.
TTGTCATGGAGTGCTTGTGTTTTGTTTATATTTTATTTTATTTTTCTGAAAATAGTAATAATAATAAAATCCCATCTTTCCCTTTCCTTTAGAATTCCCCTAGAATTCAGTCACGGTTGATACCCAGACCTATGGATATTAGTGGGAGGCTTTGTGGTGGACTTCTGGATCAGTCCATATATAAATGTTCATGAAGAGGGAAAAAAGAAAGTTAAATTGAGATCCTATTTTTAAACTGTGAAATAGGTTCTTCCATGAATGCTTATCAGCTAAAATAAGACAGGTCAATATGTGAAGTAGCTTTGCATATAAAACATTGAACAATGCAGTTGCTCTTAGATTTGACGACATTCAGATTTTTCTTTTCTTTTATGAAAAGCAATTTAGGTCCAAAATGACTGAATTCCCTGGGGAGATAACTCTCCCCTAACACATAGATCGTGAGACTCCTGTATATTCTCAGGATAAAAGATTGCTTGGAGATATTGCGTGTAAATTCCAGGTCCTCCTCCCTGTGATTTACTGTGCACTTCTGTTTTCATACTTAATTACTAGATTTTCATTATTATGGTGTGCTAATAATGAGGTAATTTAATGCAACACATTTTTTTTTAAGGTTATAGTAAGGTGTAACATTGTTGCAGTGGAATTGGATTTTGGCCTACTCATTTAAACCAGTGGATTTTTAGCCAGTTTTCCCTGGAGAAAATTATGGCTCAGAAAGTGCTGTGAAGACAACCCAGGTCCACCAGGAGTTATTGGTCTCGGCCCGGCACTGCTCCTGACCAGTAATGTGTGTGTTTTCCAGCATTGAATGGGACCTCACTGGTTGAGAACCCAGTTTTAAGCTACAGACGGTCATGTGACAGTATATACATACAGATAGTATGTTTTCTTTTTCCTGTCAGATTAAACAAGAATTCACTTGTAGCGGGTGGAATCTTGAAAGAGTGTGTTCAGTTCTACTTTTCAGAGTTAACAGTTACTATTTTAAAAAGAGCATTACCTAAATCTCAAGCAGTTCACCATTAACCTCTCTACCAATAGACTAGACAACAATTTCTTAGGCAGAGTCCAGATATTGGCTTGCTGTTCAAGTTAAAGACACTGCCACTGGTTTTTCATTTTAAATGTTATTTGAGTTGAAAAGTTCAAAAGAAGGTGCTTGCTTTCAGCTGTGTCAGCTCCTCCACCCTCGAAAAGCTAAATAAAACTGAGGTTCCATTCCTAGTGTACATGCTTTCTCTTTGGTTTTTATTCAGAAATTAGTGTCTCTGTGGAAAAAAAAATCTGCTTTCGGAGCATTGTTATTTGCACGTTGCAGCAGATTAAACGGCAGAGCGATCAAAGTGGTTACGACTCTAAACTGCCTTCTACACTCCAAAAGTCTTTCTCTGGGCTGCGGTCCCAGTAACTAGGAGAGCTGAGTGATGTAGGCAGAGAAACGTACATCGTCCCTTCCAGTTTTATAGTCTTGATTGTGAAATGGGTGAAAGCCACAATTATGTTCATTCTGACGAACTGTGCTGTAAAACATAGCCATTAAAAATGTCTCTCATTCAGTCACTCCTGCTGTCAGTTTTAAAGAAGGTGAACATGTTTAATACCATCTCATCTTAATCTGCTTCTGCACCTAACTCCATATTCCCACTTAGGTATCTTACTTTCAAGCTCTGTTTGTTTCAAAATGCTAATAATCTCAATATTTTGAGGACACAAAAATCAAATCAGCAAGAAATAAGATTTGTAGATAATGATATGGAAAGACTCATGGTTTCCCCTATTTTTCCTTACCACTATGTTAAAATTATGACAGAAATGTAAATATTTCCTCAATGATGAATGTTGCATAACACTACTTGCTTATTGCAACATTTTACCAGTTCAGTAATAAGATTGCAATGTCTCCACTTTGGCAGTGCAAGACTTGAAAATGCAGTGATTTATGGGCCCCTCACTGTGTGGTATATAAAATAACAATCTTCACATCTAAGTCCATTTGATATGGTTGTCCATTAGCTGTTGATGACCACAGTACTTCCATATGACTGTGAAATGATCTGAGAGCTCTGCCTGTTTTGTTGCTTACATAAATCTTTTGTGACATCTTAGACAACTTAGACATCTGTGTGTGTGTGCCTGTATTGGCTGAATCAGACTGTCAACTAAGTAACTGTAACACTGCTTCTCTGGTCTCCTAATTTGAAATTCTAAGATGATCTATTGCAGTGAAAATGCATTGTTTTGCAAAATCCACATATGATTCAAATAATTCCTTGCATTGAGATACCAAAATAAGCTGGAATTTTCTTTCCTTTTCCATAATTGTGCCAAGGGAATACAACGCGTTTACGGAGTATAGTAATACAAAAGGAAATACCACCTTCGGTTTTGTGATCAGGAATCTGCTTAGGCTTTGTGAGATAACATCTGTTATTTTAATTGCTCGCTTTAAATGGTATAATGCCTGGAAAGAGTTCCTTAATTTTTATTGTCCCATTAGTTGCTATTTTATGTAATACAGAAGATTTGCTTGAAGACTGTGTATCATAATGGAAATGCTAGTGTGGGAGGAGGGGGGTTGTTCCCATAAAATGAAAGGATTCATAACTTGCTAAAGCATAATACATCGTATTAGTCCTTTGCAAATAATACAAATCTCTTCTGATCAGTGCAGTCAGCTGAGGAAACATTCTCCAAATAAATGTTCCTATTTCTTCAGGGCCTTAAAGCAGATGGTGCAATTCTTTATTTAAAATTTGCAGGAGTCATAGATTTGAATGTAGTCATGATAAAATATGCCTTAACAGAATGTGAAAATAGATTTCTCTCTCCCCCCCTTCTGCCTGTCTCTGCTTGCCTCTTTTCCTCTGCACAATAGTACAGAGTACTATTCACAATAGTAAATATAACCTCAAAAATTATATTTCTTTTATGACTCTTAGATCACAAGTGTATAGTAAGCTTAGATTTTATTTCGTGGAACTGAAGAAGGAGCATTTGTATGATTTTAATCACTTTTCTTTCTTTTTTTAAATGAAAGAAATGTCCTTTTTTAATTTTAAATCCATGTCTTTCTCAAGCATTTTCCTTGGTTAAAACATTCAGGGTCATCTTACTATGCCCAAGGCTGCCACCAGTTCTCTATTACTATTGGTTACTCAAGGACAACCCGAATCACTTTCCACTGCCTACAGTTACCATACAGGAGGTGAAAATATTAATGCTACTGTACAAAGGATTGGTTGGATTTAATCTGCAATAATGTGCACAATTATGGCCAGCTCTGGTAAAATTAGAATGGAACGGGTGCACAGAAAAGCTGATTTGTGTGAGAAGAGAGTGAAAAGGTTGGCTTGATTAGCCTACGAAAACAAAGACTGAAAGAGGATATGCTCTCTGTTTATAAACACATAGAGTGTGAATAAATATATCGTTGTCAAGGGCTAGAGGACAAGGTTGGCACAAGAACAAATGAGTTCAAATTGCCCATGAATAAATTGAGGGCAAGAGTTAGTAGGAGGTTTCAATTACCAGAGATGTGAGAGTCCGGAAAAACTCCTTCTTTGAGAAGAGAAGGTAAAATGCCCCAAATTCTTTTAAAGAACAGATTCCGGAAAAAGATCCAACAGGTTTGCCCATTGTAGCACAAGAGAGGACAGGGGGACCCACAAGGCTGTATTCAAAGGCTACTTTCAGATGAACATATGCTTTTCCTAGAAGAGGGCTGGTCCTTGGCTGATGCAATCAGCGTGTTCCATTGTGTTTCAGCCCAACGCACACCACCATGAAGAAAAGCATAGTGCATGACTATGTTTTAAGCTCAAGTAGCTAGAGCAGGTCATAAAACCACAGCTCGGTTTCAGGAGCTCACGTAATTCTACATTTTAATATGGATAATTGATTAGTAGTAGCATTAGAGGTTCATTTGATCCTTTATATTTTCCAATGAGGACAGCAGGTCAGGTGTGAAATGCCACCCTCTTTGGTACAGGTTGGAGACCAAGCTGCCGGCTCTTTTTTTCAGACAGGTGAGAGCCAATGGACAGGGTGACTTAGCCCTGCTTTCTCCAAACTCTTGGATTTTTTTCTCTGTGAAAGCTAAAAATTGATTTCTCCTTGTCCCATCATTTTTCTGTTTTCCATCATCCTCCCCAGAACCTAAGAAACCTGAGGGAGATATAATGGGGCAAATGATTATGCAGTTCAAGATCTCCCTTTACTTGTCTTGGAGATTCATCTAGTTATGCCTTCCCCTCAACTACTCCTTTTTGGAAGGTGCCGAGAAATTCAGCAGCCCAGAGGCTTCAAGGGGGTGTGCAGTGGCCACCCTTTACCGCTCTGGACCCTGCTCACTGCTGCTGGCTTTTGGAGGAGGAAGAAACACTCTCCTCTCTGATGTCATGAAGGATCTGATGAAGACATGGCATGCACTGGAAAATAGGGCATGTCCAGTATATGATAAATACTGGAATCATCTTGGCCTGAAGTTAAGATGTTTCCATAAGAACTGGTATTGCTGCCTTTTTTTGATACTTATTACAGGAGCATATGATAAATTCTTTCTCTCTGTGTCTCTCACTACTGGTGCAGTTGCTCTGTGGTGAATAGTAAGTCCCTGCCTAGGTTGCTTATCTTGAAATAATGAGGTGAAGCTGAATGGCAATGTGTATTAGGTGTCCAGTATATAGTCTTGCTTCCCACCGGAGTCTCTGCCTGATATGTTGAGGTGATCCCTTTCAGTTCCCTTTTCCTAATTCATCTGCAAAGAGCTATTAATTTAAAATAGCATTTCTTTCCTTATTGATTTGCCTACTCGGATGAAATGTACATCTAATTTTATCCTTGTTTCATTTGAAATAGGACGTTCTCCCCTTTATTCCAAGTTCAGACCGACACAAGAAAGGTTTGGAACTCTATATTGAACTTCTCATTTTTTAAAAAAAACACCCGCACATAACCTAGCCTAAATTTATACAGGTGCCAACTCAGTTCAACTTGGCCAACTTCGTAATTTTTTTGACATTTGGTGCTTGTATAACAGATCATCTGCCATCCTTATATCATTATACTGTATCCTCCTTTGAAGAGCAAATGAAAATTGTTTCCTCTCATACAATAGTTGCTTTATATAGTTTTCTTAAGTCAGATCCAAAATTCAAGAATGAGAGATGATATTGGAGAGTCATTATGTAAAAGGCTCATCACTCAGTCAATGCCAAGTATTAAAAAAAATGTCAAAGAAATATGTAGCAAACGACTAAAGTTGAATTTGGGTTTGCATGGCATTGCTGTGTTGTTAACTTAAAATCTGAATTTGTGGTATAATCGGTGGAATTCACAGCATTTAAAATAATAGCTGTCATTAATCTCTTGATATATATACCTCCTTGGCAACCATATAAAAATCTCTTTGGTGTTTGGATTCTGTTATTAGTTCCCAGGTGATGTATAAAAATATGAGGTAGTAACCTAAAGGTTCAAATGAGAACACTCTAATTAAAATGCACAAAAAAATGCTGAATAAAAAAAAAAAAAAAAATACACTATTGAGGCAGAAAATAGAAATGTTTGAGCAGCTGAAAGTCAAAATCTCTTTTAAAGTATTATTTAGCAATATAACATGGCCATGCAGGTATCTGTTTTTACATTATTAGAATGAGTCTGATAGTCTTGCTGTTACAGTTTGGGCACGGTGTATAATGAAACTAGGCAAACTTTTTTAAAATCCTCTGAGAAAGGATATAGTTTAAAATCAAGATAAGAAGTTTCTTGAGCTCTCCTTTCCGATTATATTGGAAGTATTATAAAAAAAAATTACGTGCATTTTGCTAAAGCAGCATTTTTTTTTTTTTTTTTTACCTTGCAGCTAGTGAAATGATACAGACTAAATGAAAAGACGGCATCTTAAGCTGAGAGAAACCATTATCTATGGTACATTAAGGATTAATCGACCAGAAATGCAAGATACGATACTGGACGCAGCTGATGCCATGTGTTATTTTTGTTTGCAGAAAAATCTATATTTCATAAAGAACATTAATAACAGATGAATTCAAAAACTATGACAATCTGTGAAGAAGAATAAAATACTTTAGTCAAGAGAGTAGAAGTTAAAATTTACATGTCATGTATTTTTCTTTCAAGCTTTAAAGAAAATAAGCAAATGCCAGTATGTCGAAAGAAGTTGCCTCAAAATAATTAATTTAAAGAATGTTAACTCAAGTCAAAAAAAAAAAAAAAAAAAAAAAGGCAAAAATTACCAGGATAGTTGTCTTAACATTTAAAGAGCTGCTTTTTCAAAAAGCTTGGCTTCCTTTTCATAAGAAAGATTCTGTAATTTGAGTTCATGTCTGTCTCCTGGTGTCTCCTCAGTTACGGAGATTATGGATATAGATCAGGAAGCTAGGGGCAAAAAAAGGTCATGGTGTTTATTTACAGGTGTAACAGTGCAGATGTGCTGTATCCTTTAAAAAAATGAAAACCTATAAGTACATAAATGAGAATCAGAAATTTTCAATAAAGTGTGGCTGTATGCAAGGGTATGTTAAACGCAAGCTGCTAATAGGAGCCCCTCAAGCATCCCCCCCAGTAAGGGGGATATCCACAGATTTCAATGTCTAGAAATTTGGGGCCATCAGCCTCTGTAATTAAGACAGATTATGGACAAACAGTTCAGCATGATGAAAAATAGATTCTAATTAAAAAGATTGAGCAATTTTGTGGATTATTTCTCCTGCTTTACAGAAAAATACAGACACAGAATTGCCTTGAAAGCTACCAGATCACCCTATTTGAATCATCAGAAAAAGCCCGTGTTTAACTTAACCTCAGTTCAAGTTCTTATGTGAAGGTTGGAGTCAGTTGCTGTTGCTTTTGAGCTGTTCCTTCTGCTACGTGTTCCCCAGGGGCCTCATCATTCAATGGTGTAAAACATGATGTTTCCAAATTGCAGGAATTTATACTATGTAAAGAATTATTTTTTCTGTTTTCCCTAACCTGCCTTAAAGTTAATATTTTCAAACTTAATATTTCACATATTGATGTATTTACTTAGTTATTTTTCTCTTTAAAGTGTGTGTCCGTAGAGCTGAGTGTTCAACTGTAAGCCTTAATAGGTACCCTATGGAGTAAAAAGTTGGTTTTAAATTAAGTCTTGCTATAAACGAGCACATACACACCTAGAATGCTCTAATGCATTTTCTTTGCGCTTTTGGTAAATGATGTTTGTTAACTTGCACATTGTTTATAGGTTCTTGATACTCTGTTTCCAGGAAATGAACACTTAAGGCCTGAATAATTGTCTGTACCTTCACAGCTCCTAAGTAATGCTACACTTAGAAATACATCATGGTACGATTTCCTACTGATTTACACATTACCTGCCAAGGATGCAAACACTTTTAAGTAAAAGATCAAAGGTAAAAGGCAGGGAAGAGAAAACCCAAAAACTAAGCCCAGTTACATCTACAAAGATTCAGTGAGGTTTGGGCACAGTACATCTTAAACTTTTGCAATTATTGTAAGGGTGGTATGTCGGTTGTTTTAATGAGCGTGCATACGTTCTTTTTGAGGATTTGGCAGGGCTCGACTATAGCCATATAGCAACCGCATGCCTCTTGGTCCTCTCAGTTTATTTTGTGTTTATAAGCTGGTGGTAACATTTCTCTATTTTAACTTTTATGCATATTCTCTCCCTTGCCTTATCTTCCAGGAAATAAATGATGTGGATGTGCAGGAGCTGGTAAGAAGGTCGATTGGAAGGTTAACAATTATTCGACAGACATTTCCAGTCCCCCAAAACATAAGTCAGCGCTGTTTCCGTGGCAACCACAGAATATCTTCATCACTGTGCGATCCGAAGGACCCTTTCTCCCAAAGCATGGAGGTAGTTCATATGCCAGTCTATTCGTACCTGGCAACTGTCTTTCTAGATAAGTTCAAGGTTTTTCACCAGGGGCTTAGTGTAATTTAATGTTTATTTTTCATGTTCTCTCTGACATGTAGTTTAATGGCTCATGGCATGACAAGAAAACACTTGGGCAGGGGGTGAGTGTGACTGATGAACAAGAACAACTCACCCACTCCACAGCAACTGAGGAAAAAAGTCCAAAAAATCCACCTGATCTCTAGGCAGCAGGGTGGTTGTTTTGTTGCCCTGCTAAATTTTTTTTTTTGTCATCCTCCCCATAGCCAATGTCTCCGGAGTTGCTGTGCTTCTCTAAGACTCAAATGTATTTTCAATAGGAAAGCCTTCCTGGGGACCACCTGCATCGTCTGTTTCCAGTGCCTTGGTGTACACACCTAAATCTATGCCTAAATTTCAGAGAGACCTTATTTTCAGGGTTGTTAATTACAGATGACAATTAAACTATAGGAGTCTTCCTACCATACGAATTCAGCAACAGGATTGTGGTCACTGTCCTCCTGACTTCACGTAGTTTTTCCAAGAGCAAGTCCTCTATTTCTCTTGTATATCTGGTTAGGCTTTGTCATGACAAAGCTATGGCAAGTCAGGAGTGTGAAGTTGTCTTAAGATGTTGACTTCATCTTTGTTTTTTTTTTTTTTGTGCGGTCATTTATGAAGCTGTGGAAAGATGCCTGCATTGGCAGTGGTGCAGGAGGAGAATATCTGATTTAGCAGCAAAGAGCAGTCACCTTGTGATGCTGAAAGAAAGGAGAGAGAGAAAACAATGGGAGAGAAATAGAGAGGTGTTGAAGAGTATCCTTGTTTACAATGAAAATACGTAAGGGGGAAGGAGAAATGTGGCTGGTCTTGCCCTGTTTCAGGTTAGCTGTAAGAGCCTTGCCTCACTAATTGTTCACAAAGCAGCCAGTAAACGACTATTGATGACATGAAAAACTTTGGCCGTAGCAAACTGCACGGTGATCCTACTAGAGTTCTTAAAATAAACAGGGCTGTGTAAGGTCAATAGATGCATAGGATATCTCTAGAGGCTATTTAGGAACTGTGAAAATTCTTTGGGTTTTGCTGTTCTCTTATGGCAGCATGGTGGGAACTTTGGAAGTCTATGGGTAATGCGTAAAAACTGAGGTTGTGATTACATGCAGCCACTAGAGATTGCAAAGAGCAGTTTTCATGAGCAAAGTTACTAACTACAGCAAGGCAGAAAACAAGAATCGTGTATCGATAGGAGGCCTCACATTTTGATTTATTTTTCTCTTCAACTTTTCTTTCATTTAATTTTCACTTCAACAGTCAACTGACTCTAGGAAAGAAAATTTCCAGAAATCAAAGTTTATTCTCTACAAATTGGCAAATTCCATTTAAAGTGTTAGATTCGACCTTATAGCTTAACCTGTGCTTCTTGATCAACCTACGGCTTGAAGAGCTGTAATATTCCTATTGAAAGCTTTCATAACATTTTGGTTCAAAGGAATCACAGAATCACACAGAATCACAGAATGGCTTGGGTTAGAAGGGACCTTAAAGATCAGCTGGTTCCAACCTCCCTGCCATGGGCAGGGACACCTCCCACTGGACCAGGCTGCGCAAAGCCCCATCCAGCCTGGCCTTGAACACTTCCAGGGATGGGGCGTCCACAGCTTCTCTGGGCAACCTGTTCCAGTGCCTCACCACCCTCACAGTAAAGAATTTCTTCCTTATATCTAAGCTAAACCTCTCCTCTTTCAGTTTAAAACTGTTACCCCTTGTCCTATCATAACGCTCCCTGATAAAGAGTCCCTCCCCATCCTTCCTGTAGGCCTCCTTTGGGTGCTGGAAGGGGCTATAAGGTCTCCCCGGAGCCTTCTCTTCTCCAGGCTGAACAACCCCAACTCTCTCAGTCTGTCCTCATAGCATAGGTGCTCCAGCCCTCTGATCATCTTCATGGCCCTCCTCTGGACCCGTTCCAACAGGTCCACGTCCTCCTTGTGCTGAAGACTCCAGAGCTGGACGCAGTACTCCAGGTGGGGTCTCATGAGAGCAGAGTAGAGGGGCAGAATGATGGAAGCTTGACTGGTTTAACTGTTCTGCACAGTTGAGTTGCTTTTTTCACGCTTTCCCTGAGATGGCTGCTCTTCATTAGTAGCTGAGTGAGACAACACTGAAAAATGAAATGAAGAAAAACTCTGACACAGTTTCCCCTGTGTCTTCGTATGGTGCCCAGACCTCTGAGTACTGTGGGGTTTGTTCACTGTTTCTTTGTTCTCCCCAACAATATTATAAATTAACTTCTATTCCAGTGGGGAGTCGCAATAGTTTATAAATTGAAATTTCTAATGCTTTTTTTTATGCCATTGAAGTGTGACTAATCAGAAATATTCTCTGGAAATTGTAAGGGTGGATTTCTTGATTTATTTTTTCTGAATTACTCCCCCTAAAGTCTGTGTGAGTAATTAATTATTTTTTCAGCATCTCTATCAAAACACTGAAAAATATTTTGGTGAAGATCTCTCATTGTGTCTCTGGGATTGTCCTAGTTGAAATAACCACATGTATAAATTTGTATCATTTTGGGGGCAGGAAGTTAAAAATTGAATTCACAGAAGTATTTAGTATCATAACCCTTTTGTCTAAAAACTATATGCAATAGTCTGGGTATACATAAAATACAGACCGTTAATCCAGATTAATCATTCATACTTAATCCGATTGCTAAATACTTTTCTTCTACATTCAGGAACAAAAAATCACATCTGAATTTTGAATTGCGACAACAGGAGGTTATGCAGTTAGATACCGCTTGCTAGTGCAAGTGTCCAGCCATTAGTCTAAGATACTTGGAATAAATAAAGGATCAGTAATGGATACCAAGCAATATGTTAAATGTCCCACTAATTTTATATGGGAAATGAGTAAAAGTGTAAAGTGACTTTAAATTGCAGCCCCACTCTGTGCATTGGGACAGTTACTAATGAAGCGTACTTCTGGTAGTGACAGGGGAAGGGTGATTTTGAGAAGCAGAAATTAATCGTAGTGTCTTTATCATTGCATTATCAGTGATTGATTACTGTAAATGTTAAACTGAACTATTAGTGAAGGAATAACAATGCTTAATAATTGCTGAACTCTGTACTCCTGAGCCCTGTTAATACTTGATGAAGGCCCAGCTATATTACTCTTAGATTACTGAGTGCATCCTTCCTTGTGAACTGTGACAATAGTCTTCTATTCCCATGATGATGTTAGGTTACGGAAGCTACCTTGAAAGCAATGTCATTTTGTTGGGAAATGATGACTTGGCATCTGTAGCCCTTCGTGTACCAATTTAGTCTCATTAGTGACCTTATTGTCTCTGCTCTCTAGAGGGTTGTTTTTTTTTTTTTTCCCTTTGAGAAGGCTTATGTAAAATAAACTTGCCTCACAGCATAGTAATTATTCCTTCTCTCCTCCTCAAACACATGTCGCTGTGGTGCGGACTTCTTTGGGGAAATATGGTTTTAGCTGGAATGCTTTGAATTCTTTGTAGGTTTACAATATACAGACAAATCATCCAAGTTATTTTAAAAATGCTTGATTAGTCTGAACCCAGATCCTCAATCCATGCTTTTAATCCTGTCATGCACAGTGACGCCTGGCCTGTGCATCTGCCGAAAGTAAATTAATTCCTGGGTGAATACTGAAATGGAAATATTCGCAGCCACTGGAGTCACGGGAGAAGCTCGAGTAAGAATAAAGTAGTGTATTCCAGAAAGAGCGAGTGAAGGATCATTGTCATGTAAAGAAAAAGGGAAATAAAGATCAGAAGTTCTGCCCGTTTGTGGTACTAACAACGCAGAGTTATAAAGGCAATAGAGGATCCTGGGAGTTTATCAGGAGGAAAAGCAGCAGACTATTAGATCTTCTTCAATAAAATGTGGAAGGCAAAATGCCCCAGGGCAATGCCCCAGGCAATTCTGGCAAGGTAAGGAGAAAGACGACCTCTTTCCTGGATGCTAGGCAGGGAAGGAGTCTGTCACAAAACCTTCCTGTGAGAACTGTACAGAGCAGATTGCGGATGACACAGGCAAAGCCAGCATAAAGATGGAAGTTACGTAAGAAAATAAAACCATAAAAAATAGGTTATATCAAAAGGAGTAATTAGACAGGAAGAGACACTATTCTTTTTTTTTCTTTTTCTTTTTTTTCTCTTTTTTCTTTTTTCCTTTTTTTAAGGTGATGTCTGGTTTTGTCAGTCAGTGTCTCAAATCTTCAGCATTATTGTGCTTTCTTCACATACAACCCCTCCCAATAGCTGCTGGACTTTCCCAGTCGTTGGATATTTTTAAAAGGCAGAATAGGGGCATTCTCCACAAAATTGACATACTTTCCTATTGTAAGTTTCCTTCCTCTTTTAAGGTTTTGAGCAGACCATCTGTATGAAGAGACCCTTATACAGAGCAGTCAACATATTCCACAAATCTGGGAAATGTCTTTTGGCTTGTCTGTGACTGATGGGAAACAAAAAAAAAGACAAAACAGCAGCCTTGCCTCATTTAGCAAATTGCTGCTGGCTAATTTGTTTTCAGGCACTAGGAATGCTCTGTAACCACCTTCATAGTGCAGCTGAGCAAACTGAGTTTCCCTCAATAACTTCAGGACCCATAGCTTCAAATGACCAATAGGCTATCTAAAAATAATATTCCCCAAGGGCCTTCTCATTTCTGAACATCATTTCTCTTCCCGAGAACCTCTGTTCAGGAGAGCTGAGGTTTCTCTTTATGATACTGTTAGTAACTTAAATGTTCCTGCAATTTGAGGACAGACATGACTGAAATAAATCTATATTGTAAATTACTTGTCTCAGATGTATTAATGAATTCTTTTACATTGAATTGTATCTTTCACATCTGACTTTGTACTGTGTGCATTTAAAAGTACATATATAGAAATAGTACCTGGGTAAGTGGAACTGGGACACAAGTAATTTTTTTTGTTGAGTTCAGCTGTTCTCTCTTTGATGACAAACTGGAACTTCCTATACCGTATGTGCGTAGCTATGCTCGAAGAGTTTTGTCCTTCAAGGAATTAACAGCCATTGCCAAATACTCTGACAGGAAACACTATAAATTGCAGAATCGACATGCAACTGCATTGGGTCGTATTTCATTCCAGAAATTGCCTCAATCAGAACTGACTGCAAAAATAGGAACACAAACCATGATGAAATGATTTATTTTAAATTTTCAGAGTTTCTGGTTTTCAAATGAATAAAGCAATCTCGAAGAGAATTTCATGGTGTCCAAATATCTGGTGACTTGAAAAATTGAGTTGCAGGCAACTGGTTAAAAAGAAAGCAAGCCGGTTTACATTCATTAGTGGGGCTTTAAACCCTGCAAGTGAAGCCGTGATTGGACTGCCTGTACTTCACATGTGTGTAGCTTGTTGCTGCAAATCACTTATAGCGTGATAGCCCCTAGCTGCAGTTTCTACCAGAGTCAAAGACAGGACTTTCTGACTCTTACAGTTTCTTCTTAATACCAAATAAGTCATTTAATTATCAGAGGATTATGGGTGAGGCAAAAAAAATGATAAATTCTGGCTGCTGGCAGGAGACCACAAATAATAATGCTAATAATCCCCTTTTAATGTCTTTGCAGATCTCAAACCTGTATATATATGACACTGTCCTCCTGTTGGCAAATGCCTTTCATAAGAAGCTGGAGGACAGGAAGTGGCACAGCATGGCCAGCCTCACCTGCATCAGGAAGAACTCTAAACCCTGGCAAGGAGGACGATCCATGTTGGAAACAATTAAGAAGGTACTTTTTCCCTGTGTTTCCTTGTCTTTGATTTCTAAACTACTTCTAAATTACTAGGCAGTTTTTCCTCCTGAGGTGCGTACTATTCTTCCCTGCACCAGCAGTGTCTTTGCAAAGCAACTGTTTTTATATATTTACAGTTTCTGAATGAAAATAGTCCTTAACTGTTTTGCTTTTTTTTCCATATTATAGTAAGCATATTTGAAATTAAGTCAATGAGTTTGTTTAACAAAACTACCAAACCAGTAGAATTTTCAAGTACAAATAATATCCTATAGAAAAAGTGTCATAGGTTAGGAGGTAAAGCAGATAAATTTACTCTTTTATTTGTAAAAGAGAAAAAAATGGTTGCAGAATTACATTTGTGTAATATTCTGTTGTACTGCTATTGAAATTAATATAGTGAAATAATAGAAATGAGAGTGAGGAAAACCCTAATTTATCTAGTCTATATCCTACCATTGCAGAACTGCTCCCTATAACAGTCTCTACAACGCTTTAGCCAATGTTAAGCTCTCTCTACTTCCCTGTGATTATTACTTCATACCTTAATTATACTCATGCCCAAGATGCTTTTCCTGTTCTTCAGTCTTTAAGGACAATTTTTCTTAGTTATTCCCTTTATTCATGATGTTTACTGCCTCTACATACTTAGAGACAATTATCACAGCCTTCTGGGTCAGTACTTTGTCAAAATATGCATAGGTTGATAGTTTACCCTTCCCTGTAAGTTATTCGGTTCAGTCTCTTTATGTTACTGATGACATTCATAAAATTGTCGTCTCTTTTGTCTGCATGTACTTACATTTAAAGTGCTGGCAGTGCCTACATTGTAAATACAAAAAAAACCTCAAAACAGTTAAAAAAGAAAAACAATTTTTAAAAGGGTGCTTGCTTTATGACATTAAAAGAGCCTAAAAAAATTTAAAATATAATGTTCTTTTAAGAAGTTGCTGCTCTGCATTAGGTCTTAAACTACACCAGAAATTATGATGATGCAGGCAAAATGTAAGGCTCCTTTGAACACTGCTTATTTTTTCCCCAGTCCCGGGTCAATCTGCATTAACTCCAAAATAACAGTTCAAGGCTTTCTTTGGGGGCTGTCCCCAGTTTCCGTTCCAATAGTTTGAAGTCATGAGAATGCAAGAATAATCCAGGACACGTTTCTTATTTCAGGGGCAGGATATGGCTTTAAGGGACTCTAAACTGTATTGCTCTTAAACTACTAAAGCAATTTGAAATTCACATTTGGCAGTCCCGTGTATTTTAAGCTGTGTTTCAGGCCAGGCTGGTTCTGAAATTTTTCATCTCAAGTTGCATTTTCTAAATGCTATTGCACACTTTTTCATTAATAAACTAAAAGATATTCCTACTTTTTCAAATCCGAATAGGATGCCTGAGCTGGAAAATTCAAAAATACCCACTTCTACTTTAGAATCAGAAATTACTGAGCTGGAGTTTCAGGCAAAGTCTGGTAGCTCTACTAGCATCTCTAAATTTAGAAGTATTCCAGCATGGAAAGGGCTGATAACTGTTTTGCGTTACGATTATTTGCCTGCTTGTGTTGTTTGTGGATGCCAGACTGATCCTGTTCTCCTCCATAAACATCCTTTATGCTGTTTCTTACCACCATCTCATCTCTTTGCATCTCAAACAGTGTTTATTCTGTTCTTTGCCACATCTTCCTAGCTATCCAGTTAATCATCTTCCAATTCTCACCTCCTAAAATGGTGTGATTAATAAAACAAACTCCTTCTGTGACCTTTCACAGAAGAGCTGCGCTGTGTTGAAGATCAATTTATGTAGCTCTTAACCCTGAAACGTGAAGAGAAGTGGCCAGGAGAAATATGAAAGCATTCAAGAAGGCAGGAGCAAGTGGAAATTCCAGGGTTGTGGTTAGCTTGCCAAAAAATGAATCAAATGCCAAGGAAATTCCTGACGTGTGCAGCAAACCAGGCTGGAGTCCTGTTGCTTTTGGGTTTCTCTGCTATTTGAATAAGATGGCTTTGATAATAAGCCATTTTGTTGGTGTAAATTGAATAATCCAAATACTCCTTCTACTGCATTGTGCTGACAGAGATCAATTTCTAGAAGTAACATGCTAAAATTGAAAGTCAAAATTTAATCAAAAATGTAATACCAAAATTTCCTCTCTGTGTGTATGTCTGTACCATTTCAGACCCCAGGCAGAGGAAAGCTAAAGATTGCAAGAAAGAGGAAATTGTACAAGAAATAGGAATTCTGCTCTAGCTTTGTAGTCTCCTTTTTGTTTCCTGTAAAGCACTTATGTAGAAGGACTTCAGGATCGCAGCTGTGGACTTCTGAAATTAAAAAGTTGACATTGAAAAATATCTGATGAGGTATCAGAAAAACCATAAAATTAAAAAGTAATGAAAGGAAAAAGAAAAAACACTTCATCTCTCTTCTTAAGAATTCTTCCATTTGCCTTCTTGTCTTTTTTCTTTAAATTTCCTTTTTTCTCTCCTATCGCCTTGAAACATCCTCTAAAACCAACTGAAATAAAAAGTGTTTTTTAAAAAACATATCAGTTTTCCTTAATTTTGAAAGGAAACAGGAAAAAGTTACCATGTAGTATTTAAGTAGTTTCTGAACAAAAGGTTCTGCCTTTTCATTCTGAAATCACCACTGTTTCAAAGATGTAGTGTATAATGGAATATTATAAGAAGATATTGCTATAGTTCAGGGTGAAGATACATTCTGAGATTTCTTAAATGCTCCTGGAAAAAGAACTTCTATCCTCTGCACAACTTTAACTCTACCTTCATACTAACCTGTATCACAGAGCTGGACTCACTGTCTTGGCCCAGATTGTCCCTCATCTCAATGTAGTTTCAGTGGCCATCACATTCTAGCCAAGTATGGTGGTGGTGGGGAAAGAGTTGAGGAGGAGATGCCTAATTCCAGCCTTCCTGCCTTAGAAAAGGGCTAGTAACTGAAGTAGCTGTTGTCCTGGCAGCAGCAAAGTGGAGGTGATGTTGCCATCTACTGCTGCACATAACTGAGCTCTTGCTGCTAAACAAGCAGGAAAAACTAATTCTAGAGGAAGCTTTTCTACAAGAAAATCTATCTCCTAGGTTCAGAGATCCAGAAACAGGAATATCTAGCAGTGTTTTAGCTGCAGAGGGAATCTCTCTTTGATTTCTGGAGAGGAAAATAAGAAAAGAGAGGCGAAATCTCTATAAGCTACACACTGAAGAAAGTAAGAGAAGGGATGCTGATGTTCTACCTGCAGCAGCACCTGTTAAAGAAAGGAGAACTCTGCTGGTAAACAAACTAATTTCTTTATGATTGATGAGCTAATAGGGAAGAGTAGGGAATGAGGGGGAATTAGAGTTTCAAATGTTTCTTGAAATGGCAAAATAGCTGTCTGAATCATTCCCTATTGTCATTTGTTACTTTTCACTGTTGAACATTTGATTCCTGAGTTGCTATTTCTACAAACTGCAAAAGCATTTTCTTCTGTGTGAATTCAGCTGATTGGACAAAGTTTAAAAAACCACTTTAAGGCCACTACAATTATTAAAATCTAATATCTGTTTCTACCCATTCTGGAACAGAATAAATAGTTAAATTCATCAGGAAATACAATCCTTCTAATGAATTTGGCCAGCTCTAGCAATTAGTTCTAAATTCACTTCTGTAGTAGAAACTACCTCCAAACACATGCTCCCTTGTTTATTTCTCAGTAAAGCTCTTTCACAGAGAAATAAGCTTTCCTAGAAAATAATTCTACTGTTGGAAAAATTAATCTTTCCAAATAGCCTGAGAATAAATATAAGTAGGATTATATGGAGGATCAACTCAGAAAAATGACATCAAGTTACTGCATATATCTTCTCTCACGCTTACCTGATCTCTTCCCAGTCACATTTGTTTTGCTCACTGATAAACAGCAAATTTTTAGTGCTAGCAGCAACATAGACCCTATTCCTTTGTGAAAAATGAGCTATACCTCGTGCTGTTTCATGAATCATGGGTGGAATTGTCCCCTAGTTCTGGTCTCACAAATGCCAGTGATGTTCAGTGGTGACGTGTGAAAAAATGCCAAATTGTTTTTCAGGTAGTAGATGGGACTCGCTTCACTAGCAGATAGAAATAGTGTGTTGAGTTGAAAACTCAACAGTGTTTCAGTATCAGATTTTTTTCAAGAGTAAAATGTGAAGCTCTTATTTAATGCTTCTAGGATTTTTTTGTGCTTGTAACCACAGTTTTTTAATTATAGAATCATAGAAAACCAGGTTGGAAGTGACCTCAAGGATCATCTGGTCCAACCTTTCTTGGCAAAAGCATGGTCTAGACAAGATGGCCCAGGACCTTGTCCAGCTGAATCTCAGTGTCCAGTGATGGGGAATCCACCACTTTCCTGTGGAGGTTATTCCAATGGCTGATTGTTCTCATTGAGAAAAATTTTCCTCTTGTGTCCAATCGGAATCTTCCCCAGGAGTAACTTGTACCCATTACCCCTCATCTTTTCCATGTGACTCCTTGTAAAAAGGGAGCGTCCATCTTCTTTGTAGCCACCCTTTAAATCCTGGGACATGGTGATAAGGTCTGCCCTAAGCCTCCTTTTCTCAAGGCTGAAGAAACCCAGTTCTCTCAGCCTTTCCTCATATGGCAGGCGTCCCAGTCCTTCGATCATCTTTTTGGCCCTTTTCCTTAATTCCTTTTCCTTAGTTGTGAAATAGCTAGTGTCTGAGCATAACCATATTTTGAAAAAAAGAGGAAGTTTGAACAGGAACTGTGAGAGCAAGTACAGTATTTTATAACTGATGATTGGCAAGCTGACATTCCCAAGTGAGGTCCTGACGGCTAGGTAAATAGTGCTTTCTTCAGGGACTTACAGTGTAGTAGTGCCTCAGCATATATAAACTGTAGTTTATCTTGCCAGTCTAGACGGGACTCAAGTAGGCTTTAACTATATTGCCAAGCTTTATAACAGCTCTGCAAAGCCCAGAGCAGTGATCAGAAACCTAAGTAAAACATTTCTGTCCTAACAACTGACATTTCACTCTTCAGTTTTAAATGTGTCAGGAAATTGCATGGTTGCAGCTCAACCTTAGAGGAATTTGAGAGAGTAGATAATAAATGTGTCTTCATTTTTCCCCAAAAAGCATGGTTTCTGTAAGTTAAATGGAATGAAAAATTTCTTTGACTCTTACCCCATTATCATAATTAATGCTAAAATAACTTGGAAAAATCTCATCAGGCAGTTACTGGATCGGTACCTGTCATACAGATGGCCATTTCCTCTGTGATCTCCTTCCACTATGCATTAGCAGAGGGATAAAACACAGGCCATAAATCAAGAAAGCGTTTTGGAGGGATCCACACTGTGAAAGACGATGCAGAAAAATTGGAGCAGTGTCCTGAAACTCTTCCCGGCAATATGCTGTCCCACTCCATCAGCCCTAAGCAATGAAACAGGCTCATGTAAGCCTTGTAAAAAGGCTGTGTGGAACAATGAGGACTAGTAGAGCGCAATAACAGGATTGCCTGGCCTACAGGTCCAGCAAGGTATGTCCCAGGCAGGGAGAAGGCATCAGGACCTCTAAGAAGTTTCTGATCAGATTTAGTATTGTTGGTATTATAGGGGCATTTCTTTACTGTTTTGTCTTTCTGCCTCTGCCCTTTCCAAGCCAGGAGCATTCCCATCTACACTGAGCTCTTATTACACTATTTGCAGATGTACACAGTCTAGCAAAGAAAGCTCTAATCAAAGACACTCTTACACGAGAAATTTTCCAAGCATGATAAAATTGCCAAAACAGATGAATGAGAAAAATTGGTTTTATGGTTGCTGCTGGGTTTCAGACAAATAAAAATAATTAACAGACCTACAATTTGTATCTTACCCCAATAGTTGCAGCAATTTAAAAATCAAGGTAAATAAACTTACACAATGGATTTGGGTAGAGATTCAGTTCCAAAATATGGTAGGTAAGTCTGTTAACCTGTACTATACATTAGGGGCTGTCTATTTCCAAAGAATACTGTTTTCTTAAAAAGTGTATTTTGTTACTTCAAATATAACTGAGGTGAAATACTTCTTCAAATGATCTTTTTTTTAATCGTATTTGCCCAAATAAGGACAAAGGTTAAAAAAAAAAATTAAAAGTTGACTAAAATTTTAAATTGCTGTCTCAAGT
The DNA here is from genome assembly GCA_013398915.1 of Dromas ardeola. Classification (NCBI taxonomy): domain Eukaryota; kingdom Metazoa; phylum Chordata; class Aves; order Charadriiformes; family Dromadidae; genus Dromas; species Dromas ardeola. Next base: position 35,516 of record VYZM01004298.1, on the reverse strand, counting down.
CTCAAAAAGTCGTTTACATTTTAGATATGATTCTATCTTTGTGTCCCATAAATTACTGGGATCTCTCTCAATCTGAAAAATAAAGTCACTTTAATTTTCTATGTTGAAAGTTCCAATTTAAAACTACTTTGTCATAAAATAAGAAAAAAGGAAAACATTTTCTGCTCTACAAAGTGTCTGTGTTAACAGGTTTGGTGGTTTTTTTGTTGAATATTTCCTTTCTTTTATCATTTTGTTCCAGAGTTTTCTCTTCCTTTTGCCAGACCTTGTTTGTAGCTTACTTGAAATCATGGTGTAGCTCAGGTGGTCTACAACAGCTTAAATCATTTTCATACTTTACCTACCTCAGACACACAGGTTTAATTCACATTGTGGGGAAAAACTTTCAGGAAGTAATACAGGAAATATGAAGTATAATATAATAAAAGCATTATATGGTAAGGGGTCACAGTGGTGCAGGACTAGAGACAGGTGTATGCTGTCAGGGAGGGCAAGTCAGCCAGCTGGAGACTTTCAGGGGTCAGATGGGGGATCCCATGCCTTGCAAATCTGTGACGCTTTGCAGGCATTTCTACATCACATGTACCATGAAATTCTGGCTTAATTAATCAAAAAGCTAGATGAGACCGTATGAGGAAAAAAAGGTATGTGGAACGGGTTTTTATTTGTGGTTCATGAATAGGATATAGTCAAATTTAGGTTAGCGGAGTAGGTTTATATTTGTCAAACTCAGTTATTTACCTGAGGATATGTTCAAATGATTTTGCAGGTAAATCACAAGCTCACTCTGTCCTTACCCTGAGCCAGCCAGACGTGTGCTAACCCCAATCTAAAAGCCATGAAGGTGTGATTATTATAGGACTGTGCTCAAGCTAATAAGTAACCTCAGTGTCACGCTAACCATAGTGACATGCATCAAAATTGCCCGGCTGGCTCTCGCCGAGGGCGAAATGACCTGGAGTCTTCCTGCAAAAGACTGTGCAGATGTACCCTTAATAAGGATGTTGGTTTTTCTTTTTTTTTTTTTTTTTGAGTTTGTTGTTTGTTTTTTTTAGTTTTTATTTTAGTATCTCATCCAAAAAGTAAATATTACAGAAAATATTTAAAAAATTAAGCATATATATATTATCTTGTGTTTAACTGAAAATGGCATTTCATGAAATGTTTATATTTTACTCCCCGACAATACAAGTCTCTAGTAGTCTCTAGTAAGTTTTAAAGGTATTATCTCCATGATCTACTTCCTTATTTTTATTATAATCATTATAATCATATTAATGTTTTATAAAACGATGAAAACATTTTATTAGTCCATACTAATCTGCAATGGAGATGCAAATTTTGTACTCCTTCCTGGATTTTCTCCAAACTGAAGATGTGAGAATAGAGCTTTTAAAATCATGATTCAGCAAAGCTCATGTGCTTAGCTAGGTAGTTTATGTTGCAAGAGTTTATTTTCCAATTTTTTCATTTCAAATAATAAAGCTCTTAGCTGGAAGAACTATCGCAACTGCAAAACTCTTGCCTTATGTTTTGAAGACAAGCTATGCATTTCATAAGGTTTTACACCAGAGGCAGATTCCTTTCTTGTACGTACTTAAAATATTGTTCAAGTTTTTTTGAGGGATTGGGTTAACCATCTAATTTTCTCTGAATCTGAGAACTGAAGACATTTTTTAAAGCTAAAGGTTTTCATTGTAGGCATTTCATGTGGCTCTGTTGATTTTACAGTTCAGGTCATCACAGTACTTATACAAATATGAAATGTGTGTCATGTTGAATTAACCCTGGAATATGTTTCGAGTATTGCTGTGGCATGTATAACCCTTTCAACTCTGATTCTTCATAGTAAATATATAGTTTATGTAGTATATATAGTAAAAAATAAAAGCAAGCTTGCAAATATGCTGCGTTGTTGCTCATCTCATGCATCCTCAGTAGTAGAGTAGAGTTGTGGAGGAAAACAGAAAAATCACTATATTCAGCTAGACAAGCCCCTCTTCATTTGTGCAGATCACTTATGTTGGGCTCAAAAAACAGCCTACTTGATCCAAAACTCAACCTGATCTTATGTGGAAATCTCTTTTGGGTGAGAAATGTTTGGGGGGAAAAAGCAAAAATAAACAAACAAAACTAATTTTTGTGCAATTTCTTTTATATATTTATCTTCAGTTTTGCTTCCACTAAAATTAGTCGCAAAACTTTGTTTTTTCTTTTAATGGAACTAGAATCTCTGTACATGTACGCTGATGGGTCAGAGAACAAAAATCGGAGTGCAAATGCACTAAGAGTAAGGCTATTGCTTGTATTGCATCTGCTTAGCATTGCTGAGTTTGAATCTTCTGTGAAGAGCTTAAATGATGTAGGAATAATTTAGGTTTCAGAATTTTTAGGGAAATGTGATCTCTGGAAAATTGTCCTAATTCTGGCAGTTGTGTATATATTCTGCATGGTTAGTGCACAAATCCCCTGGAGAAACAGCAGGTTATTATAATTGACTACTACTGATTTTTCACTCCACTCTCCTTTTTTTTCCAATAGGGTGGAGTGAATGGCTTGACTGGAGAACTGGAGTTTGCAGAAAATGGGGGGAATCCCAATGTGCATTTTGAAATTCTGGGGACAAATTATGGAGAAGATCTTGGCAGAGGCATCCGCAAGGTGAGCCTACATATATTCAAACAAGAGACTATTTTTACTGATTTTTTTGAAAAACCTTTCTTACGTTCCATATTAATAGAAAAGTGTTTGATGGCAAATAAAGTGTTGTGTCTCGTTAAGAGGATAAGAAATGGGAGAGAAGTCTTGAACTTCTAGATACCCGTCTATTGTATTATTGCAGAGGCCTTGCAGTAGGTCATGTTGATCGAGGTGTTGCTTGTAATACAGAATCTGTTAAATTGCTGGTCGACTGTCCCAAAAGACCAGTGAAAGATGTTGTTTTGTAACGCTTGCTGCCATTTCCAAAAAAGAAAATTTTACGTTGAGTTATATTTAGAGCACCCAGATTGGCACTTGATACTTATGGTCGAAGCGGGATGCTACAACTGTTAGATTCAAAATCATAGTTGCAGAAAGACAAAATCTGTTGTAACATAGACAAAATTCCTGTAATCTCTTGTATTCATGAAATAAGTACACGATGTTTTAGTAGAAATTAACTTTTACAGAATAAGTGTAACGTTATGTATTCAGCTGCCAGACACAGTCCAAATACTTGGAATGAGATTGAGGAAATGGCACACAACTCCAGCAAAATTACGTTTTCTTGGTATTTCAGTTTTGCTAGTCTAAAAAAAAAAACAAACCCCAAAACT
>VYZM01004298.1:18339-32142 GCA_013398915.1 Dromas ardeola | reverse complement strand
TGCCCATCTGGGATGGGAAAAGTAGCAAAAATCATGTGGCGTACCTCTTAAGGAAATAAAAGACTAACAGGCTTTTCTCCTTCAAAGACAAACCTCCTGTAAGATAATACCGAGATCCCTTCATTTAGTATATCAGATCACACTAGTTTTTATACGTGAGAAACCTGAAGTGATTGAAAGCAAATGATGGGGAAGTTAATCTTAATATATGTAAACTAGTTCCATGTGTCAGCATTGCTATATGATGAAGTACATCATTTGTCTTCATACCTTCTGCAGTAACAGATAAGTGCTCTGGAAGAAGGGTGAGAGAAATAAGAAGTTGAAAGTGGCTCTAAACTCCTGAAATGCCTCCTTTGCTATTCATTGGGATCGTTATTCTGCTCCTGCTGTTTCATCTGTTGTCAACACCTTAATGTACACATGTGCCTATAGCTATGTCACCTTGAGCAGAGTTCCTGACAGATACTTCAGAAACTAAACGGAACTGGATCTTGTTGGTATTTGGAGATGCGCTTCGCGAAGTCTTTAGGTGACCAGAATTTCGGAGGAGTCCTTATTCCCTCACCTGTAAATTCAGTCTGTTTCAACATATTTTGACTTGATTTAGTTTCCATGCTATGCTTTGAGGAGCTATTTATTCTTTAGAGACCCCAGGTAGTCCTTTCTAAAACAAATCTGTATCTCTTCATTTAACTTAATTGGTTGACGTTGGCTGGTTTTTGTCTTCGGGCCTGTCTGGGTGAATGCCTGAGTGGAGCATTAAATTGTGTTCCTCTGTTTCACAAAAAGACAGAAGAGGGAGAGGGACCCACAGAAAGGTCTTGGAAATACAGAAGTACAAAAAGACTTCCTAGCCTTTCTAACTATTTTCCGCTGATATACTTTAGATTTATATTGCAAATTTAAACTATGGTACAGTTTAAAGAAGAGATTAACATCCGTGGGCACACATAAATTGTGCAAAACAATGAGATAATACAAGCAGGCTTTTTGAATCTTCCATGTTTACCCTTTATCATAGTTCAAGGACAAAGAGATATTCACTGTCTTTGAAAGGAAATGCATTTGAAGTTGGTCAGAGAGAGTAGAGTTTTGCACAGAATATAATTAGACTGTGAAACTCAGTGTCACAAGACCCTGTTCAGGAGAATAGCAAAGTTAAAAAGTAAGATACTGAAAGTATGTATTTTTTTGTGTTTGCTGAGATGAGTGTTTAAAATTAAATGTAGAGATTATAAGAAAATTTTCCCGTTGAAGGTTGCACTATAAATGTCTATCCTCAGAGTTTTGTGACTCACCGCAGCTGGTTAAAAAGAAGAAAGCGTCCAGAGCAGAACAGATTTAATCTGTTCCAGTTTTTTTTCTAAACAGCATTCAGTGATCCAGAGAAAGGTTTAGAAAGAGTCCTGGTGTAGAGAAATGAATTTTCCTTAGAAAGAAATTTCTGTGTATATTGTGAGAATGTGATAATTGTTCCTGGAAGCGTCTTTCAAAAAAAAAATTCAAAATAATTCCAATTAATATATTTTTACACCTAAATGAAAAGTAAAAGGATTTAAAATATATATGGTATTTATAATCAATGTCACAAAGGTAAAAAAACAAGCCAGGGATCTGAAAACCTTTCCATCAGAGTTAGGGAAGAAAATTTTGGAGGGGAAAATGGTGTATGTTGGTTTTACTCTTTTGACAAAAGTTCACGTATTTTATCTTTGACTATGTTTTACTTTACAGTGTATGAGCCACTAGTGTTGGAAGCAAATCACAATAATTACAGGAGTCAGATATATTTTTGTTAGCTGCACTAATTAAAGTGCACTTCAGATTTTCATGTATTTAGTGGTCTCACTACAGAACTACCTAACCATTTTTATTTCTCAACTCTAGTGGAAGCAGCTGTAATTATCAGACTGACTGAAATTTCTAAACAAGTGTGTCTTCCCAAATTAACATGCTTCCAAGTACTTTCATAGGAGATAATGAAGGATGAAATCATGACAAAAGTCCCATTGAAGTTATTGGGACCAGAAGTTCACACCAAGTCAAGTGTGTAAAGAATTTTATTATTTTGCCCCTGCGGAACAATCAAGTGGTTTTAATTAAAGCAAGTAAAATTTTAAAGAGCACTCAAATTTCTCAATAATCCAAATTCTACTTGAGGTCAGTTCTGTTTGGGTTCTGGAGTTCATTTAGTTGCTTCTGAAAAGTTCACTTATATTCATAGGTTAATATTCTTAGGACTCATAAAAGCAAACAATTTAAGAAACACAAAGAATTCATGTTTGTGTTTGTTTTTATTTGCTGAATTAAGCTAATTAAGAAACTGTCTGCAAGTCCCCTCCTTCAGCTTTCACAGGCTACTGTCTTACCTGGAAAGCATTGTGAGCATTCCTGTGGAAGTTCATTGTGTTGGGGTCCTTCATCTAGAGACGAGTTAGCAAATTTGGGCATGGGATTTGCCTGAAAAAAAGATTTGTACCTGTAAATGCCATCCATCATCTTGCCGACCACAGATCATTTAGACTATATGTGTTGTCGGAGTCAGGTACTTGGAGTAATACAGTCCGATTGCTGCCAGATACTGATTTTATTGACACCAGTGGTGGTACTGTCCCAGAGGAACTGCAGGAAAAACTCTTGCTTTTACACATCATGCTGTGTCTTGCGTTTGTGCAGATATAGTTATATTCAGTGGGAGACACAAGTGTATTTCTGACATTTCTCTGTTGGCATTTGTCTGTTGGTATTTGACATTTGAGTATGTATTCTTTGACATTTAAATTTCACTGCAATACTTTTATCTATACTGTTGAAATAAAAGCTGCCATTCCTGTGAATAACCATCCAACAAATGAACAAAAGGGATTTGATGGCTCAGAGGAGTACTGCTTTATATCTTAGTGGTGTAGAAAACAGCACTGCAGGAATGAAGTGGTTTTCACGTTTCTTCCAGTGCTTCTTGTAATTTAGAATGGGCTTGTCCTCAAAGGCTCTGTGCTACAACTTTTGAAGTTTAGCGGACTTTCTTCCTGTTCCCACACTGGCTTTGTCATCACGTGTGGAGGTTTGGAGATCGTGGTGCATTTTGCACTGCCTCCCTATCACTGTTAGCATATACCTACCTCCTGCACGTTTCTCTTCTCTTCTCTTCTGAAGATGGTTTCTGTCATTTCCTCCCAGTTGGGGAATGAGGTGACACGCCAGGCTCTCGCATCTATTCCTCTCTGCCCCAGGATGTCCATGTCAAGGCTTTCTTTGCATTCAGGACACCTAGGGATGTCTTGGAGGAAGGATAGAGCCATGGGCATGCAGGAAAACAAATACCTTGGATGGGGCACCTGGGTAACCCAGGATGCTTCAAGCCCTCCACATTTGTCCAGTAGGATTGTAGGGCTCTGTCCTAAATGATTTTAATTTGATGTCCCTAAGGAGAAAATGTAGATAACACTTTAATATGAGGGATATCTAAAGCACAAAGCATTTCTTTTGAATGTGACTGAGGGCCCTTGGCCGTAATGTCTGACAGATGTGTTGTTCCTCTCTCCTTCTGCCAGTGAGAATGGCAGGACCTTCCCCGTGGACTTAATGCATGCAGCTTTTTATTTCACAGATTATTAAGGGTTACGTGGAACATTCTATAGTTGTGTTCTTTGTTCAGAGATGGGAAAATTGTATTGCATTTTTTGTTTTCATTCTAGTAAAATAATTGCTACTTCCACTTTGTCTGAGAACCGTTGCTGATTACAACAGTGGCATTGCTTTGTTATCCGATATATAATTTTTTCTTACTTTTGCATCACAAAGCAACATACATTCCAAGCGTGTATTTTCATCTTGGGGAAGTTGCCGTTTCTTCTTAAAAAGTTAAACCTTACTTTTTGTATCTTTTATCTCTTATTCCCATTTGGTTCATTAGGTAAAAAGAGAAGTTATACAGCTCTGCTGACACTTACTAACTAACACTATTTAATAACCAATAGCGAACAAAGTATTTTCTTCTTGGTTAGCTTCTTGGTTAGCTACTTGAGGTACATGATGGGTTCACCAGTTCCCTTTGTGATCATGATCAAAAGTAGAGCTCTGTAATGTGATTTAAAGAATGTGTATATATCAGCACCTGGTACTTTAAGCTGTGATCTGTTTCAGGTGTTTCTAAAGGCTGACATGCAATTTATGATGTGACTGAAAGATATACTTGCAATTTACGGAGACATTCTTGATGGTGTATTTTCTAGTGAGTTGAAAAGAAATGTTGCTGTGTCTGACTGCTTTGCCTCTGGTGTTGATAGAAAAGATGAACGCGGCACAGTACTAACATGATACTCTCTCTAAAGCAACTTCAAATACATAAGCAGCCTGCTAGAAATTAACTACTTAGTACTAAAGGTAAAGAGGTAATTAAATACCTTGGTGAACTGGGGCCTGCTGTTCCAGTTCAGTACAGTACTTAAATCTGCTGTAAACCTGCTGAAGAGTATGATTTCCTTCCTTTATTTAGTGCTACGCAATAGATGAAGATACGGTGACTGGTTCTTCACTTTCTTCTAACTTCTGCAAATCTTTTGTGAAATTTCAATGAAATTCAATTTGACTGGAAAGTGTTGGGAATTTGCATGTTAGCACAACCAAACTAGTGTTAGTAGAGAACTGTGATTTACTTGAAAGTGCACCTCTGTTTAGCCTAAGAGTCAAACTAAATGCATATTTGAGTCTAATGGAAAATGGAAAAATTGCCTCTATCCATAGTTGTATTCCTGAATTTTAAAAAATTTAGAAGTTTAAAAAATTTCCCCCTCTGTGCTTTTGAATAAAGCATTTTCTTTTAAAATCTGAGACTACAGAAAGAGAGACAGACTTACTTGAAGTAATCAATAGTGTGCCATCTGGAGAATTTGTCATGTTTTGGAGACTCTGAATCAGATGTGGTGGGGAGGGTGGGTAGAGTAAATTTAAATCTTGGTGCTGGACTGTCTAGGTGCCTGCCCTGACCCCAGGCCGTTTGTCTGGGGGAGTGAGTATTTCAGCATTCATAACAAGTGCAAAGTAAAGGAGCCAGAGATGGATTCGGTGGCTTGGTGGATGCTGCCACAGGAATATGGAAGACCAAGGTTCAAGTCCTCCTTCTAGTGATCATGAGTAAATGCAGAGCAGAGCTGCTACTGCTGATACGTAGCAACCTGTTCCACATGAATTATTCACCTGTGGAGCAGGACATCCACCCATCCACCAGGAATACATGCGAGCCAGGATCAGGTTTATGAGCAAAATCACCCAGAACACAAACTCTCAAACTTCAAACTAATGCCCACAAAGCCAAGGCAAACATGGTGCAATAGAGACATATTATCCCACCTATTTCTCCTTAGAAGCAGCACAGTCATGTCTGCTGAGCTCCAGTGTGCTCAGGCATTTGAACATAGCGGGACCTGGTGTAAAACAGGTGAATTTAGGCTGTAAAACAAGCGTGTGTCCAGATTTCGCAGTCTAGATTAATAAGATTAAGTGCCTGCGTTAAAATTCAACTCAAATAACTAAGATACAGGTTTACTCAGTTTTCAGCATCAAGGTGGATGGCTTTTAGCAGTGACATTTATAGGGCTAGAGCAATGGGAATTGAACCCCCGAAAAACCTTTCAATCCTCTGAGTAACAGCAGCACTCTGGAATGAGAAGGAGTTTGCTCCTGCATTTGGAACAGCGGGGGGAAAAGGGAAGGTGCAGGGTGGTAGTAGGGGAGAAAGCAATAGGACCCTGGGGAGAAGGACTGATGTCAAAGAGAGATTCCCCTTGGGACCAGTGCTCTGTAGTATTTCTCTTGGCAATTTTGGCAGGGATGAGTCCGTCTCTCTTTTGCTGAGAATTTCCATCCTTGTCAAAACAGATGTGAATGTTCTTACTGAAAACTGCTTTCAGTGGATTGGGAACTGCCTATTTTGACTGATTGCTTTCATTAGAAAGAGACAAATCTTTTTTATGCACTTTAAATTATATAGTTTCATGGGGTTTATTCATTTTTTGTTCATCGGGATAAGAGGTTACATTTTACCCATCTCCTGCCGAAAATGCAGTTGTCTTGACAGCAAAGAACAGAAGAAATAGTTTCCACTTTCAAAGTTGTGTTTTTAATTTCCTTTAATGTCTTGTTATGACAATGGAAACTTGAGAAAGATCAATCAAAAAATAATAAAAAAAAAAAAAACCGACCTTGGAATTGTATCAGTAACTCCTGTTTTCTGTTGATGCTGCTAGGCAAGTGCTGAACCACAGTGGCTCCTGTGTGATTATTCTGTGCTTCAAAATGGGCATAAGAGCAAAGAATGATACAGAACTTCATTTTTTTTTTTTCACAACAGAGATTCTTTTTTATTCTGAAAAAATTTGAATAGCAGAAGTAGCGTGGTGGTGTTTTTTAAATAACTACAGTGGGAAAGGGAATTTGGATTTGAATGTTGGTCAGGTTAATGTAGCATGTGAAATTTGATTCATATCTGTTACACGTTCTTCCTTAATTTTTGAGTTCCTCTCTTCCTCTTGAACTGCTTGCAGTTGGCCTCAGGTCAACCAGGCTAAGGGATTATATCACTTCAGTTTTTCCAAACTTGATTTTTGCAGTTTTCAGTATGATTGGTTGGGACACTTTTGAAATACCTTTACTGTGGTTATACGGCCTTTTCTTCTGCTTGAGTAGCTGTGAAAGCCTCACGGTGAACATGGATCTGCAGAACTGGCTGGCAAGTTGTGGTGAATTTTTATCCTCAAATACTTCAACTGAGCAAATTAGCTTTGTAAGTCACTTCAGAGATCTGAAGTGCTTGGGAACTTTGAAGTGCCTCAAAACTGACATTTTGAATAACGTCAGAAGGAACCATGTATGATTTAAGAATGGACTTAATGCTTCATTGACCTCTCGGGCAGTAATGCTTCTATGCGATTTTGGAAATCCCATTAGGAACTTCTCTTCACCTTTAAGGGAGCACTCAGTGGGTGCTGCTTCAAGAATATGGTTCATCATCCTTGAAATTAACAGGATAAAACACTTAGATCAACTTGGAATTACTTGTTTTAAGGTGGGGATTCTCAATGAATTATAGGTATCTCCCAGAATTAAAGTTTTCAAAAGTTTTCAGTGTTTGTCTTTTGCTCTTTAGAGTTGGTTTGGTTTTGATCAAATCTATCATCTGGTAAAAATGGCTTCATTTCATGAATACTTGTAACTGGAACAAACATACATTTTCCGGTAGTAGGAAGAAGCAATAAGTGCATTTAACCGTCCATTAATCCAAAGGAAGGGGGTGTTGTAGCTAATTTATCATGTGAAGAGGGAGATAATAACTATATCTTCAGTAAGTTAAGTATTTCCATCCAAATTTGGATGTAAATTGGGTATCCTAGTCAAAAATTAATAGTAATTGGAAAACCATGTAGACAGGAGAGAGGGATGATAAAAAATTGAGCTGCTTCTTTTAACTGGAGGCAGAAAGAGACAGTTGTAGGAAATGGGTCATTTAGCTTTAGCTTTTGAGGATGGTGAAGGGTATTGTTCATTTCTCAGAATTAAGAGCACGGTGCACAGCCTTGGGAAGGCTGAGACATCTAAGGGTTATAACACAGATCTTAGTCCATAATACATGGAAGTAGATCTAAACATATTTCACAAGATTTGATAAATTGCTTTTTTCTTCAAGATCCACAAGCCAAGACTAACACAATTAGATGGCCTGCTATGTCCTGCCAACCATGTCTCCCCACAATATTGAATCATAGAATTGTAGAACAGCCCAGGTTGCACATCAAGATCATCTGGTCCAACCTTTCAATAAATTGTTTCTAATCTGCACATTTTTTGAGGGACTTCTCCTTGAAGATGATGATGTATTGTAGGCTGATGAATGTCGAATGAGCCCCTGTGGTACATCTGAAAGGCCTAGAAGGCTAATATTTATCAAAACTTTGCTGGTACAAGTTTTAAAGTAGGCAGAACTGTCTTCTTTCACAGTAAGATCTCTTTGTTCCAAGCTAGACTATTAGCAGGATAGACACTGAATATTCATATATAGCAGAGATGAAAGCAAGCTGATTTGGGTTTTGTTTAGTTTTTACTGGGGGGAGGGGCTGGGTTTTCGTTTTTTGTTTGTTTATTTGGTTTTTTTAAAAGACTGTATTTCATTGAGTATGATGCTGAATGATATTTTGTTGACAGTAGTAGGCAGTATTTTCCTGCAGTGGGGTAAGCAGCCCTGGTAAGTCTGATGACCTTTGCCTCTGTAGCCATAGAGTATTCATTATCACTTTCTACTAAAGCAAGGAAAACCTAAAACCAAATATTTATTCCTTTTAGTCCTCCCTCCAGAGGCTGTGGGATCTAGAGGAGCTAGCCAAGTCAACAGCTGATTGGGAAACTGGTAATTGAACTCAATGGAAGTGCAGGGCCTGTGGATTTCCACCGAGAGCTCCCTCTATATATCTGTATACCTATCTATATATAGAGAGAGATATGTAATAACTACTACCCTCAGCCTCCGCAGACGTGGGAGTAGATTTACAGTGGGCAGGGATGTGAAAACATCCATGAACAAATACACAAATACAGGCTGGGCAGAGAATGGATCGAGAGCAGCCCTGAGGAGAAGGACTTGGGGGTGTTGGTTGACGAGAAGCTCAACATGAGCCGGCAATGTGCGCTCGCAGCTCAGAAAGCCGACTGCGTCCTGGGATGCATCAAAAGAAGCGTGGCCAGCAGGTTGAGGGGGGCGATTCTGCCCCTCTACTCTGCTCTTGTGAGACCCCACCTGGAGTACTGCATCTGGCTCTGGGGCCCCCAACATAAGAAGGATTTGGACCTGTTGGAACGGGTCCAGAGGAGGGCCACGAAGATGATCAGAGGGCTGGAGCACCTATGCTATGAGGACAGACTGAGAGAGTTGGGGTTGTTCAGCCTGGAGAAGAGAAGGCTCCGGGGAGACCTTATAGCCCCTTCCAGTACCTAAAGGGGGCCTACAGGAGAGATGGGGAGGGACTCTTTATCAGGGAGTGTTATGATAGGACAAGGGGTAACAGTTTTAAACTGAAAGAGGAGAGGTTTAGCTTAGATATTAGGAAGAAATTCTTTACTGTGAGGGTGGTGAGGCACTGGAACAGGTTGCCCAGAGAAGTTGTGGATGCCCCATCCCTGGAAGTGTTCAAGGCCAGGCTGGATGGGGCTTTGCGCAGCCTGGTCCAGTGGGAGGTGTCCCTGACCATGGCAAGGAGGCTGGAACTAGATGATCTTTAAGGTCCTTTCCAACCCAAACCATTCTGTGATTCTATGCTATGAAGCTGCTAAAGGCTCCCAAACTCATCAGAAGGATATAGGCATTTATAGGTGAGTGTCAGAAAGAGTTACATTATCAAAGAGTCAAGGGTCAGCTGTCACCTGGCGAGAGGATAGTGGTGCCCACCAGGGAGAACAGCTTGAGTAAACCAGGAGTATCATGTTTGGGTTGGACCAGAAAATGCACGTGGGTACAATGGTTAGCTAAAGAGAAAGAGGAGAAATGATGCGTCAAGCTGTGGAAATAGCTTTCCACTGTTGTTAGCACAATACAGCTGAAGGTACAGTAAACCTTTGTTTGTTGAGTTGGTTTTAAGACAGATAAGAAACTAATAGCAATATCTGAGAAGACAAAGAGAAGCATCCCTGTGATTTCTACTTGGATGCTGTAACATTTATAATGTATTGTGTTTTCTAGTTAAATTACTCACCTCATGTATTTCAAAATATGGCAGAGTTTACTATGCATAAATCATCATTTGTAAAGTAAAAGTTTTCAATTACATTTTCTTATCTGCCAAAAGAACTTCAGAAGTAGAAGTAATATGTCATTTTGTCTCAATATTGCATTTACGGCAATGCTGAAATATGTTTCCCATAAAGTGGTTATAGCTGTGTCCTGCAATTAAAAGAACCTTAAAGGTGATTTCCAGAGATAAAAAGTTACTTCTTTGTAATTGGTAAGGGCCACCTTCATGCACTTTTTGAGTGCTTTACAAATAATAAAGACAAGGATGATGAAGCTTTTGATGACTTCATAATATTTATAGTTCTTTCATAGTGTTGAAAGATTTTTATGATTCAGCCTTAAAATTACAGTGCTAAGATTTTTCCTGTTCTAAAAATTATGATATAATGCCTTAATCAAAGGGTAAGTTACAATAAAAATTAACAATAAATACTCTTGTCATGGTGTATTCCTGCTTTAAAATACACAGCAGAAGTAATAGAAAAAGCAATATGTATTAAGTCTCAAATATTTTTCATTTTCATCTCTGTGAACTGAATGAATTTAATTTGATAGAACCTCTTTTTCTGAAAAATAAAGCTTTTCAGGAAATTGGAAGCACTAACGAGGCTTTGAAACTCTTTAGGCTAGAAGTAAATGGGGGGAAATACTATGTTTTGAGGAATTTGGCAAGGTGTCTCTGGCACTTGTTGGAGAAGTCTGTTAGAAAATAGTCACATGGTTACCTCCAATACAACTGCTCTCCATTTCTCAAAACCTATGGAACTTGTTATGGCCATTTCTATCTCAAGTATAGCAGATAGAATATTTTTCTTGTGTAAGCAAAAAAGGATAGGATGGCATAAATTGCACAGGGTCTTCTGTTGAAATTTGAGCTGAAACTAACTTTAATGTTGGTCATATATGTAACGCATTTTGTGATTTGGTTTAGAAAAATGTAGCATAATGTATCGAAACTGGTATGTTTGATTAAAAAAAATAATTTGAAGTTGACGACATTTGGATTGAAACTAATAACTTACTAAATACAACTAATACCTTACTAACTATAACTAATAACTTTAACGTATTTGCAGGCAGCAGAAACATACATTGAGAGTAAAATGCACGGTACAGGAAATGGTGTCTCCCTTGAACCCCTGGAAATAAAGCCCTTTGTTTTTTCATGGACTTATCCAACATTTCTGCCTAGGAGAGGTGGATAAAGAAGCCAAAGCAAAACCAGAGATTAGGAGCCAAGCCATGGCTAGAGCAAGAAATAAGGGTTGTTTTGCTATGGCTGGGCCATTCGCCATTACATGCGCGGTACCAGTGTTATTGCAGATATTGCCAGAGTTCTCTCTTCTCTATTACTGCCACGCCGCACTCTCCTGTGCTGATCGTGCTACCCTTTATGTGTATTATCTTTGGCAGTTCTGTGTGCTTCCAATTCATTTACCCGCTGCTTTGCCTCTTTGCGTTTCTTCCATCTCTTCTTTGCTTCCTCATTGTGTCCCTTGAAGCTCGGAGCTAGTCTCATTTTTGCTGCATTTTCCTGATCCATGCTGAACCAGGCTGCTTCTGCACCTTATCTAGTCATAAAGCTATTAGTCTGAAATGCTGGATTCAGTTTTTCTGTGGGTTTGTGTTTTTTTTTTTTTTTTAAATGCACTTTTGTAATAGTTAATGTACTTATAGCTCATAAAAATCTGATTTAAAGTATGCATTCTAATGGAGTGCCTTAATAATGAGCCGTAAGTGTTTTCTATGAATATTTTCATGCAATATGCAGTTTGTATACACCTCTACTGATCTTGCATTATAACTTGATTGCTTTTAAAAATAATATGTTGTATTTTAAAGCCTTGATACTGGTGTTTTGCATCAGTTTTGGCTCTATAATGTATCAGCGCTTTAAACTTATTAGTATTCTGAATTAGTACTCAGGTACTCTTAGCTCTCTAAATTTATTACGTACTGATAAAATATGTGACTTCCCCATTGAATGTGCATGTCTGAGATCTCATTAGTCAGTTTATTTCAAACTGTGTATTATATTACTTGAGACAAATATTTGAACATAAACATACGAAGTATGAAAATAAATATTTTACGATCTAGTTAAATAGCGTATATCGATGATTAAACCACATTTATCACTCACTGGAACAGTGTCAATTAATGCAATTTTGTTAAAATATTTATTAATTTCTTAAAGGAAGCATCAGTCCCACTCATGCCACAGCAGTTTAACAGTTTTATAAACTCATTTCCCTTTTTTCCATTCCTGCATACCTTAAGAGTTATCTTCATCTTCCTGTTCATCTTTGCTCTGCAGCAGCTTCCTTCCTTGCAATCCCTGGACCAGCCATCCAGACCTGCTGCTAGGTCTATGTTTCTTGCTGCTTCATTCATCTTTTTTCCTCAGATTACAAGTTCTGCTTCTGACCTGTGAGACTGCGTGAGCCTGCTTTGTCTTGCAAAGTGCAGCACAAGTAATGTTGCATTAACAAAGAATAATGTCTGAGAATGTCCATGCTTTGCTGCAGGGATGTAGGATATTGCATAAAATGCATGAAAGGTTCATTTACATTCACTGAGAAATACCTGCTCAGAAAAGGATATGGGAGGGGTAGTCTAAGCTTTGAATCAGAGAGGGGGTCCAGTTCATTGTTAGAGCGGTTTTGTTCACACAGTGGATTTTCGGTAGTGATGGGGGTCAATGGGTGTAATTCCATGCAGTTTGTTCCAGAATGGGGCTACAACCTGGAAAAAGAAGTGCCACATGAATGGATTTTTGTTATCTCTCTAACTGTCTGTTGCAGAGGAAGAAACAGGTAAGGTGGACTTTCCGTTCTACAATGGTGATGATATATGGAAATATTTTATCCAGAAGTCCAATCTACAGTACTTGGGTAGTCAATGTGTCTGGTTGCTAGCAGAAAGATTTTAAAGTACAGCCTTTTGGTTAGTGTAGACTAAGGTAAATTGTATTTCCCCAATATTTTGTGACCTATTTGTTCACAAATTACCTTTTCAAATATGTTTGAAAGACTAGAATAATTGGTCTACAGTGAGGTTATAATGAGTCCCTTGATACGCTTGATTCTGGGTAGTTAAACTGATTTCTCTGTTTGGCTTGTTGTACGCTGAACAGCATATGGAAGTTATTGTCCTCTCTTGCTGCTAACTTTACTGCTGAAGACCTTACGCCCTGCTTGCTTTTAGCTTTGCCACTTATTGTGTCTGCAGGAAAGCAAACATGACAAGACCAACTAAGTGATGGATATCTTCCCACGTGAGAATAGAATCTTTATGTCGCTTTGTGACTGTAGGCCACCAACAGATTGCATTAAACAGGGATTGGTGCACTGAATACAAATGTTTTTCGCATCCCTACATACTGAAGCATTTCTGTTCAGTCCAAAGACGAGTGAATTTCACATCAAACTCATTTAATGGCAAAGATTTTCATGCTGCTTTTACAATTTCAGGGAGATGAGGACAAACATGATAGGAAACTTTAATAAAAAATTCTGATCTTATTTTTCTGATAGTATACCGCATCCCGATTTGTTTAATGTCTTCAGTATGTAACATCATACCCCACACTTATTACAGACCGATTCCTCTGAATTCTTTTTGGTCCCAGTTGTATATTCCTTCTAAGTTTTATTAGGCTCTTTTCTAACAGCTTTGTAATATCTAAATTGTCAGTCAGTCCATTACTCGTTAGAAACTGCTTTCTAGTTTGTTGTGCCGCTTTTAGCATATTGAGGCAAATCATTTCTGCAAGAGAAAATGAAAACTTCAATAAAGAAAACGCAGAATGTTAGGACACCTTGTTAAAGAAATGTTTGCCCTCATCATTATTTTATTTTTTATTTTCTTATTCATTCCACTTGCCTTAGAAAGAGAGGGAAAGCCCATATAGAAGTGTCTGGTCTAATTATATCCATTTTAAAAACAGGACTTAAAATCGCTTGAAGCCTTCAAAGGACATTGATAAAATGCAGTGGAAGTGCATTTCCCTCCCCTCCCCT
>VYZM01004298.1:5730-18290 GCA_013398915.1 Dromas ardeola | reverse complement strand
CTTTTGCAAGGTGGCTTGGCAAGTGCAAATATAATCATCTATAATCATGTGTCAGATTAGCCAGATTCTGTCATCAGTGTGATCTCTCTCAAATCCTGTCGAACATAAACCCAAAAATCTTTCTTTAGGAGACAAAATATCTTCCTGTGGATTACATCTATCCATTGAAAGGTTACATGTTCAGTTGTTGGTTATTATCTTAGCTCGGCAAAACAGTAATCTTCACCTGGGTGTGAAAAACAGAAAGGTACTGGCTTTTTGCCAGCTGTATTTTTCAAACTGTGTGGATAGCAGTAGACTCAAAATTGCAAGGGGCCATTAACTTGAAGATCTTGCAGTCCTTTGGAAAGCACAAATAGCAGACTTATGACAGATATTTTAATGAAAGATTTTGGAACAGGACAATTTAAACTTCTCAATGTAAGAGTCTTGAGATAACCTTAGGCAAAAAAAATTGATATACTGACTTCTTCAAAAAAATCAATCATCCTCAACAGCATAGCTCAGCTGCTTACCTGTAACAAGATCATTAAGAGCTGTGAACAAAAGCAGCCCTCTAACTTGCCATTTTGGATTTTGAAAGAAGAGGAAGTATGGGATAGAGCTAAGCGGTAAAGTCCCCGCATTCTGGAGAAGTCAGCTAAAATTGAAAATAAAACTTATACACTGCTATGGGCCTGGCTGCAGAAGGCCCTGTTCTGCTTTGAAAAACCTGTTTGAAATAGAAAAAAAA
This sequence comes from Dromas ardeola, assembly GCA_013398915.1. NCBI lineage: Eukaryota > Metazoa > Chordata > Aves > Charadriiformes > Dromadidae > Dromas > Dromas ardeola. The sequence goes on along the minus strand of VYZM01004298.1, from coordinate 17,557 downwards.
AAAAGAGAAAATTCTTATTTTATAAGGACTCATAGTTTTATCTATAATCTCTGTTTTTTCCAGTTGCAAACGCTACAGTACAGTTGCTTGGGGTGGGAGGATGTTAGTTAAAAATAATACAGCATCAGTTGAATGCTCCACAGAATTTAAAATTAAATGTCTGCAGAGATTATTTGCTATCATACTTGCTATAAAGGTATATGGCTCTGGTGTGGGATCTTCTAATAATTTGAGATATTTCACTGCCCTCTCTTGGTGAGAGTTAAAACTGGTCTCCTTCTCACAAACCTTAACGCAAGAGGAAAAAGGATTTTTTCCTTTGGTGCGAATGTTATTTTCTAGGAAATCATAGCAAGTTGGATATTGTGGATTAATAAGTAGCCATGAATTTGTGATGGTTGTACTGTTTATTTCAGCTTGAAGTTTGTGAGCTCCCTGTTTTGGTCTATGATGTGTGGACTTATGCGTATAGAAATATTTATTTATTTATTTGTGTGGTTCAACCTTGTACAAACATCATGACTATATATCATTTTCCATAATTATATAGCAATATTTTTTAAAACACCTTAAACAAAGTCCATGTGTCTTGTGAACAGTGAAAAAGCTAATGACATTTTAATTGCTTGCTGGAATAATGAACTAGTCACTATTTTATTAAAACCTATTAATTTTAGACAGCTAATTGAAGTGCATATTTTAACTAGTAATCTATGTCTAAAACACGCAGAGGGAGGTGCTGCCCTAGAAGGCAGCTCAAAACTGTGAAAGGTATCTGGAGATATTAGCTAGCTAATTTCACAGCTTAGTTTCAAAGGTTATAAATATCTTTCCTCCTCCAAATCTCTGTGAAAAGAAGATCAAGTTTTCAAGGTCCCTGAGTTACCCCTGAACCCAGGCTTCTTGCCTGATATTTGGGAGCACTGACCCTTATATGTGGAGCCTTAAACCGTGACTGATTTCCTAAGCACGTGCTATTATGAAAGGTTTTGTTGAAGCACATGAAGCACAAAAGCATGAGCTTCAATTTCTGTGCCATGATTAAATCCGATTAAATTAAATCAAGGACTGTAGTTAAAGTTCAGTCAATTCTGTGTTTTACTTCAAAGTAATCAAACAAATTCTTCAGTGATAGCATTATTGGTTCAGAAAGGCTGTGAATTTATACTGCAGGAGGGACTATAATTTAGAAACGCCACGGATTTTGTATATATAGCTTACAGATCCCGAAGGGAACATTTTTGATGAAAGTTATGTTTTGCCGTATATTTCGGAAGGTTTATGTTATGGCAATATTTCTGAAGGAGTGAATGGCCGAAAATAAACCAACACATGTCTTGGCTTTTGCCAATGTGTTTTTTCAAGCCAAAGAAGTAGAAGAAAACAGAAATTTGGTACATGCCCAGAGCCACGTAAGCAGTTCAGAGTCTATTCTGTTGTCGAAGCACAGGCATGCTGCTTTGTACTGAGAAATATTAAAACACAGTTTGCCATTGTTGGTACCATAGCAAAAGGATTAATCTGTGTTAGATGTTTTTATGTAGAGCGATGACTTGCTCTGTACCAAATGCAGATTTGGCAAGTGCCCCTGTCCCGAGCTGCTTGCTTTGAAAGGACAGAGGAGTAGACATGTCAGTGGTAGAAAGTTTGGCCTACACCAGGAATGCAGCAGCTTCCAAGGAAAAGGCTGAAAGGGAGACAAATCGTGATGGAAATACAAGGAGTGCCTGCAGATGCTCACGAAGAGGAGGGATCTGCATGTTTACTGCCTGAAGTTGCCATTACCCTCCAAGTAACTCTTTGTTACTATGCAGGATGTCTTCCAAGAAAAGTTTGCTTTTTTCCTTTCCTATCTAGCATTCCGTAGGCAGCACCATGACCTGACTTTTCACCAGAAGGTTATCAGGAACTCTGCAGATCATCCAGCCTATTGTTCCCTGTCCTGCTTGTGGTCTGCATCCAGCAGCGGCCCTCTCTGAGCATCGAGTGGGGAGCGGGGGGACTTTTCTGGCATGTGGCAATATCAGCAGGTCTGACTTTGTAATGAATGAAGGTCATTCTTTATATGAATTCTCTCAGCTCCCCAGCAGTTTAGCCAATCAATCTGCAAGGAGCTTCTGCAAATGTCACCTTGCAAACTGACTACACACTTTGGCAGGAAATTAGAAGGAGCAAAAACAATTCAAGAACCAGGTTGAGAGATTATTATTTTTTTGTCTGTGTCTTTACTGAAAGAGGAAACAAACATATCTCTTTCAACACAGCAGAAAAAGAGGAATCCTGACACGTTTTAAAAATGCAACATATTTGATGCAGCAATCGTGGTACACAGTGTTGCAAAGTGCCTCAGGGCTGCCACACAGTTCCCTGCCTTCTTTCATGTGTAGCTGTTATTTCAAGTCAGTCTTGTGGGATATGTCCCATCCCCTACTGCATTTTTGAAGGAGACAGATTCATGACCAGCTGCTATTCTCTACTGCCTATTTCTGTATTAGTAGAAAGGCCAACGTTTTAACTTAGAAATAGAAACCTGGCTGGCTGGTGCATTTCTCCACATAGCCCATGTATGGGATTTGATTAGTCTGGATGATCTCCACTTGAAGGCAACTTTTAGGCTGAGAACTTGTGCAAATTAGAGACATGAGAATGGGGCAAGCCACGTAGGAGATGAAGGTGAGTGGTAGGGAGAAGCCCTTTAATAATGTTGTGGAATTGCAAGACATCTCTCTTCCTCTTTATTTTTAGTTTCTGATATCACTGGGTGATATAATAGAGGGTACGTCCATTTTCCTGTGCCCCTGTCAGTGTGGCACATAAGAATTTTGAGGAAGAAACACTCTTTTGGGAGAAGCGTGGGAAGGCAACGAATATGGCTGATTCCTATGCTGGCTTTCAGTGTTGTTTCTTTTGTGTTGTTTTTGCTGTTCAAGGGTTCCAAGTGCAGGCAGTCAGTGCGAAATGCTAAAAGCTGGATACAGATGCTTCCTCTGCTCCCCTTTTACGGTTAGAAAATCACTGTCTGGCTTTTACTACTGACTTCCTAGTAAGTTGAAAAACTAATCAGGAATAAACATTTATTTTTAGCCTTTTACCACTGCCTTCAGATTTCTCCCCATAATTCAACTAATGAAAATAATTCCCAATGTGGTGCCTGCTTGTAATTTTAAGACTTGAATAATTTATTATTTGCATATGTTATTTATGCGGAAATAGTGATAATGCCTTTAAATTGCATCCCTCCCTGAAAGCACAGAGCACTAGGAAGACCTGGGATAGCTGAGAAAAAATTTTGGCTGAGCTCAGTTTCAAGTTCATACAGAAGCTCGTTAATATGTACGCACATGTACACACGTACATATAGGTGCATGCACACAAAAGTTAGTGGCCTACAGTTTTCCTGTAAAGCCCTAGGCCACAGAGCTCTCTGTGTGAAAATAGATTGCCCAGCCTCAAATACAGGATGTTCAGAAATCCTGGATGCCCCAAAGATGAGATGGACTTCTGACACCAGGTCTTTCTATCTATTTCTAAAGCCCTGAGGCTTTTCCCTCCTGGCGATCAAACATCTTTTGGAAATCTCTGTTTCAGAGCGTGCCTGAGATCCTGGAAGGGATCACTTGCTGAAAGTCTGCAAAAGACTCATCAGTTGCTGATGGACAGTAGCACATATTATTGGCCTCTCTTTGTTTTTATTCCTATTCTTTCCGTTGACCCCTCTTTGAATGGGAAGTCACCCCGTATCCTCTCTTCCCAGGTGCTGACGGTAGACTCAGAGCTTTGCCATCACAGTATTCTTTATAGCAATAACGAATACATTATGCCAGAGACAGTCATACGAAATGGTGTCTGGCATTTAACTTCTGAAATTAATAGCTTTACAGGGAGCCATTTTACTTCTTGGTTTCTCTTTTCCTCTTAACCTCCAGGACTTTTGCCCTTACCTTCTTACCTCTTAATGTTTTTGTCATCGTTTTTTTTTTTCTTCTTTTTGCCCCTCCCTAACACGATGATAGACAGACTCAGAGAAGCTATTAAATTGTATTTTCTTCTTGTTCTGCCGAATGAGTTACCAGACTTTTATCACTCTAATGTAAGCGTGTAATGAGCCAAGTGACTTGGATGGCGAATTAGAAGAGGGTCACTTGCCATTTATTTTTGGGTTTAGGCTTTGATGGAGCAGTTCATTAGAGCTACCATGAGTGCTGACAACAGATTTATGAGACGGAAATTATTTAATTTTATGCTTTTATCTTATGTCACGCTATGGTTTCTGGTCATGATTGGATATCACTTATTGTGGTCATTTCTATCTTGTTTCAGATTTGTTTTTTCTGTCATGTGGTAGTTCTTAATGTTTACTCTTCAAATTTTGTTCCTGATGTTTGATCATCATGGATTTGTTAGACTGTATGCTCTAACTGTGCTATATTGGATTGATTTTTCTACTGGCTTGAGTTATTCTTTCTGATAGATCCTCCTCACTGTAAGCTGTTTTTTATCTTTCTGTAAACTAGGTAGAATTCTTCACACACATAAATACATACAGACATACGTACAGACATACATACGCTTTTTGCTGAAATGCTTAATTTCTTTTTTCTTTTTTTTTTTTCTTCCAACAAGATTAAATTATCTCTAGAAAATTCAGAAAAGCTGCTTGAAATCCCTTAGATATGTTAGACTCCCTTTAGGTGTAAATTTTCATTTGTGACCCGTTAGAGTACTTTTGAAATGGTATGGTGGTGAAATATACACTAAATAGAATAGCCCACATAGACAAAGTTCCCATTCTTTCTCGTTGTAGGATATTTATAAAATTAATACATCAGTAATTAAAAAAAAGGAAAAAAAAAAAGTCTATGATTACACTGTAAGATTGTAAGATGAAACAGTAAACCGTTTAAAAGCGATTTTAGCTGTCTTTTTAAGTGTGCAATGTAAATAAATACATATATGTTAATTTTATTTACATAATTGTTCCTCGGAGAGAGGAGTATCATCCTACACTAAAAGTATACTTGATGTAAACGCTAGAAGCATGGAGAGTTGTTTTTTGCTTCCTAGGGGTTAGAGATCTAAATTTACAAAGTTAATGGGAGCTAAGAGTGCTAAGTGTCTAGGAAGATGAAAGCACTTAGATTTGTATCGCCAATTAAAGATTTAAGTTCCGAAGTTTAGGTGCAGAAGTAATAACATTAAAGGCGTTTTTACAACTTTACAAGTATTTAATCCATTTAACAAAATATTCAGAACTGTATGGTCAATTAGGCTCCAAGGATGATTTATCCATGTGAATTTCAAGCACCATATATTAATTTGTGATTTCTTGGTTATTTGTCTGTTTTGTTTTGTGGGGTTTTTTACAATGAAAAACAAATGTGCTTTATGGTAATAAAACTATTTCCTGTGAATTCAAGTGCCTAACTCACCATCATCCAACATCTTCAGATGCCTCACCAGATGAAAGCTGGTGTAGTATGTCAGAAAAAACAAAAGGAAACTGTGGACCCTGGTCTGAAAGATCGCAAGGAGTGAGTTTTACTCCTTGAGGTAATAATTACCATTGCTCTCCCCCTGCGTGTTTCCTCCAGGGAATATATATGGTGTGTAAAAGGGCATATGCGCAGTGCGGTCCTGGAAAGTTTTCTGCTCGTTTCAGCTGCTTCAGGGCTTGTGCTGCTCTTCATGAAGCTCTTCATGATCTAAGAGCCTGGGTACAAGCAGTGCATTTGAACAATTCACATTGGACCTGCCTGAAGTGATCTCAGAGGTGCCTCCTCCTGTCTCTGTCCCCCATCACACTTATTCAGGCAGGGGAACAAGAGGATGGGATTAGTTAATCACCATGACCATCTTCCGCAAGGGCTGGTGCAAGACCTCTCATCTCCTTATGCATTTAGCCTGCAGGAGCAGAGCTTGCTGACAACAGTGTGCCCATATATAGTTTTTAGCATTTCAGATGTCAGTGAAATACCTTTAAGAAATCAGTGTTTTACAGACAGGAATATGGTTGTTAGGGGAGCAGTATGCTTTTTTCCTCTGCCAATTTAAATTTCAAAATCCTGCAAGTTCAATTATATATGAGTTTATGGACAACAGGGCGTAGGGGAAATTAGTTCAACCTATTTTTAAAATCTATGTTTAATTCAAGGTTCTGAATTAATGAGGAACATAAACTATGTTTTAGAAGTTTTCTGAGTTTTTAACATAAGGGATTTTTCTTTTGCTGAATATCACTGCTTACCCCTACTCCGTTTTGTCACTAAAAACAGTAGAGTTAGGACCATATGTTTCAGAGAGACTTAGTGAGACTGTTGAAGATTTTTCATAGAAAGAAGTATAACTCTAGACACCGTGTTGAAATAAATGAGTAAATGTTGTAAAAATGACTACCCACCTACCGTTCTTTGGTGAACAGGGCCTACACAATTACAGCTGAGTATCTGAAAATAAGACTGGGGTGGGGGGGAGGTTGTAACTTCTCTCTTGAAAAAAACTACTGCAAAACTTCATGGGTTTTAGAGTGGGTTTTTGAAGCTCCCAAGACAATATGGGGAAAACTTTACAACTTCTGTTCAAATTATAAGTCATCTGCACCTTGTGAGGCTGATGTTTGCTAGTGGGTCCCCACAACGGTGCTACTGTACTCTCGATGAGTAGTTGTGCCCTTACAAGGCAAAACCCAGAATATCTTCCTGAATTTCACAGCCTACTTAGCAGTGGAAATTATTTGAGCGGCCATAATTATCAGATGAATTCTTCACTCCTGTTGATGGTGGGAAGAGAGAACCCGTGGGCTCGCTGCTGGACCGGCTCTGTCTTTCGGAGCGGCAGCTTGATTGCACTTCCCTTCTCAAGGGCCATCGTCAGACTGTATATTGATTTGCATTAAAGATGCATTGTGCTTACCAGAGATTCCCAGCATGATCTGTGAACATATCATAGCTTCTAATCAATCCTATTCTTGTCCTTCTATTGCGCTACAATTTCTGTGCAGCTTACCATCTCGATAGAAACCGTCTTTTTTTTCTTATTATTATTCTTTTTAAGGAACTGCGCTGATTGCTTGAACTATCTTGCCTGATAATTAGCTGTTACCTGTTAAGTCTGTTGTGACATAGATTAAAACCTTGAATAACTGGCAAAGAAGGCCAGCTGTACAACTACACCATGCATGGGGTGTAAAGACAGGGCAAGACATCTGCTGTATAGAGAGAGAACTGGAAAATTTGTAAGTCTACAGTATGGGGTTAGTATCTACACAACAGTATCAGAGGCAAGGAGGTATCAAATGGTGTAAGTGACATCCTCAGCGTCAGATTGAGGTAGTACTCCAGCCTGGAATGGAGAGATTTCCTTTTTGTATGTTGATTCCAAAAAATGGAAGCTTGGAAGTTTCTTAGGTAGCATAGACTTCATGCTTCCCAGAATTCACAACATGAACTTCAGTGCACCAGACCCGTGTGTATCGTGGCTTCTTCATTGATATCTGTAACCAGTTTTATATATATATATATGTGTGTATATATATATATGTATATACACACATATGCACAAATAGATAAGGTTATCTCTTCATATTCCTTGGCCTTAGTGTTTGTAGCACTTGACATTTATTTACCATGTGAATATACTTTTATTCTGACTGGAGAAAGAAATTGCCTCTATTTTAGTGTAATACATCTTTTCTAAATCATAACATTGCACCTCTCTTTTTCACATTTCTTTCTTCACTTAATTTCTCTGCCTGCTAGGCTGTCACTAAATGCAAAAGTGCTTTTAAATGCATAATTGGTATGCACATTACCATGGGGACTCTGATGTGTAATTAGAAAGACACCGGGAAATGGTTTCCCAAATAGTTAAATCTAAATAGATGGGCATAATGAAGCAAAGGGAGGAGCTTGAACTGGTGCATGACACTAATTGTTCCCCACAAGGTTTATAGCTTCTTCAAACAAGTGACCCCCTCAAGGCTTTTCTGATTTCACATGTGCAGAATGTGAGTAGTTTTAATGAGAAAAAATTTAAGTTGCTTTTCTCTCTTGTCCCTTCTTGGAATATATCTCTTCCATCCCAAACATCAGCAGTTGGGTATATCTTGAATTAGAGTAACCTCTGGTTTGACGCTTACAAAAACAATCTCAAAATGACAAATTCTGCAAATTTTGCACTGTCAAACATGCTTTGTAAGGCATTTTCAGTTCAATTTTCAACATGCACAGTGCTTGGATATATTCCTACACTAAAATTTAAAGTTGCTGCCTGCAACTTTATGACCTTGGACATCTGCATTAAAGAAAGACAGCTATAATCCAGAAATTTCAAAGTGGATTTAATGTATTTCAAGTATTACTGAATGTGGTGCTGCTTTTGGGTGGGAAAGTTTCATTTTTCTTTTGTAAAATAAGGCAAATTATATAAATCTAAAAGATTTTATTAAGTCGTAAGTTTTCCTTTAATCATCTTATTCACACTAACACAATAGCTCAGTTTTTCAAGAGGAACCACTAGTAAATTAGTTTCCTTTTTCGAAACTTTATCATTATGTTTACAGTGTAGTCTTGTGGGTAAACATAAACTCATTCTGAACTGAAAAATATCTGTGTGCTACATCAGTGCAGTCAAAGCAAAACTAAGTAAACTTGATTCTGAGTAAAAGTCCTGGAGAAGGCCTAACACCGGAATATTTTCTTTTTTTTTTTTTTTAATCTCAGAGTCTATGAGCTAAGCAGCTGCCTTACATCATCCAGTGCAAATATAGTTCAGCTTTGTACTTTATGTGTTTAGAGAATTGACAAAAGCAAATAAAAATACTAAAAATGAAAAGCTCTGTATCCCCATATGATGGCATTTAAAACAAAAAAATCCTTTAACTTCATTGGGCGTAATACATATAATGAAAATGCTCAAGTGGGTTTCTAGCAGAGGCAAATAAATGGAGACGTGTTTATAAAATTCACATATTGAATAATAAGTCTACACCATACAAGTGCACCATGAATATGAATTTAATATGCTTACTTATATCATTTGGCTCACTCAGTACAGTCATAATATTGACTGGAGCTCACAGATTTGTTCTGGGTTTCATATCTCTCTATTCATTTTTGTGTTGCTGTTTAGAATTAAAAATCTAATAGCCAGAAGATATGAATAAGTCTTATTGGGAAAAAAAAATATCTATGCAGCGTCATGTAAGTTTTGCTGCATTCTACTTATCTTGTAAACATTGTTCATTGTGCAATCTTTTCCCCCATTAAAAGCCTTGTCCCAAGTCCTCTATGTCCTTGGATTCCAAAAAGCCTTTTAGTGACATTCTTAACTACTTGTTTGTATCCACAAGTGAAACTTTGGTCTCAGTAAAGTTCAGTAGCAGAATTCCCACAGGATGTCACTTTTCCAGGTTATATTTTTATAATACTAGTCATTTCTGACTTTTTCTTCATATGTAGAGCTGGACTAGTCTAGTAGAACTAATGTTGTCAATGTAAAAATACTATTCAATCTGTGAAGCTTCTGCCTGGGTATGCAAAGGTCGTAGGCATGGAAGGGGAGACAGTGCTATAGAGGAATGAAGAGTTCCATCATTGGGAGGAGGGGTAAGAGTGAGTATTTGCTCGTATTGTTTCGGTGTTTTGCAGTGTAATATTATTATCACAAAAAGATAATGGTAGTATTTAATAATAAATAAGAGAGGTCTGATTTTGGCTAATATAAAATAAGATATTTCGGATACTATAATCTATTTCGGATAATATAAGAAAGGGTTGGGAAGGTTCTCTACTCCCTGTACACTTTGTTGAAGACTGATGGAGAATGCTTAAGGAAGAATAGAAAAACATTTCAGTACCTCCATAAACTGTCATGCCTTGCAGGAGTGCAAGTTTCAAAGACTTCTTAGACTAAGATAGTGCCTTTGTGTTTAATGAACCTGGATTAATGGATTTTTCTTTGTTTCTTGAAGCCTTCTAAGGTTTTGGTATTTATGCAAATCTGGGACACCCCCACCCCTCCTCCCTTTGTCCTTTTACAGTTAAAATAGTTCTTTCTGTTGTACTTCACATTTATCAACATTGAATGTCACCTGTGGTTGTATTACAGTTGCTCAGTACTGTGAGATCTGAGTTCTTTGTCATCCATTTTCATGTTTACTCTTTTGAATTATTTAGCACAATGCGCAAACTTTGTCACTCTGCTGTTCATCAGCTTTTCTAGATCATGTATGAATATGTCAAACAGCACAGATACCAGAATACTAGTAATATCCTGTTAATATGAAACTGTTCCTTTCTTCTTATAATTTTTGTCCTTTAACACTGTTTATCTAAGAAAGGGCTTTTCCTTACGTGCCATGACAGCTTCTGCTATTTGTGACTTTACTCTATAACAGGCATGTTGTTTCTCCCCACAATTCTGTATTTAGTAGCACAGCTGATAATTCTGTTTACACTCTCCCAGTTTCCCAGAGGCTGTGAATGTTTCTATCTGTGAACGCTGCACTTTTTTTCATCTGAAATCTTATAAGGAAAAGACGAAAGCTTAATCATAAATCTTGAGCGCTCAATAATCAGTCTCTCCAAGAGCTGGACTTGTCATATCAAACACATATTTTTGGAAATGCTGCTTGAGAATCCTACTGAACTTCAATGTTTCATTTTGTAAATCCAGAAGTTTGTCCGGAGCATGATTTCTGCAACAGAGCACTTTCTATAGGTGCATAAATATGCACAGACTCCTAAATTTTTTGTTAAATGGAGTATTTTAAAGTAAGAGAAATGTAAATAAGAAGTAATGTGCATTCCAATTGTGTGAAAGCTCTGAATTCATACAATATTAATGAAGGTTTTGATTAATACTTCCACATAAAACTAAAGGAGACAGAGTAAAGCATTTTCTAGTAGCTCCCCACCCCTGTTTCTGCATTTTAATGAAAGCTTTGTTAATATTTAAAATGCATTTAGAGCCTCAAGTGTATAGGAAAGCTATGTAGTTAAAAAAAGATACGGACATTTTATTAGGCAGAGCTATTTGAACAAAAGGATAAATGTCAGACTAATAATGCCGATGACAAATTCTGCAACCTGCAACATAATGGAAGATTTTAAAATGTGTTTTGCAGTTTCATCCTGTACAAAAGGAAAAAAAGTCATCACCCAAATACTTTGCCCGTACTTAGACACTGCAGACAAATTGCTGCTGATTTATTCACAAATACTTTATTTAATAGTATATCTTTTGTTAAATATTGTAACATGGCACTTATGGGCTACTGATGTGCCATGGGACTATAATAAATCAAGTAATGTGTTCCTGTTAACTGAATGAAGTATTTTAATAAGCAAGCTTGATTCACGTAGACATTTCCATTCATCTGACTTGAATATTGCGCTATATAAGAAGGAACTATGCCCAATATGGTTTTGATCGTGATTTTCCTAACAGATTAATTCATAGGAGGAAATGAATACAGTCATTTCAGATTTTTCGCTTAGTGTGAAAAGTTCCTTGAAAAAACCAAACAGGTAAGAAAAAAAAAAAATATTTTTCTTACTGCTTAGTGCATCCAGTCACAGAATGCACTAAACTCGTTTGGCTTGTATTTAAAGCAGATGTGTCTACCTTTAATAGCCAGAAGCCAACCCCTTCATTCAGTAAGGTCATATAGAGCTTTAAAATGAAGAGCATCATGTTGTACTCTGACGGTGAACTGCAATTTGCTTAGCAAACATTGCATGGGAATATGATGATTTGATACATTGATATGAGCCAAAGGTCTGTCTTTAAAATTTGTATAGTTACAATTACCTTTGCCTTATAAAAACTG
>VYZM01004289.1:142982-239736 GCA_013398915.1 Dromas ardeola | reverse complement strand
AAAACTCTACCAAATTGCAATTGTGAAATTGACAATGTTAGTACAATGTTGAAATTACAGAACCTGTACCTGGCTCTTCGTAAACAAGAATAGAAAATTTCTCCTTCTTATCCTTCATCCTACCTGCAGCTGATATCAGGTACATGCAAAGAAAACTCTATACTGTCCTCTATCAAATTTGAACTTACATATATTTCTTTACCTGAGAGGCATTCTTTCTCACTACTAAAGTGCATTGGTTTAGGCACTAATGTTTTCCAGCACCTTGAAGCATTTGGTTAAGCAGTTGGTGCCCCTGCATAGTATTCTGCAGAGAAGAAAATGCTTTTTACATAGGCTCCAAAGAGCAACTGCAATGGTTAGGACCATTAAAAATGAGGGATGAGATANGAGGGATGAGATAAAGTAATACTGGATTTAATTTATCTTCCTTATTCCAGAATCTCTGGACTATAAACTATCCTATTCTTCTGCTCAGATTTTCCATTTCCCTTTTACTTGGTGACACTCAGTGATCACTCAGCCTAAGATCACAGAATCACAGAATGGTAGGGGTTGGAAGGGACCTCTGGAGATCAGCTAGTCCAACCCTCTTCCACAGCAGGGTCACCTAGAGCAGGTTGCACAGGAACACGTCCAGGAAGGTTTTGAATGTCTCCTGAGACGGAGACTCCACTACCTCTCTGGGCAGCCTGTTCCAGTGCTCTGCCACCCTCAAAGTAAAGAAGTTCCTCCTCAAGTTTAGGTGGAACTTCCTATGTTCAAGTTTGTGCCGGTTCCCCCTTGTCCTCTCACTGGGCACCACTGAAAAGAGCCTGGCCCCATCCTCCTGACACCCACTCTTTAAGTATTTATAAAAGTGATAAGATCCTCCCTCAGTTGTCTTTTTTCCAGACTAAAAAGACTCAAATCCTTCAGCCTTTCTGCATAAGAGACATCTTCCAGTCCCCTAATCAGATATAAAAAGCAGTGGTGCCATTTACAGCATCTAGAACTTCACAGCAGAATCGGAGGATGAATGGGGCAGAAATTGGGCTTTACAGAAACTAGCACGCTAGAAACTAGTAATCAAAAGGGAAACATTATCTCAGATACCAGCCTTTGCTAAAGTTTGGATGCCTTAGGCTACGTATACATTAACATCTAATAAAGCATAGTAGGAGCAGTTGATTCTGTCATCCACACAATATACGTTTCAGGTGCTTTTGTAGCTCTATTCTTATTTCTTTGAATTTCCCCCTTTTTACCCAGCATTCTGAGGAACATCTAGCCATTAATGAGACAGAAGTCTGAAAATAGTTGTGAGAAAGATTAGTGGAAAATCAAAGTTAATAAAAGTGTTTCTAGAAACATTATTAAAAGTTTTTATTGTTGTATCAGCAAGATTTCACCAAGAATACTGTGATCGGTTGTGGTCATCCCTGTCTGAAACAAATGAACTCAGCCTAGAAGATGCGCAAGGAAGGATCATCATGTCACTGGCAGAAAGGAGATTCCCACTTATGGAAAGCAACTAAAAGAGACAACTATGTTTAGCCAGGCAAAACAAAGCTGAGCAGGAAAATGATTCTCTCTGTAAATGGATCAGAAAGGTAAACACTAGCAAGGGAACAGTTCTTTAAGCTTAAGGACAATGTTGACACAGAGCCAGTGGGCATATCCCACCTATGAATACATTTACAACAGAAATTAGCAGGTGGATAGCCATCAGAAGAGTGAAATTTCTATCAGTGTACTGGGTCTCTATCAGAGTCAAACTTTTTTGATACAAACCTTCATGGTTGCATGGAGACATGTAAGACTGGATGATGCCATTGCCTGAAAGGCAGGTTCTGTGGGTAACCACCTGCAGTGCCATACGGTTCTGGTATAGGGGTACCTCCTCAGCTCTGTGCAATCCTGAATGACAGCTTGTAGAAAGGAAACACTAGATAAAATCCATCTGACTCCACTGGCCGTACTGCTGTGACCCTTTTGTTGTCTCAGGACTGGTGTGAGGAAGGCTGATTTGCCTGGTGTTTACAGTGAACCCAAGATCGGACCCTTGTTTTGTGGCTTCTTTCCCATCAATTGCATTGATGCTGATAGTGCTTCCTGAGGTATTGCATTCTGGAAGTGAACCCCTGATCTGAATTGTGCAGTGCTATTGCATTCTGCAGTTAGTAAACGTGGATAATTTGGCATTTGGATGGACTCAGTAGGAGTTGTGAGAAAAATTTTATTGTTAACTATTATATATCAAATTTTATGACATGTGAATAGCTTTTTGTTTTGTTATATACAACAGATAGAAGAAATAATTATGGGCAAAAGACATTTTAAAAAGCTGAACGGTGAATATATAGCACTCAAGATGAATAAATATTATCTGAAATTGATTATCCTATGAATCTACTTGGGGTAACAAGAGAATAATTGTCAATGTCTTTATAAGCTACTGGCAGAATATTGTATTTTATATTTTATGGCACAGATTATATATATTAGTGCTGAGGGTTCCAATAAAGATTTCTGCTACCCAGTTTCTAGTTTTTATCCTTGATTATGCTTTTAGGTGCTGTAGCATTTTATGGAATAACTAAATACAGGTGGAAAAAGTCGATAATGCCATGGTATTTTAACTCTGCAGAAAGGTTGGTCCTGCCTGTACGCAGTCAGGTTGAGGAGCCTAGCCTTGACACAGCAAGCAGAGTCAGAGCCATGAGATGCATCTGAGCGGTTCAGAAAGACTTCTCAGCACATGTGTGCTTTGTCACTCACCCACACAACTGCCAGGGAATGGTCCATCTGGGTCTGCAGGATGCTCTGCTTTCATACAACATGTATTCTCAGATATGGCAAAATAGGTTGATGTGCTCCAGCTATTCATCAGCTGTCCAGTGCTCGTCTGGTAGCCTGGACTGGGAAATGGCCAAAAGGAAGAAGGACTCGGCGGTGAGATCCAACTGAAAAACGAGGAACTAGAATAATAATTTGTTTTCCTTTTTAATAGGGTTTTTAATATAGAAGTAAAATTCCAGAATAATTTGTAATTAATCATATCATTTGTGTTATACAAATTTTGGGGAGAAAAGTTATTTTTAATAACCTTTGACACAAATTGCTAGTGTATAGTACATGGGTATACGCATTTCTCTGACAATATAAAAAATGTCATTTGTAAAGCTGTGGAACTCCTTGTCACAGGATGGTGTCTACATTGCACGGATATGTTCAAAACAGAGCAAATAAGCTGGCGTGGAAGAGAAATCTATCAAAGATTTCCAAACCAGTAGAAGTTTCTGGTATTTAGCACACCTCAAACCTTCAGATTTGGGAGGGCCAACTAGGAAATGTGTAAGAGAGAAATGGATGAGCAGCGCACATACTAACCTTACTTCTGCATTCTTCCCCAGCAAGGCGTGTGCAAAAGTTAGTGAAGCAAGTTCAGACCTAAGCATGACAAGGTTTTTGACTTCAGACACACCCATTAAAGGATTACAAATTTTATATCTAACTAAATGACTATATAGTAAAAAAAAAGCAGATGAGAATTACATATGTTTCTCTCTCTGAGGACAACATCCACTTTGTGTGAAGTGGGCAAAAAAGGTGCTCATTTAAAAAAAAGGAGGGGGAGGAGAGGCACCATATGGGGAAAGGATGGGAAGGGTTATGATAGATTTCCTGCACACTGAGGAAGTGTCAGTAGATAAGCTACAAATACATACAAACAAGTTGTAATGGTAACAATACATATAGCAGCATTAGTTTATATGCACTAAGGACTCGTTCAGCTCTGCCTTACAGACTTAGGCTTTACGGGGGTCAGATGGATTTTGGGGGCAGTTGACTGAAAGCAGTATCAGGAGATTTATTTTTTTTTTCCAGTTCTCTCTTAACTAGATGAAGAGTGAGTAGGTTGGTGTGCCTCCACTTCTCAGTTGTGCTAGGCTAGAAAACCTTGAAGCTCAATGTCATTGGAATGAAACACCCAGACATACAGGAACTGTACTGGTGTATTTGAATTCATCAGGACTCTTGAATCAGCTTGAACTAACCTAGTAGATTTTTTTTCTTCAAATCATTTTAATGCCATGTTTGCAGCGGCATGAGTCTATGGAGGGCTCTTGAAATGGGGAGAAAATGACAAGTAGCTTAAAGAAACTAAACTTATGTTTGATTTGGGCTCTGAGTGACAGCTGAGGTCAACAGTTTCCTAAATTTTTTGCCCATGGCAGTTAATCATATGAGGCAAAAACCCCAAACCAATATATTCAGACTGCTAAATTTCACATTATAGCTATCCCTCCCTTAGAAATAGCCAGGTGAGGTCAAATGGTGGTTGAGTAATGTCTTCTTCCTCACCTACATGGCCTACTAGCTTCATTTTTTTCTTATCTTACCTTAGGTCATAGCAGAGAGCCGGAGCCCAAAGAAGAATAATTCCATCCAAAATCCATGCTGCCTCCAGAAAGTAATTTGTGGAAAGTAGATGGCAAACCAATCAAAATGTCTCATCAGCAAAATTAGTATTTATGAAATTAGTGATGGAGCAGAACTGGCAGAGTGATTGCATTATAAACACTCAAAATGTAGGGGGAGGGAACAGAAATTTTGCTCATTTTCCCTCCCACTGCTAAAGCACTGTATTTAATTGACTTACAATTTTTCCCCTAATATATTTCTTTATGAAACCTGCCTTGAGCAACGGATACATGATTGTTCACCGAGGGTTGTGCCTCATTTGTTCCTGTAGATTGTGCCTAATTAACGCTAACTTGTCTGTACATAAAAAGTACAATAGGCTGTCCTTTCCAATTTAATTCCGACAGTTTAATCGAATCTGTATTCTTTCAAAAATAATTAGATCATTTACACTTCATTAACATGTAATGTAATGTTGAGGCATTCATCATAATGATTTCTTATTTTTCTTGTGCAATATTATCTCCTCTAATGAAACTGTTAACACCATGCATGTCTTAATTAGCTTTATCATATCACTGACAATTTCAGGGAGAGCTACATTTTTACAAATGAAATTAAATTAGTTCAATAGGTATATTTGAAGAAGAATATGCTCTATTAATGCAAAAATATTAGAAACAGGCTTACTTTTATATACCATCTAGCAGTTTCTAGAGTAATTTTTTTCCCATCTCTGTCTCTCAGCAATGATATGTCTAATGTGCAAGGATCACTTTTTTCTTTCCTCATCCTAAACAAAGTGATGATAGGCTTCTCTCAAATATATTAAGCCATCATAAGAAACACTGATAATAAGAAAACAGAGACCATAGCACACCCTCCCTCCTCACAACCAAATCCCTTTGATTTTGGGAGGAGTTCCTGTCTGTATCTTGGCGTCCCACCTCCAAATGCCTCTGAAATCATTGTTCGAGGATTAAAGCTGTGAAGGAATTCTCTGATCCACTTCAGGGAGGACGTATTCATAGTATCTGTGTTTGCAAATCTTGGCCGAAAACGAGTGGTTCTAGGGTCTAATCCTGCATGTTGCTAAGAAGCCACTACTCCCGTGGGCCTGGAAACCTCCATGTTAGCATACATCTTTCAACAACTATTTACAAGCCATTCACATTCTGACAACATTCTTGCAACCAAGGATGTGTTTGTAAATGTTAATACAAAGCAAATTGCCATGAAGCATCTCCTGGAAGGTACTGAGTACCCATAACTTCAAAGGAAAGCCAGTGACAGTCTTGTGTTCAGTATTTCTGACCAGGGGGTTGGACTAGATGATCTCCAGAGGTCCCTTCCAACCCTATGATTCTATGATTCTATGATTTAGTAGGAAGCATTCTGCACCTGCCTGGACTGAGCTTTAAACTAGCTGAAGGTCCTAAAATGTTTTAGAGGCAGAAAAGCTTCTTTCCCTCAAATCTCGCAGTCTTGTCAACACAAGGAATGTGCCATATTCCTGTCTACTGCAGCTGAATGAATATTTTGAAGCAAAATAAAAATTGCAGTCAACTGTTAGAATAAAATAAACAGTTTTGTTGCTATCAATAGTCATCACCTCTTTAATTTTGTTCTTAATGGACATTTGTACAAAATTATTTATTCAAAGAATTTCTCCTGAGTGTGAAAAATGCGGAAAGTACATGAGTAAAGATTGTGCAAATGTGGGAGGAATCTTACTGAAATCCATGTGACCATATTACATCCAAAAATAGCCAGTGGCAAGTAGTAAGCAAGGCACAGTTGATACGTACGGTTCACAAACAAACCATAGGTGGGAACATCAGAGAATAACTTTGAACAAGGAACAATTCTGTAAATATGAGAGTTCATCTGAGAACAATTTATAAGCAATCTAGAAGGCTAAATTAATCAAACTATTTGCTATAAAAAGATTCACTAGCACTAACTACTTCTACTCACTTTGCAAAACTGAAGCAGAGATAATTGTATTCATTTCTCTTTATTTATGTACTGTCAAAGGTTGTTGTACAAAGTCTGTTGGACCATTACTGATAAAATTGGTAATGATAGTACCTTTGAGTCCCAGAGGTCTCATCAGCCTTTTAAAAGAAAATGCTACAGATCACTTTTAATAAATTTTAATACACCTTACTAAAATCCATGGACATAATATAGATCAAAAGTCAAATTCTGACCCTTTCATGCTAACCTGCAATAGCTTTTAATTTCCCTAGTCCTATTTTATGTTTTAAGGAATTATAGTATGTACTGAAGCCTTATATAGTGTCATTGATTTTTTGATCTTTTCTCACTAACATTTTGACTGTTGATTTTCAGTTTTCTTGATGATGCTTTTTTTAAAATAGTAGTGTAACTTATCCAAGGCTTATTAATGCATCAGCATAACGTCAAGGAAACAGTGTTTAGCCTACTTTTTCAACATTAAACATGTAAATAAAATTTTCCAGAAAAAGGAAATTAGTAACAACAAAATGGCAAATACCAGGTTTAGGGTTTTGTTTATGAGTTAGTTTTTTCCTCAGTCCCCTTAAAACTCCACATTCTCAAGCTTCTCAGGGAAAGGAAAAAAATCTAAGTGGGCTATTTGCCCACTTTCAGTTGAACCATGTTACCAGAAGTGCCTCAGTGTTTCCTGATGTTTTTTTTTAAAGTTCTTGCCACTTTCTTTGATTTATCGCTTTAAAGTAGTTACCCCTACTTTCAACTGTTACAACCAAATATTATATCTGTTGTTAGTTTTGCATGATAAGCCATCTTTATAATGTTTTAATTTGTTTCATTTTATCATATTGTTTGGAAAGAATTGATCAAACTCAGCAATTCTAAGAATCTGCAGAGAACCAAGCATGCGCCATGAGAGGAAGGAAAGGGATATGTAGATACTAATTTTGAAGTAGAAAGAAGAAAGTTCCAGCTTATCCCAGTTTAACACAGGAAACTTCAACTGCCCTGGGGATGGTGCCACCACCTCTTTCAGTACTGTGGGTTGTCCTTCTTTATGTCTTTCTACATTCTCCAAAGATGTCATACCTTGAGTCAGCAAATGACCAAATCTGAAAGCTCTTGGAGACCTTTTTTGATCAATTTTGGCAAATGTAGGACAAAAAAAAAATTCCTTCCCTAACACATTCCTAAGCATGGACTGATTCGTAGATGAATCTATTTAAATGAAAATCTTATTAATTTGCTATTAGGGAAAAAACATATATGTTTCTACAATGGTTTTATGTTGGTTAATCACATGCAGCATGCAAACAATTGAGACAGGTAAGTAGGAGATCTATATGGTTCTTGTAGCCTTTTTAAGATACTGAGCAATCCCTCTGTTTGTTTTTTTTTTCTTTTAGATCCTGATTTTCATGTTAGGTGAGTGCTTGATAACTTGTAATAGCTTTGGTTTCAAATACTGACCTTTTTTTGCATGTATTCTGCTGGCTTACTCAGCACTTACATGTGCACGACAGGCTTACACCTGTAGTTATGTGCTGGCAGATTTATAGAGGCAACACTAATATGGCTGCTTTCATACTTTACAGGCCATTCTCCTTGCTGTCATGCTACTCAGTAGGCAGAGCCTAGGAAACTCCCATTCTCCCAAAACACCCCCGACTGCTGACCAAGATGAAGGAATTTCTAATATTTATTTTGTATTGTATTCTGATAACATCCACTGGAGCCATCGTTCACTAATCACAATTCCCATTTCAAAACATTTCACATTTCACATTTTAACAAAGCATCCAATCCAAAGTGTGTTAGTTTGCAGAAGTGGAGCTCACGTGCATGGTACTTTTTCTCTTTAAAGTTCTCGCACTATCCCATGTAAATAAGTAAGCATTATGAACCCCTCATTTTACAGCAGTGAAAACTGAAACAGATATTAAAAGCCATTTTCATACAGAATTTAGGCTAACTGTAAAAAAAGTTCCCAACAAGTTCAGTCCAGGCTGCCATTTTTTCAGTAGGAAATGGTAAAGTTGGAGAAATTGAGAACATTTAGGCCTGCATCATGAATATACTCTCAGTAACATGGTATGCAAAATGTGGAGATTCTACAAGTTAAACTAATTTCAAAATGAATTATAGATTTGCTCGATGTCTTATAAGCTTTACCCTTACAATTGTCTTGACATTAGAACGTGCTGTTTGGTATTCTTGGTTTTGTAACAATGGGTATTCTTTCTCAGCATAAATACTATGACATTTGAGAAAGCTAGAATAACGGCTAAAAAAAAGAAAAAGAAAAAAAAATGCATACAATTTAATGATATATTATAATAATATAGCCTTAAAGGTAAGAGGCCCAGGTAAAACACATTGTCAGATTATTCCATGAATAAACGAATGCTGATTTTTACCACCAATGTAAGAGTAAATTTATTATATTAATTACTCTATTAAGTATTAAGTATTATAATAAGTATTGAGGCCAAATTTTTATATTTACTACTATTTTCTTCCATCTGCTTCAGCTGAGGTAAGAGAGTCTAGATCTCCTGCGCTAAGAGAGGAAATGTTAATGTCGACCTCTTCAGAGGCATTTCTCACATAACAAAGTTAGAATCAGAGAATTAGAATAGTTTGGGTTGGAAGGGACCTTTAAAGGTCATCTAGTCCAACTCCCCTGCAATGAGCAGGAACATTTTCAACTAGATCAGGTTGCTCAGAACCCTGGTGTTTCACCACCCTCATTATAAAAAATTCCTTCCTTATATTTATTCTAAATCTTCTCTCTTTTAGTTTAAAGCCATTACTCCTTGTTCTATCGCAACAGGCCCTGCTGAAAAGTTTGTTCCCATATTTCCCATAGGGACTCTTTAAGTACTGGAAGGCCGCTATAAAGTCTTCGCAGAGCCTTCTCTTCTTCAGGCTGAACAACCCCAACTCCCTCAGCCTGTCTTCATAGGAGAGGTGGTCCAGCCCTCTGGACCCACTTCAACAGGTCCATGTCCTTCTTATGTTCGGGGCTCCAGAGCTGGACACAGTACTCCAGGTGGGGTCTCACCAAAGCAGAGTTGAGGGGCAGAATCACCTCTCTCGACCTGCTGGCCACACTTCTTTTGATGCAGCCCAGTATGCAGATGACTTTCTGGGCTGCAAGCGCACATTGTCAGCTCACGTCCGGCTTTTCATCCACCAGTACCCCCAAGTCCTTTTCTGCAGGGCTGCTCTCAAACACTTCATCCCCAGCCTGTATTGATACTGGGGTTTGCCCCAACCCAGGTGCAGGACCCTGCACTTGGCCTTGGTGAACCTCATGAGGTTCACACAGGCCCCCTTCTCCAGCCTGTCCAGGTCCCCCTGGATGGCATCCCTTCCCTCAGGTGTGTCAACCACACCACTCAGCTTAGTGTCATCTGCAAACTTGCTGAGGGTGCACTCAATCCCACTGTCTATGTCACTGATGAAGATATTGAACAGTACTGGTCCCAGTACAGACCCCTGAGGTATACCACTTGTCACCAGTCACTCATCTGAACATTGAGCCATTGACCACTACCCTCTGGATGCAACCATCCAACCAATTCCTCATCCACCGAACAGTCCACTCGCAAGCATATAGTTAAGCACTGGAAATCAGATTATAACAGTTTTCTAAACCATAGAAAGAATCACTAGTGGAAGACAAATAGCTAATATCATTTTATGTACCTTTTTCAATAAATATGTTAATTTATCCCATGAACAGATTTATTTGAGAATGTAGTGTTATTTTTGGTGCTGTATTTGTGTAGTTAAGGCTTGATCCTCCCTTATCAAGGGAGTTATAAATGATTAACATATCTGAAAAATAAAACTCTTATTAATATCCCTAAGTATGGATTTAGAGCTCTATACGTAGGTAATCAGCCCTGGCCTTCATCATATTAGGTCAGTTTACAGGTATTTGGTATATTTGTGTTTGGATTAAAATTTCTTTTTTAGTATCATTATTCTCTTCCAATTGTTATCTTTTAGATTCTCCATTACTTGGGTATGTGCCATGTCAGGTATTCTTGCATAATGATTTCTATGGGCAAGCTAAATTGAGTTCAGTTGTTTATACAGTATCTATTTGATTTATGTCTATATTTGTTTGTGATTGTCTTTATGGTTGTTAGTGTTAATTAGAGAATCAATAAAAAAGATTTTTTAATGAAAAGAATATATAGAAAAACACTCTGTTATAATATACAATGTTATTTCTATAACCCAGTATCAATATCCTGTATCACTTCCTTTTCACAGTCTTATTGTGAAAATATACTAGAAGATATTTCAGAGATACACAAAGGAGCCTTTTGCTTCTTTTGTAAAATAACTCATGGGAACATCTTTAAGTTTTCCAACACAATCGTTATTTGTTACAGAACTACAAGTCCAGGGAAAAGAACCTGTTGCTCTGCTCTTAAATTTTTTCCAGATCTTTGATTCTTCTTTTTCTGCACCTCGTACTCAATTCATCCTTCAGGCTTCTGGCACCATGAAGCTTCTCCTAAGGTCACCTGATAATAACAACGTTCCTATTCTGCATCTCCTTAATATTTATGCATTTGGGCACCAATTTGCCAAAGCACTGTGAGACCTTCTCAGTTACATGCTTAATCCTATTCCTTCATTGATACACTCAGAGTTCAGCACATACTAACTAGCAAACATTTTTCTGAATGATGCCCTTAAAGCTCTGAAACAAAGTGCAGCTTTGTGTCCCTGTAGCTGATACTGCATCATCCTTCCAGGCGGCAGAATCCTCCCTTTTTGAGTCAACATTTTTGCTGGGAAAAATCATAGAATCATAAAACAATTGGAGTTAGGAGGGAACTCTAGAATGTCTCTAGTCCAGCCTCTTGCCCAAATCAGATGTAAAATCAAAGTTAAATCATGTTGCTTTGGGCCTTGTCCAGTTCAGTTTTGAAATTAATTTGGTGATGGGAGGGATCTGAGACAAATCCCAGAACATTCGTGTCTAGCCTGCTAAAAATGTAGTAGGGCATCACATTAAAATCTGTATCCCCTTCCAAACAAAAGAGAGCTTAAGAAGATACAGACTATTTGTTTCCAGTTTTTTTTTTGTTTGTTTGTTTTGGGTTTTTTTGCTACAACCCAACTAAAATTATTTCTGCTTTTCAACATCTGTGTCTCCACAGACGTTCTGAGACATTTGCTAAATGCAGGGGGTCTGGGTTTTGTTTTGGCCTTTTGTGTCTTCTTTTAGTGGTCAGTTCAGTTTTCTCTCTACCATTTGCTCACCTCTCCACTACATCGTTTAAACTGATACTAATCTATTTGTATAATCATACCGTAAAAGAGCCTGCTCACCACCATAAAACTAGGAGCTGCACTAACAAAAGAGGCAGAGATCCCCATTGCTTCTGAGCTTAGTCTTTTGGGCCACCTAAAATCGTACAGACTCCTTCTCCCATCCCTGTAAATCCCCCACTTGCCTCTCTCCTTTCCCTCGCTGCCTCTGAGGTGCCTCCCCACTGGGATCCAGGTTTAGCAGCCACAGCGCCTCTGGTCACGGCATCGCTCATGACAAAGCGAGAGAGTACTGCTATTGCTGCTTCTCAGCTCCTCTTTAGTCAAAACAGTTCAGTGTTGGACAGCTTGGCTTCCTCTCCTACCCTGCTCTGGAGCATCGGTGTAGTTGAAGCAGCTTTGACTGGAGACAAAAGCCCTGGGTTTTGAGGGAAAGTGCAGGGAGGAAACTCTGATTTCACCCCTCCTTTAATCTCTACCCACTGGCTGGCGTTTTCCGGATAAAAATTCGGAACCCTCAAATCAGTTTCAGCAATCAGAGCCCAGAGGGGTTCAAAGCAGCTCAATACAGTAGCAGTCTTTAAGTGCTAAACAGTCCATAAACTTGACCCACTTTGGAGCTTGTAAGACAGGTATTGATGAGATAGCTAAAACATGATTCATCCCAATATACTTTTGTTATGTACAGATACTTCCAGTCTCTGCTTTCCCAGGCAGGCTCCTACATATTCAGTCAACTGGTTCTTTACGGTATTCTCTTTTTTTTTTCTTAGGAGATATTTTTACATCATATGTTACTAGAAACTTATTACATAAACATACAAAGACAGGCGAGCTTTTCTGTGATCTTAAGTGGCAGCTGCGGCTCCCGGAGTCATAGCTGAGACAGTTTGCATCCAAGTGGACCACTGACAGCTGAACCTCATGGTGTCTTAGTTTCTGTGATTGGAGTGCTTTGAGCTAGCCACAGTAAAGCACAGAGGTGTCAACACCTCCTGCAGCGGCAAGCCTGAGTAACAGGGAAGGCACAGCCTACGGCAGTAAGGGGGCACAGCCTGGCACAGGGCAGAGGCACACATACTGGGACTCTGCTCATCAGATCCACACAACAGGGCCATACACTTTTCTGTCAGTAAGGACACAGGGCAGCAGCAGCACAAAATTTAGGGAAAGTCATTTTTGTTACTTAGGTCAGGCTTCCAGAGGAGCTGTCTTCGTACCATTTGCCCTGCTATGTGCTGAATAAAATTCCAAAATCTTTAAGAATAGACGCTGATGCTATAAGACGCCCTCTTTACAAACAAAAAACACACTTTGTAAATATCCCAGAGCAGGACAAGGGCTGAATGAATCAGTTTGCTGAACCTCATTTTAATCCTCTCTGGAATGTCACTAGGCTTTCCCAGCCGACATTTGCTCTATACTCTTCGCACCAGGTTGTCACCTGTTATGCCAGTGTAATTCTAAAGTAAACTACAGCGATGTTACTACAGTTTTGTATTTGTCTGAGTGAAAGCAGCATCTAGCCATTTGCCTGCAAGGTATGAAGGGGAGACGGACTGTAGCACCATTTGCCTGTAGGAATTGTTAAAGCTGAGACAGGATTGCTAAACTGATTAGAAAAGAAACCTGAAAATACTTTTTCCGGTGTTCCTACAGGAGTCAGCTCCCCAGGTTTTACAGTGCCAGTGGAAGGTGTCTGACAAGAGTGAGTTCGCCTTGCCATCCATGAGGAGGGAGCCAGCAGCGACGTGATGGGAGCAGTTACCTGGAACTAAAGGGGGATTCACTGAAATAAATATGCCGGGGGGCTTGGAAGGCTGAATTGGCTGCCATCTGAAGGGATGGCTTCACGGCCTGTTTACACACATTGTTGAATCCAGAGCATTGATTCTATGTTTGATGTGAAAAGAAATTAAAGCCCTGGTCTCATTAGATAACCGGTTATGGTTAAAGATCACAGGGAGACTCTCTCTTCTTTTGTATGACACTGAATGGGTCTCAGCAGGCAGCTCCTTGTGCACAATTGATTTCAAGCAGAGTTTTGTCTGAAAGATGCTTCTAGATTATGGCAAGAAAGCATTCTATAATCCTTCTGCCAATGTAGTTATGTTTAACAGACATTCAACTCTTATCACTGATTGATAACACTTAACTCAAAACATATTTAAGCTTTAGGAATGTCAATATTTTGCCGCCAAGTGAAGGTGACCCTTGCTCTTCTTGTTTGCTAAGTGTGTGCAGTGGTTTGCTGGTAAATTTGTAAGGGTGGTTATGTGGGCAGGCTGTTATGGATTTGCTATCTTAGCCTGAAGTGTTTGCTGCTGATTATGTGATTAAATCAATAATAATTTCTGTTTGGATCCTGTGCTTCTGGATTCATCTTCTTTTCCATGCTGTGGAGCAGAACAATGGGCTCCCGCACTTGAGCCTGAAGTGCTTTGTTGTTAAAGAAATGCCAAAGGTATGGCAGGTGGCTTCCAAATCTCTTTAGAAAGCAAAATATTATAACAGCTCTACAGGTAAATAAACCAGTGAGGCCTTTGTGGCAAAGGAGGTGAACATGACAGGTGCAGAATAGGGGGCTCCTTTTAATCAATGTTACTGTTTATTCTGGCTTACCTGAAGTAGTGCATATCCTGCCAAACTGCCTTCATTCCATATTAAACAGATATTCTTTTATTCTGATACAGAGGAAATTTACATTTAAACAGGCACAGCACTCACATTCACAGCATATGGTCATTCTAGCCACCCTGGCGGTTTTACATTACAACACAGGAGGTCTGTGTGATGCACTTCACAGGACAAAGAGGATTTCCTCTCTCTTTCTTTTTCTCCCTCTCTCTCTTTTTCCTTCCCCCTTGCCCTCCTCTTGTACCCCTTATACACACATAGACACAGAAACCACCACGGAGCACAGTATATTAAGAATTCCTTGGCGTTCTGCATGTAGTATGAGCAATAGATCTGCAGCAGGGAAAAGCAGCCTGTTTTCCTTAAGTTGCTCTAGGCCACATAGTTGGGGTATTTTTTCTTTTTTTTTTTTTTCCCTGATAGCTTCCCTCCAGCAAAGGACACCAGCACAGTTATTTATAATAACTCATGTATTAATCTGAGCCACATTGGATGAATCTTCAACTCTCGAAGGGGGATCCTCCCTTAATCCTTCTTTCCAAACTCCTTAGTGGCTAAAGGGGCTTTACCTTGCAAGCAACTTTTGTGCTGCTCAAGCTCTCAGCAGGAAAATCTGGGACAATTCAATGTCCCAGCGGAAATCACTGGGACACCAACAGATCTTTTAAAATCAGAACATCTGGTCAGTCACCTTATCCCATATGGGTAAACAGAACTTTGTTAATCAGGCTGTGTTAGAAAACTGATTGAAACTGAAGGTAGTTTAATGGTTATAGGATAGCACTTGGCTAATGTTTTAACACTGGGAGCGTAGCGTACTGTGATGGACAACAACTGTGCTAATCAGTTCTTTTAAACAACAAATTGCTTGTAGCAATGTTAAATATCACTTTTTAAAAATGACAAAGCAACCTCAGGGAACATGTTCTTCTCTGTTTGTAAAAGAGGAGTTTCCTAAGGTGAACATTCATCTCTTACCAGCAAAAGGCACTGTTCATTCAATATATTTAATTAATACTGAAACTGAGGCTGGAGAAATTAATTTTGACTAATCTCAAAACTTTTTCAGAATTCCTACCAAGCTCTCAGGTTAGGGCCACATTGATGGCACTCTAGCAATGCAGGGAAAAGGAGCTAGGGATGAAGGAGAGATGAAAAAAACCTAAGGGTAAAAAACCTATTTATTTAAATAAAGATCAGAGAAGATGACATCCTAGGCTTTAGAGGAAGAAGAAATTTTGTCTTCAGCAGCATCAGATACTACGATGAAACTCACTGTAGAAATATATAAACATAAAAACAATACTGTAGAGCAAAGGTTTGAGTAAAAGTGTACAAAATTCCAACCCTGGATAAGCAGAAGACTGAATGACAGAAAAAGAATGTTCAATAATCCTATGCAAGTTTTATAAATCCCAACAGCACAGCTTTGTTCCCCCCATTTCTAAAAGTATTAAGAAAACTTAATTCCATGTGCAGGATGTTGTTTTTGAAAACATTTGTAGGCAGGAATTTTTGTGCTATAGATGTCTACACTAAGGCCACAGCTGACCTGCAATACAGAGAACTGTCCCTGTTTATCTGTTGCAATTAAGCATGTGAACTGACTGTGTCCCGCAGCAGCCATCGGTGTGTGATCTTTGTTAACAAAGAGGTACTTCAGGTGTACCCAGAGCGCAGGGTTATGTCTGCAGCTGGGGAGGAGGGGCAATGAGTCTTCCACTACCCAGCCCACTTTGTGGGTTTCTATCAAATTATGTGCTGGTCATAGTGAAAATGAAAGGCAGGTTACTGCAGCAAGAGACACTATTCATAACTTTAAAAGCTACTTTGTAGTGAAAACAGTAAAATCAACCAAGCCTGGGGCAGATAGAGGAAAATTCATGGTTCCACACTCTGGGTAAGATCAATGTTTACAGCAGAAAAAAAAAAGTAAGAAGGAAAGAAAAAGGAAGAAAGGAATGCTTGTCCTGGCTTTCCTGACTGTAAATCAGGACCAACTTCACTCGAGTCAATGGATTTACACCAGTGTATGATCGAAATTGATCCTACTGAATTCACAGTTACACAAATATTTTCAGAGAACCTTATTCACAAATTTTAAGGGGGCTGACAATAATTGCCAGACTTGAAGAGGAATGATCATGACTTGGTAGTTTCCCACTGCTCCAGGTGTGATGTTTTTCAGTGGCTTTGTTTTTCAAATAAGATCGCAGTGAGAACGCTTTGGTGCAGGCTCCAAGGGAAAATTCACAGAGCCAAATGGGCAGAATCCGGCCCCAGTGATGAAACCAGCTGTTTTATACCAATATATTGTACTAATACGTTGTTAGTACTGTGTTCTTGAGGAAACGTAGAATAGAAAAAGCAATCTAGTAAAAAGTAACTGAGAGCAAAAAAGTTTCAGACTGTAGAGGCAGTGGGTAGGATCCATATGCGGGCAGCTAGCCGGTGCGAATGGGGCACTGTGCCTTTTCCGTTCCTGTTGCTGTGCTGATAGTTGACACCTGCCCATCTGAAACCCACACAGCCCCAGAGAAGGAAAAGGCTGGAAGGCATCGCACGCACAGAATCTTTTTGTTTTCCTCATTTCTTGGACAAGAAATCTCAACATGCTAGTTATTTTAATTCTTCCATGTAAGTGCAAGACATACTGTGCAGAGGAGGATTCATACAACAGAGAAGGTTGCATTTGGTCTGCCATTGTATGCCATACTGCATTTTCCACTCATATTCATCAGGTCTTTAGCAGAAGCCTGTGGAGAAGAATGATGGGAACTAAGAGATTTCAAATCCTCCTAAATCTGCTGATATTTTCAACCCTGTATAGAAATACATATTTTATAGCTGCTGATGGGGTATCCACAACTTCCCATTGTGAACTGCCATGAAGGGAACAGTGTAGGGTGAAGCTGCACGGTTTTGAATAGCCCAGTAAATATGCATTTTCAGGGTGAGAGTGCAAAGTGAGGTGACAGACTAATATTTGTACTTTGAAAAAAATTCCTCTCTTAAATTTATTTTGAGATTAGATATATGCACTAGAGGGTTACCTTCTTTATTTTCCCCTAGGTTATTCTGATGCTGGGCTGCTATCTCTTGCTACTGTGAATCTAGGACAAATGTAGATGGGAAGACCAATGCCTCATGAGGGGTACGGTACTTCGTACATTTAATATCTAAGCTCCTGGAAGGCTGCTGTTCTAACTAGACTGGTGTTGGCTTTCCAGAGCCAAATTGTCCTTTCACTAACATGATAAGTCAGAGAAGAGAGTCTTGGGCTTTCCTAGTTGAGGGACAGATGATTTAGTATATGGGAATTACTCATGCAGGTGAGTGCCAATTCTAGGAATCTCCTTTTTGCAGTTATTTCCCCTCTCCTGTTTTTTTAAGAGAAAATCATTTATCATCCCCAAACAAAGCTTTTGGCCCTGATGAGTGAATTGCCTAAATCTTTGCTAATCTTAGAGTCTTTATGTCAGCCAGTTCCTAGCTTCTGTGGCATCTTTGGGTGGTTTGAAGCACGCTCTCAGATAAGCAGAAGAAAAGGATAACTTTGGCTGTCCAGCAGCTTCATTCTTTTTTAGTAGGAGAACTTGCATAGCCACTTGGGATGCAGGTGCAGAGCCTGTACCATTGGAATACACTGTCTGAGTATTGCCTCATCCGACTGTTCCTGAGGGCAAAAGGGGACAATAAGGGGTTCTGCTTCATCCTTCATCTCATTTAGGCAGGGTCATAATGCATATCTCTACATGTATACATGTGCAGATGTTTGCACATGTTTGTATGCCTACTTCTCACAGTTCACACACTCCTAAGAAGATTTTTGCCTTACATTTTTGTTTGTTCAGATACAGGCTTACCACTCTAAATAATTCCACCCCGCACCCCCCTCCTCCCTCTTTAGCTTTTCGTTGATGTTATACTCATTTTACTCTGAGCAAGCTAGTTTGTTCCTGTCCTCTGAGGAAGTTCAAGGTATAATGAGCAAAGCATCCGGATTAATTAAGCAACCTGGTGCAATTCCCCCTCCCCCACCTCCACTCCTCCTCCCATGGAATAGATTGGATCTAATCCAAACCAAAGCAGTCCTCAAAGTCAGTCTTCAGCCAACAGTCAGTCCATTCTGCTGACATCCAAAGAATGGTTTTACTATATAAATGATAAGAAATACCCTTGCTAAGACAAGAAGCCCTTTAAAGACATTACTGTCACCTTCTCAAATGTTTGCAGTGACTCCAGGCTCTTTCCAAATACTGTACAAAACTTTTCTGTTGCCAAGCATCCCAGTGAAATGTGATGCTTCAGAGCATATGAACTAGATGTCCACAGCATCTGACTCTTCCGAATGCCTCGGCACCACACACACAGCAGCATAGACAAACTCTTTCTATTTTATTTATAGTAACTTAAACTTGGGCAGCACCAGATATGTCAAATTACCTTGCTCATGAATCTTCAGGAAATTATTGCTCTCTCTACATAGTGCCATGTCCTTTAAAATGTGCAAGGGGGAGGGCATTGTGTTCCCAACTGGGGAGCTGGTGTTTTAATGCATGTAACTGATACTGATTTATGCTCTGGACAGAATTTATAGCAAGACGGAAAAGGTTATGTTTTCATTGAAAATTTACTTCCATCATTTTCTTTAACCGTCTATCTTTACGCAATCTCAGCAACTATCTCAGTCAACCAAGTGAGTCACTGGGCTCTAAAAGAAGGGACTGCTGTAGACTGTTTTTGTATCTCCCTTTTGGAAGATTGTTGCCAATTACCGCAGAGAAGCCATTTAAAATAGGGGGTACAAATACATTTCTGCATCACACATTTTGTTCATAATTTAGATTAGGGTATTAGTATATCATGCTTGCCCGTTTCCTGCCTCTTACACAAACCTCTTTATATTGTCTTCTATAGGCAGTAGATGTGATACACAGCTGGCTCAGACGGATAAAGTATTAATGCTTTGGTCACCTGAGGTTACTAACTTTACTGATGTGACAGGATAGTTCTGGTTTGAGCAAGTATGTCCTGAACACAGGAGGGCAGATAATGCATAATGTTCTTGTTTTGCATAGTGGAACCATATCATTTTATGTCACGGGGAGGCAGAAAAGCCCTAAAGATAAGTTTGAACAGAGGGAAGGCATAAGATTTATTTATTGCTATTTTCTAAAAGAAGAGTCTGCAGAATTAAGGGACCTGGGGATCCATTCTCCAGCTAAAATCATTAGAATCTTCAATAAGCATCTGCTATTTGGCACTCTATCCGTGCCTCCTACACAGCAGTGACTCTCTGGTCAGATGACTTTTGCACATACTTTTGAGGCTATTGATTGGTAGGAGAACATCAAGCCATATTGTCCTGTATCATCCCACTTCATCTCATGTGACAGTTATAGGGAGGGAGGACGTTAAAAGTCCCCAGCAATGGTGACTGCCTAAGGGTGAAATGGCAAAATGACCCATTCTTATCACTGTCTACATAAACAAGCTGGGCTGAACACTGGACTTAGCTTTGAGTGGCAAAGATTCACTCTGCCCTCTCCTTAGACTAGTCAGTGTGCTGTGACAAACTGGTTCAAGAGGAGTGGGCAGCATATGAACATCTTTTAGTGAAATGCCATCGCCTGGGAAATTATAATGGGAGGGAATGTTTTACAGCAGTAACTACAACGCTAAGGCTGATGAAGTGTAAAATTTCAGTGGTCCACTGCGTGCTGACTTTTTCTGAATAAATGTTTCTAAAATACATGTTTCTCCATGTGAAAACCCGTTAACAGGTGTTGAGTTTTATACAGGACTCAGTAGCAGAAAGCTCAGCAGCTGCGTCTTGCCATCTGGGGAGCTGCACATGTCTGTAGCAAAAGTGTACGTCTGGCAGGACTGAGGATTTCAGAGTTGCAGCTCTAAAGTCTGCTCTTGATTTAGACATTGATATTTTACTGACAGTGGAGAAAGTTGCATTTTTCAAAAGGGATGTACAAAGCAGATTGCAACACAGGAGATGGTGGTAGCATTTGCAGTTCCTCCGCAGTTTAGTGGGAGCTCAGAGCACTGCAGGAATCACTGGGCCACATGGCCCGTAATTACACATTCCAGAATATAGGGTATTTTCCTTGAAAAATTTTACCACAAATAATTTATGAATATACTGCAGAATAAAGAATTGCAAATACCAAATGTACCAGTTCTCATAAGTTTATTGAAAGGAATAGCTTTTTCTTAACATCAGCATAGACCTGCTTAAGTGTGCATCTGTTCTCCTCATGGTTCTGTTTTTTAAACCTCACACCTGGACAAGGTCTTCGATAGTGACTCCCTGCAACGGAGAAGCACCCAGAAGGTGCAAAGGTGAGCTCACAGTGATGCTCAAAGAGGACTGGATTTGGAGGACTGTTAGTGATCCTGACCAGGGTAGAACTGAAGTCTGCATCTTGGGGTTAAAGGTTGGAGCATAAAACCCGCAATTTTTCTTTTACCAGTGCATGCTCGTGCCAGAGTGAACTTCCTTTGAAAGCCACAGCACAGATGTCACTCTCTTCTCTCGTTCCCATTTATAGAATCACAGATTCACAGAATGATAGGTTTGGAAGGGACCTCTGGAGATCAGCTAGTCCAACCCCCCTGCCACAGCAGGCTCAACTAGAGCAGGGTGCACAGGAACACGTCCAGGCGGCTTTGGAATGTCTCCAGAGAAGGAGACTCCACCACCTCCCTGGGCAGCCTCTTCCAGTGCTCTGCCACCCTCAAAGTAAAGAAGTTCCTCCTCATGCTTAGATGGAACTTCCTGTGGTCCCTAATTTTAAAGGCTTTACATGAGATTGCAATTAAATGAAGCCTCATTGTGTGCTCAGTTCTCCCATATAACATTTTAAATGATTGGAGCATGCAAGATCACAAACGTTCCCATGTGACGATCCATTAGTTCTTCCCTAGTTGGGGTCCACCAAGCAGTGCACGAACACCTCGTCAACCAGAATCTTTTCAGCTCTGACACTTGTTATTTGTGGTTTTCTGTACCTTTTAATATAAGCCATTTTTCAATACTTCTGTACGGTGGCATCTCTCTCTTAAGCTTCAAAAGATGCTACATCATACTGTGAAATCCTAATGTTTTTTAGTACTTGACATGGTCAGGACTTTTTTTTTTTATAAAAATAAGTTTCAAAACAGCCTCTGCAAAAATATTTGCAGGGAAGCAATGAAGCAAATGGAAAGAAGGGAGATTATTTTGTGAAAATTCAGTCTTCAAATGCTTTGTTTTGTGCTTCAGCTTATTCTGTTCAAAATCAATACAGCCAGCTCTGCAATAGCTAACTAACAGTCTAGAATTAGTGCAATCAAATGGTTAAAAGTTAATTGAAACCAATGTGTGTTGAGATCATAGTGTGTTTTGTTTAGGTTTTCTTTTTCCTCAAGCAAAGTGCTATGTGTTATTCAGTCACAGAGCATAAAACAGGTCAAAGTCAGCAAGTCGCACAGAGAACAGGATTAATGCACTATGGTGCTAGTGGGCTAACGCACTGCAGCAGCACACCGGTGGCTAAATATTTAAATTATATGTATGTCAGTGTGCAGAACAACTTGAAAGAAACCTGCTTTTTCCTTCCTATAGTCCGGCTGTGAATTCTGAATAACATTCAAGTTCAGAGCAGCCACCCCCTCTGACTATCACAGAGCTAACTGGCCTATTGTGGTGCTGCTGCCATTTTCCCCCTTCATTTTTTCTCCCAGCATACTGGGGGTATTTTCAATTAAGAAGAATTCAATTTTGAATCACAGTTTTGCAAAGGGTTCAATGCTAATGAGTAAACATAGGAGGACTCGGTAATAATAATTCATAAGCAGCAGGAAGAAAAGTGCGTGCTTTGTTGTTGGACTGGTTGGAGCCAGTTCATTTTATAGAATTTCATGCCAGCTACACTCCATAAATTTTTCACAATGATCATAAAATACCTTTTTATTTTATTTTTTTCCTTTTGTTGCTCTCCAGAGTTTATTCATTACACATGAGGCATATCTGTGCTGTGAAATCCGTTACTAAATACCTCAGGACCTGTCATGCCACTGTAATTTAAATTGAATGTAACAATAATCCAGCCTGATTGCCCAGCTCACTAGTTAATGTGAGGATATTTGACTCTGTTAATCACCACAATAGCCAGGTCACATTTCCACCATTGCATAAGTAAACAGATTAACCGGCATGCAGTGCAGCCCTAACAAACGGCTCGCTGGTGACATTTGCAGCGCAGCAAGCTGCAGCCTCACCATGAGAACAAGAAATTGGCTCTGGCACTAGAAACCACAATTTTAATAATATACATGAAAACCAAAAACTTTTTTAAATGGGTTTAGGTAAAATATATGTGCATTAGAGAATTAGCCATTCTGACCATGACACCTGAGGCAGGCAGGTTATTCGTCACATGCATATATACACACAGAGAGCGAGTTCAGTGTACCTCACGCTAAAGCTTTGTTGCCTATCTCAAAAATAGCTTGTGCTACAAAGAGATTTAGGTGGATTGATTTTACATTATGTGAGATCTGCCTCTCACTGTGCAACGTGTTACGATAATCAGATTTTCTGTGTTTTGTTTTTTTCCTTGATCTTACGCTAAGCAAAACTCTGAGAAACTTCTAGATTCCAGTGTTGGCTGCCTCTTGGGTCACAACTTTTGAATCTGCATGTTGTGATGGGTAAAAAAATGACAATAAGTGCTGTGGTAAGATTTTTTTCTTGTTGGTTTAGTATATGGTAAAAAAAGAGAGAGGAAGAAAGAAAAAAGAAAGAGCGAGCACCAGTGATGTTAAGAACTGATAAGATTCAATCAGGTGAGATCACAGGCTTGCTATTGTACCACAATTTTTCAAAAATTGCCCTTCCCCCTCTTAATCCACCTTATGTACCCGGCAGCCGGGATAAGAGCCGGAGTGGATAATATCATTTTGTTTTGTCCTAGCAATATGATGCTATCAGGAGTTAGTTGTGCTTTTAATTAAGGGAGAGCACCCTAACATGTTGGGCAAATATACGTAATAAATCTATTTCTGTACTATCTGGAGAGGAGTATTGTAAGAGCTAAGATCTTGAAGCTAAATCTAGGCCTCTGTGATCTGTTTTGCACCCAGGTGTCTCACCTCCTGAGGAAATGCTCTCTCTTAACAATGAAAAGGTTATATATCCACCATGACTCCTGTTTTGTGCATTTTATAGGGGGTCCGAAGTCATCACAGTCTCATCACATTAAACCTGCCACCACTCAACCTTAGCGGCTGATATGTATTTTTGACGCAGAGTAATCCAAGTAGGGTTACAGCCCAGCAACAGCAGCTCACATTGTATTTTTGCCTCCTGCTGTCTACTTTTCCCCCTCCTGTTGTTTATTTTGAGGGACAGAAAAACAGGAAGAAAAAAAAAAAGACATTACTGCTCAGCCAGTAGTAAAACTTCTTTTATGGGCTGGCCTTGTAGCCTAGTGCTACTGACACCAAGGATTTGAGAGAGGATCCCAGTGAAGCAATACACACAGTGCTCCCTCGGCTGTTCTGGCTCGTGACCCGAGAGAAGCACTGAAGGAGCTCTCTTCATCTCTTTGCTGCCAGAAAAATGATTGGCTCAACACAGGTTCAAGGATGAGAGACACCAAGCCAGGGAAGGGGAGGGACTCCGCTCACTGAGTGGGGCTAGGAGGACAAAACAATTTCTCTTGCAGAGAAAGAGGGGCAAAAAAAAATTGAAAGCAAACATTATAATAGGACAAGAGAATATATCATCAGCACGCAGGCAGGTACCCAAACAGAAAGTTATGACATAATTTTCCCCAAAGAAAATGTTTACAGTTCACATCTAAACCACTGCCACTGTTGCATGAGGCTAAAAAACAAAGCTGACTTAGTGGTTTCACATGCTTTTATATAACCCTATAATTTTTTTAAAGCGCTTTGTTTCATAAAATGAAATTATGTAGGCAATTAGTCTATACTGTGCACTAACCCCTGTTATGCCTTGGCTAGGAAAGGGAATTTAAAAGAACAGAGTTATTTCATTTTAGAAACAGGTTATTGTGTATGCCCTGTAAGTTTTTCATTTAAAAGTGTTACAGTTATTATATAAATGAATTATTTCCTTGGTCTTCCCCAATAATGCTTTGAAAAACATGAAACAATGGCTTAGAGTTGGATATATGTCAATCCAGAGCAGAAAACTGTACCTGTCACCCAGGAAAATAGGTAAAGTAGAAGAGGGTGGTGACTTGGACAGCTGGAGCCTTTTATATGGACACTGAGGGCAGCTGTGGGCTGGAAACTCACTGACGAGCAGCTGTTCTAGTATTGTTTCACCATGGCTCTCTGAGAACCTGTCTCACATATGGTATGTACTGTCACCCGTGCTGGCAGTCCAAGGAAAGAAGGTCAGAACAGAACTGCAAGGACATAGAGGCATCCTCACAGTCCCAAATAATGGTGACCACCTCACGTAACCTGCTTCTTGCTCAGACAGGGAGATGCCAGGTAGAAGAGGACCGCCGGCATCTGACAGACCTGGGGGAGGGAAGAGGAAATGTGGTTGAAGTGTTTGATCTTGAAGGACTCTGAAGTGTTCCAGCATCACAGTGGGATGTTTTGTTTTTCTTGTTATTGTTATCTGGTCTTGTCATTTGCCAGTCTGATCTACCAGCTCCAATAGATCTGAGCAGGGATTTTTCAAAGGGCAAGCAGATCATGCCAGCTGGGTCTGGGTTTCAGGCTTTCTCCTGGACTATGCAAAAGGAGTCACAAAGACCTGCTTCATCGGTGAAAGCAGTGCCCTCAGAGTTGCCTGGAATTCTTTGGTTTGCATGGTTTGATACAACATTTAAAAGTGTCCCAATACATTTCTGCTCTTTTTCAGAACTAGAGCAGCCTGTTAAAGAAGTTTAAGCTCCTGGTGTAAATTCCACTACAGTACACTAGAGAGAAAGCCTGTGTATCACAGTGCCAGAAGGCACAGAAGTGAGATGACAGAGATGTATTGGATATTTCACCACTAAGAATACACCACACTAAGAAAACAACAGTGGTAGAGTTTGCTGGAGCAAAATATGAGGATATGAAGGACAGAGGAACAGGAATCTGAGAGCATTCTTGGTCTTTTGGCAAATCCTAGTCAAACTTTAGGTTCACATAAAAGCTTGATACCAGCAAATTATATGTGTTTTGGAGGATTTTTTTTCCCATTCCTTCTGTACTAAGGTATACTGGCCACATCACAAGCGACACTCTGCGCTACTGCAAATTCTACAAATGCGTAAGCTCCCCATATTTGCATTCCAGCATTAGAGGTATTCAGACTAATTCTACTTGGGCTGAGATGCTGTCACAGCCTCTTGCAGATGCCAGGTCATTAAACATGTGATGATGTACATCTTAGCATGGTACAACATTTGGGCTAATTGGCCCACCCACTCTGTACTCTGCTGGAGCAGCTATATACTTCCATTGCTGGCTAGTTCACTGACTATGTCTGTTGTGCATAGAATAGCAATACCACAAAGCATGACTCCCCTAGGACAATAAAAAGAAAACAGAAAATAAAAGAATAGCTAAATGGTATCCTCTTGCTGACCATGAATTGATAATCAAGAACTCAGATGACTTTGACTTCTAGGAAGAGGACAGAAATGACCCTGACTTACATTATATTATAATCATTTCCTCCAAGATTTCGAGTTACTTTCATCCCAGGCTCCATTCTGTTGCCCAGCACAGTTTCTCCTCATCAGAAAACAGCTAAATGAAGTTCCTCTTGTATCACCCAACATTCTGAAACTGTCTGTATCTCCTATATGCTTTCGTTTTAACCAGAATAAGGTATATTAAACAAGCATTCTCTGAAAATGTTAATACTCCTCAAATACCTCTCATACCACTTCAAATCAAGCATTAAATGATACAGTTTTACAGAGCTATGCAGGGTTTAACTTGCTCCATGTGTTTTTCTAAGTACTGAAGAAGAAAAGAATCCATGAAATAGCAGCACAGCAGAGTACATCAGGTGGAAGGAATCAAAATGCATGGAGAGCTCTTCAGTCTATTCATGGGTTCAGGTTCTGCCAATGACACCTGACATTCCAGCAGCAAAATACACCATGATAATTATAGGTGTCTGAAGGGCAGAGCTCCAGAGAGCCGCTCACTGAAACACTACACACTGATTTTCCTCTTCAGCTTATAACTGCTTGCCTGCCTTCTTTAAACTTTCCCAACAAGGAGCCAGCTGGTTTCCAATTTGAAAAAAAGTCTCTGAGACTGATGAAATGTCAGGTGTTGCTGGCCGTTTCTGTTTATCCTAGCCATTTTTCTCTGCTAGGCTTGCAGATCAGAGAACTTCTGGATGAGAAGGTAGGCAGGTCCCCAAGTCATGACAATGGTGGCAGACCCGAGCACATTGAGAGTCCTTGCTTGCCCTTGTATTCTTGAAAGCATGAGCAAAACTAACTGAATCACTAGGGTGATTACAAGGTAGTGGCCTCATGCTGAAAATATGGAAATTGACCTGCTGTTATTCTCTTCACTTTCCCCAAAGCTGGTTTTCATGATTCCTGTTGCAATCACAGGCAACCTTCTAGGCTGCTGTTTTCCAAGATTTGACAGAAGCCAGATGTACTTGGTAAACGTTATGATGTGGTCAGCAAGAAAATATGCAGTATGTATATTCCTTTATCACAGTCCCCTAACGCTGGGCAATGTTACATACCACCAGGGGGTATGTTTGTTTTGCCAAGATGGTCTATAAGCATATTTTGCGATTACAATATAATCTCTTTGTAAAGATAAAACATTGCACAGGGCTGTGAGACTTTCTGGTGGTGGGCCATATGCACCACGGAGCTCAGCTGAGATAGGACTGGAGCAAGAACATTTGGAATGCAGTTGCTTTGTGTCAAAACGTGCACATAAATTTACAACTGTATTTGATGTTTTACTGAAAAAAAGAGAATTTGTGTTTTAATTGCAATGGCTTTGCCTAAATCTCCTTTGTTTCCAAAGTTACAGATTGTATACAATGTTATTTTAAAGTGACTGTATATGCAACAGACTTATGATGGGATTTTCGAAGGAGTTTAAAGAGCTCTGTTTTCTACTCTATGAGAAGTCTTTGCCTTTGTGTTCTCAATTCTTAGCTCACTGATCAACCAAAAGGAGAAGGATAGAAATTAATTTACAGCCGTGCCCTTCTTTCCTCTACAGATAGGTCTGAGCAGCAGAAGGCGATGTCTAATTGGTAGCATGAAAAGTTAACACAGCAGCAGTGTTAACAGTCAGCACTATTCAGGGCTTCTTGCTAACCCTTCTAATGCTCACCAGCCCACAGAAAGCCCTCTTCACCTTTCATGTGGCTCCATGGCTCATGTTCTTACCCAAGTTGTCCTCGGAAACAAACTCCTCAGGTGGCAGTACTTCCCTGCAGTTCCCCAAAATCACGCCTGAGCTAATACGACACAATGAAGTAAAAATATTCAGCACTGCCCGTTCAGTAAAAAAATGTTCTAAAGGAGAGGTATGTGAAAGCCAATGAACCTGGCAAAACCCATTGTTTAAAAATGCTTCTGTTTTGGTTACATGATTTAGGCCACATAAAATAGGCACTGTATATATTTAAGGCAGTCATGACTGATTTCATTTCTGGTCAGATCTTATGGATTGATTATAAACAACCAGAACATGCCCCAGCTCTCACTTGAAGTCTTCAAACACAAAGATCAAAAATCAAGGAGTTTTGTGATTTTTGTAACTCTCTGAGAATAGGCCAAGCTTGCCTCCAGCCACCATATTCTGTGCAAGATTGTATTAACTGGAGAAGAGATCATGCCAAATTCAGATAGCTTGGCTTCATGTTTTTTCATCTTTCATTCCAAACTTCAGGCTGTCTTCAGGAATTCAGCTGATCTGATGTCTTGTGTTGGGTTCACCCTGAGCATCAGCCAAACCTTCACTGAGCTGCTTCCTCACTCCCTGCTCCCCTGAATGGGGGACAGAATCAGAAAGGCAAAAACAAAAAAACTCATGGGTTAAGATGAAGACTGTTTAATAGGTGAAGCAAAGGCTCAACCTTAGGACTGTTCTGCCTTGTGCCTGACTGTCCACAGCAGTCCCCTGTGAACTATCTCAGGACCTAAGTATCATCAGTGTGCAAAGGCAATCTGCCCCTGTCCTGTACTTCTAGGCAGTAACCTTCCAGTGAGGAGCTGTTAACCCAGCACAGTCTGGCACAGCTCTGGGCTGCTGAGGCAGTCAGCATTGTGTCTGCTTGAAGCCAGAAAGCAGGCATCGTGGAACAATTGCAGTGAGGCTCCTGTTTTGACCTCAAATCCAAACAAAAAATCACCTTTAGCCTGCCGTTTTTCACTTCCATGAAGAAGAATCAAACCTATTTACCAAAACCATGCTAAAAGGACTTTCTGGATATAAAGTTTCCAGAAGGCTTAGTGCAATATTTGGGTAACACAGACATGGGAACTGAACTCCAGAAACTGCGCTAAGAAGATGACTCTACTATCTTGTGTCTCGGTCTGTTTTAGATGACCAAAATTGGTATCTGTTACTGTCTTTTTGAATGATACCAAACATTCCTGTTCTTACTGAATCTGCTGCAGGGAATGCAGACGGTACACAGCTCTCTCTACTGTGCTAAAATAACAATTAAATACCAACAATAAGATTTGCATTTACCACCTCCTCAACATAAAGGCAGGAATTTTGTAGTCCAGATATCCTAGCTGATGTTGTTGATTATTTCCTCACTTCTCTTCTGTTACTGTTTTCTTATGCATTTTGACGAAAGGACAACAAAAGTGTAAGAGAAACAGCATCCTTCTCTAAAGTCATCATGTCAGTCACTTGCTACAATGTAGGCCACTAGAAATGCTCTCATCTCACTTAGTGCCACACATACATATTTTTTTTATCAACTACAGAATCTGTCTGAAGGTTGTTCACAGCTTGTTGGACTTGATCAAATTTGTTGAAAGGGAGAATTCTCCTGACCTGGCAGACAGTGAATATTTGGACAGAATCTGCTTACTTTACCTATGAAGTGAGTGCTTAGTTCTTGATAGTTTCTATATATAACTGCATACAAGGTATCTACAAACAATCCAATATGCTGGTTGTGAAGCCAAAAAAATACAGTGCTCTTTATTTATTAGTCTCAACAATTTCACAGACAAAACAGAGACAGATAATCCAAACAGGAACCATGAAATGCCACAGCCATGAAAGGGAACATTTTCATTCCCAGTCGCACTGCACACGCAATCACCGCCAACAAATCCTGTAACTACCCACTGCACAGTAACAGTGTTCCCTGAAGAGGCTATTAAACTTTACTTTTCACTGGACTTGCTCAGGGTTCCAGTACAGTCTTACCACCTTTAATAATTTTAACGCAGGTCTCAGCAAAGCAGGCATGTAATTAACTGAATATTTGAATTATTTTCTCTTTCTTTTTATGTACAGATTATTTTTCCCACCTCATTTTTTTTGCACACTTTACTATAGACAATTTAAAATAGTGCTTTCCAGAAAGTTCAAATTTAATTCTATAAAAGTATGAACAATTATAAGCATAGAACAAACCAGTATTACTTCTAGTGACTATCAAAAGAGGGGAAAAAAAGCCTAAAAGCTAAACTTCCACATTTTCCATGTAGAAAACCTGATATGATACCCACTTAAATAGGCAAAAAAGGATCCCTTTGATTTTAGTGTTTGTATTAGCTCAGGCCTATGAAAACATGATTGGTAAAAATGTTAATAAGAATACCTCAATATCACTGACACATATAAAGACTTCTAAAAAAGGACTGAAAAGAGCTTCTGCTATCAATGCTTGATTTTAATATAGCTGAGAGTTTGAGGGGTTTTTTTGCCTTTTTAATACTGAGACATTACTTTAGAACTTACATTCTGCATGTCACTGTTGCTTAAAATGTCATTAGCATATGTAATTTTGAAAGGCTTTTGGGGGTTTTTTGTAACAAAAAAGAAATGGGGAGAAAGAATGGGGAAAGTAGGTTTTTTCCATGAAAAAAAAAATAGAAGAGGAAGTCCATCCACTGTTACCAAGAACCTGGATACAAGACTAGCTATACTTGGCATTGCAGCGCAAGTCAGTGATTCCCCACAGCCATGCTGTGAAACCACATATCACCTGAGCATTTTCATTTTAAAAAAATTATCACAAATAATACCAGAACACCAAACCCTGGGGATTTCTGACAGCCGGCACAGCTATATAATAATAATTGTTTTAAAAAGAAAATCTAATTACTGTTGTTGACATATTCATCACTGCAAACTTAGTCGTGTTTCTTCTTGTTAGTGAGATTTAGGAAAGTCATGATTATTTTTGTAAGACACACTACAAATGACAGAAGAGGTGCATGAACTGCTTCACTACCCATAGTGTATGCATACTGTTAATTAAGTATATCCCATTGAGACTTCTGAACACTGCTGTTGACATCTAGCATGTGAAGATAACCAGACATCAGTTTTTAAGCAAGGATCCCGCAGACAGTGGTCTGGAAGTAGAAACTTCCATTTCTTTAGGCAATTCTTCTGGCAATTCTATTTGTGAATATCCATGCTAAGGATGTAGAAGTTTAGGACGGGAGTTCACAAAGTGACCTTTCCTGGATCTGACTCTGTTCTCCATCTCTCTTCAAATGGCCCAGCATGCACTGCTATCTTCACCGGCTGTATGGTTAGTCCTGAATGTGAACAGACAAGTCCTTACATCCCAAACTCTACATACAGATGCACTTCAGAAGAAACAGATCACAGCCATTTTCAGCACCCTACCTGTTTCCCAGAATGAATGAAAAATGATGGGTCCCTAAGATGGAAAATTTTGCCTTCAGTCCTAATTATTCCGCTCTCTTTAGAAAATGAATGTCAACATCCCTGCGTTTTTCTCTCCCTTTGTGTTTGTCTCTCCCTTGTGCTTCAGAACATGCTTTGGAGAACCCAGCTGGCATGCAGGGTAGCTGATCTTAGTTTTCCAAGCAAAGTATTAGTGAAAGTTTAAAATTATGTTAACCTGAAGCAATGTACCTATTTTCTGTAAGAACTTTTTCTGACCTGACTTCAGTTTGTCACCACCAGTTACATCTGATATGGAGAAAATGAAACTTTCCTAACCTCTCCTCTACCTCTCTAAACTGATGAAGTTCTTCCTGTACTTCAGTTAGGAAAGGACTGACCCTATCTCCAGCCACAGGACAGATTTGGTAATATGTTTGTGTTTATGACACTTCTTACTTCAAAGTTGGTTTAAAGCACCAGTTGTAGAGCAATTGCAGTTTATGATACACATGATTGTGATGCGAAAGTCAGTAGACAGTTTAAGGTGAAAAATCTCATTAATTTTTGTCAGAAATAATTAATCATGACATGCAAAGACTTTATTATTTGATATTTACTGGCTCTGTGAACATTGATTTTAACATACCTCTAAAAAATATCTGTTGTATTTTCAATAAATGTCTGTATGAAATAATGTATTTATAGCCAAAAAATGTTGAACTGATGTAGTCACACAGCAAATCAAATTGAATTTAATTCCTGGGAAAAAATGAAAATTTCAATTGCTAAGTAAACCTTTCCCATATGGAAAAACAAATGTCTGTCATGAAATATATCCTATTTAAAATAGCTTGTTCACTTTACAGTTTATTTCCAAAATAAAAGCATGTGTACCTGTTACAAGAAAAGGAGGTTGATTGTTTTCACTTTTTTTACCTTCAAAGACCTTCTCAACATGATCTAAAACATGTCCCTTATTGTAGTTTCTCGTGCTCCAGTTTGCCACTACTAGCAGGGAAACACACCCATCAGCATCTGTGGAACACAGGTGTAAGGCACAGTTAAATCCTCTGCTACCTGCACTTTTTCAGATTCACATTGTATTTCAAACTGCATAAATATGTAGATATAAAAATGTTTAATCCTGTGTAGGTCCTGACTCCACAGGGCAGATATGATGCTTTTTAAGTGTGTGCTTAAATACTTGGCTGAATTTGATAATACTGATGGCTGCAGTTGTATTTACTTAACCCCCACTCCATCTTCCTTGGTGTCGAAGAATTCAGAACTTGAACTGCCATAAGAACTAGGTTCTAACATGACCTGGTGGAGGATAACCCACTTCTTTTTATGAATACATGTCCAACTGTATAGGTTATAGGCATATAACCCCTATACCTCCAAGGTATAATAAGGTATAATATCTTTTTTAGATTAAAAGTTGAAACTGTCTAGAAATGGTGTTCCACATCCAACACATTTTTTCCTCATTTCTAGAAACACTGTGCTTTGAAATGCATTCAGGCTTTTTTCACCACTTCCTCCCAATAAATAAGTCAACTTGATGCCTATTATCTCCCTTTTTGGGGCAGAGAATGGGTGGTAACAGTAATAGCTGTATTTCAAGTCACAAAATTAAAATAATCATTTACAGGACATTTCAAGTGGTGGAGGGAATGCAGTGAGAGATCGGGTGAAGCAAATATATGTGTTGGGAGAATCAGCTGGGGTTAATTCATATTTATAGCCAACAAAGAAGTTGAATTGAGTGTATGAATTTCTATGAGCATTGTATGTTAAGTGTTTTTAGCCTGCTGATGAATAGGTGAGGAACATAGTCGTCGGGAGGATTATCAGGACAGGAAAGAGAACCTAGCATCCAATAACTATCGAAAGAAGAACA
Source organism: Dromas ardeola (assembly GCA_013398915.1). NCBI lineage: Eukaryota > Metazoa > Chordata > Aves > Charadriiformes > Dromadidae > Dromas > Dromas ardeola. The sequence continues at coordinate 206,651 of VYZM01004289.1, read as the reverse complement.
TAGGAATAGGAAGCCGTCAATTGAAAGGAAAAGCAACACTATATACAGCAAGATATCAGAAAGGTGTGATGGTTTGTTGGTTTGGGGGTTTTTTTAAGTAGCGAGAGAGAGAATGAATAACCAAAAAATACATTACAATCTGACAAAGGGAAATACAAGCCAGAAATAATTTTTTGCTTAACTACTGAACAGAAAATTTATACTATACAGTAATGAGATAAAATACAGATGAATATTTTTTTTGTGTGTGTGCATAACTAGAAGGACCAAGATGAGAGCTGTGTCCCCGCAGGGATCCGTCTCTCCCTCCGCGCTCCCGGCTGCTGCGCCCTCCGGCACGGCGCGCCCTGCGCCAGCCGTGGAACTGTCCATGGTCCTCGGGACGACGTCTCCGAGACCACTTTGACTCGCCTGGGCAACCAGAAATGCGTGATTAACTCCTCACCTTGATTGCTTGCCTCCTTTTGATAGAAAGCTGATTAACAGAGTTGGACCCGTCTGGATGCAGTCCTGAGTAATGTGCTCTAGGCAATCCTGCTTTAGCAGGGGTGTTGGACTGGATGATCTCTAGAGGTCCCTTCCAACTCTGAAATTCCGTGATTCCGTGATTTCGTGATAAGTTATGGACATTTTCTCATGGAATTTTATATGACAGTTTTAATCATTTTACCCCGGGTTCTTTCTTGTGACCAGAAAGTCATTCTTAAATAAAACATCAGCAAGTGGTATTTTTTGAGGTTTTTTTTAGGAGAAAACATCCATTGCTTGAAAATCTTGGGGTTTTCTGGCAATTTAATTTTCTGTTTTGAAGACCTTTGCTTTCTTATTCAAGGAGGACTGTTTTGTGATAATGACAGTCTACAGTTTCTCAAATTAAGCTTATTCCTAATGAGAAACTTGGACCTGAAAGCTGAAAGAAAACTGAGAACTTTTTATTTTCTAAGCTTTATCCTTCATCTAACGTTTGGACATTTTTACTTTGCCATGTTCTAAAAAGCACATTTTACACACGTTTTACAGCTTACACATTTAGTCACTGATTTAGTACATTCAAGTTTGTTCTAAAGTATGTTTTCAATTCCATATTCAAAATATAGCTTCTAAAAAGTTTAATTTTATTAATGTTTTTGCATACCAAAAAAAAAAAAAGTAAAATACATGAAAGAGAAATATGAAGTTACTTTTAAAACTGCTTAAATGTAAGTATGCCATTCTGTTTTCCACAGGCCTATGCTATCATATAATTAGACAAATTTAAAGCAACTGGTAACAAGTTATTCAAAGCTGACATACAACACAGTGCTCTTTACAGTTCTTCAGGCTGTATTCATTTGAGTTATATTCATCTTTCTTTCAGAAAAACTGCAGCTGAAAACAATCTGTGGCAGTTTTGTTTGAGTAATGAAGTGTATATTGTCTTTGCATCCAAAGCAGAAACTTTGAGGTGTGCAGGGGGTATAAAAATGGGCTTACAAATGTAAATAATGTAAGCAGGATTTACAACATCAAGATGGTGAATGAGTAAAATCTAGATGTATTTTACTCATCTCAATGCCCAGTGAAGAATCCCATAAAAGAACAAAGTGGTGGGGACCACCTTCCATATAGACCTACCCATTTCTAAATCAAGCAAATGGTTAGAACAAGATGTTTTACAATCCATATTGGATGTACAGCAATGAAAAGGGATACTTAGGATTCATAATCAGGGCCCTTGGATCTGGTGTTGACCTTGCTAGAACCACAACCTCAGGAAGACCAAGCGGCACCATAAATGATTGATCGATCGTATCTCTTTACATTCACAGGATGCATTTTGGTTTTTCTTACTGAGTTACATTTGATATTACTTCTTTCATTTGATCTCTTAGACTTCAGCAACTGCCATAGCTCTTAATTTACAGTATTTACCCTTTCATTTGTATTGTAGTCATTGATCAAGAACAGAAAACAATTCTTTTGTTTTTATCTCCTGACACTGAAAATTCCGCTAGATATGACCCTAGCACAGAGATAGGAGTACTGATGTCCATTCTCAGCTAAGTGACAAAGTGAAGCAGGATCCTCAAGGACTATATAGCCAAGGAACAGTGCAAAGGACTCTACAAAGATTATTTCCTTAGATGTTCTAGGATCTATGGATCTTTTCAAGGAACTCTAGAATGCTATTTTAACACCAACTTTCCAATGTAACTGATCATGGATTTTCTTTTCATTTGCCTTTTCACTTCTGATAGGTAGTTTCAAATGTTTAGAGGGAAATTTTGCTTGGGATGTTGAAATGTCAGTTACACGCTCCCTCAACTTTTGGTTGCAAGTGTAACTTCTCTGCTGATTTAATGTAGTATTTTGCAGTGGAGAAAATTCTAATGCACCCACTTTTTTCTTCAAGAATCCGTTTTGCTCAGTGAGAGCCTGAGGTCATTACATGTAGTTATCCTTTCAACATGATTTTCAGCTTTTTATTTCTGTAGAATAATTGAGAAAATAACAGCAGGTTTAACTCAATTCTGAGTACTGTTTGGATATTTAGCATTTTGCATAGTTGCTGGATTTTGTATATGGTTTTAGTAAAGTCTTGGTCCTAATGTAATTGGACAGACATCTTCCCATAGTACTATTTAACTCTGTAGTCCAAAATTTTCAGTATTGCTCATACATAGACAATGTAATTTTCTGTAAAGTGAAGATAAAGGCATCTACAAATGAACAGTGGGGCATTCCATTAGAAAGAACTTGAGGAATGTAGTAGAAAATGAAAAACATGTTTTTACCTTAAAATTATGATTGCAAAGCCATACTAAGTGATCTACATGGGAAGTGATCCACAGCTGCACTTCAGACTATTTTAAATTTTATTTCGTTGACGTTACCTTTATTGTGTCACCAGTTAAAAGTTTGATCAGGAGAGCATAGTAATACGAAAGACATTTGAGAGCTAGGAGTGGCTTGCTACCTGACAAAGTTTGGGAAACTCTTCTTAAAAGGGTTTTCCTGAAGAAAACACCTGTTCCTAATTTAAACTACATATTTCTTTCTCATAGTGTTATTTAATGTTCTCCGCTTTTTTTTTACCCACTAGAACATAAACAACCTTAAACATCAAACATTAGGTTTATGATAAAATAAAAAGTCAGTAATCATTAAATTAAACATTTTTTATTTCCATATTATTTTTCCCTTCTCAAGCATTCTCTCCACTAGCTTCAGTAATAATAGGAGAATGTATTTTGCATAAATTATCAGTAATGCATATTATGTGTCTTTATTTTTAGACATTCAAAGGTTAAACTACTTTTACTCCATTTTGTATATTTCAATTTTAATAGTTTCATTGTGACTGTTCTTGCACCATTCTGTGTTTTTTGATTGTTCTGCAGACCTATCATGATGAACTTACATACCTCTTTCAGACACGTATCTCCACTTACTCCCCTCAGGTGTGTGTCTTTACGCACAGAAGTGAACACAAGCTGCGAATGCGTGGAGTAGCTCATAAACTTCTGCTGTTCTGTAGCAAAATTGTATTTCCTCCCTTGCATTTTAGTAAGTAATGATAGAAATGTCTTCTACTTGACTACGCCTCTCCAGATCTCTTTGTTGCTACAGACTGCTATAGGATTTGTCAGCTATTCTAGTTCTATGCTGATCCATCTTGTAGAAATGTAGAAATGACCCATCAAATGAGTTATACCTTGCTTAAATGTTATTCATATCTGCTGATGACTAAAGCATAAAACATCTAATATTCAGATTAAATTTAAAGAAATAGGTCCATCACATAAGGAATTTCAGTTTTCAGAAAGCTTTTGATGTGCACACAGTATTCAGAGTCAATGTTTAACAAGTATACACCCTAATTTAGAAGGATTTTTACCAAGAAGAATATCTTTAATCCATGGGTAATGGTAGAATATGCCACTGAAGATGAATGAATCATGGAATGGCTGAACCTAGCCTCTTCCATCTTTGTTTGGCTTTTTTTTTTAAGGCCTACCATTTTAGATGAATGGCAGACATAACTGAGGAAGGAGTTATGCTAGCTCTCTTGTTGAAATCTGAAAGTATATCTTAATTCTTACCTGTAAGACCTGTAAAGTCTTACTCCACCTCACCATTGGAATAAGTCACATATACAATTGTAATTTACCTTGTTACAGGGAAAATATCCAGGGACATTCACTTTGGGATTTGTAATTTAAATCCAGATAACATAATGAGAACTATGCATGTGTAACAAAGGAACCTGTCTGATCAAGTAGCTTTGGAAGAGTTATGTTGTGTGGCATGTGGAGGAAAAGAGGGCTATCAGAAGCACCCAGCATGGATTCACCAAGGGGAAATCATGCCTGACTAATCTGATAGCCTTCTATGAAGGCGTGACTGGATGGATAGATGAGGGGAGAGCGGTAGATGTGGTCTACCTTGACTTCAGCAAGGCGTTCGACACGGTCTCCCACAGCATCCTCATAGGGAAGCTTAGGAAGAGTGGGTTAGACGAATGGACAGTAAGGTGGATAGAAAACTGGTTGAAAGACAGAGCTCAGAGGGTCGTGGTTAGGGGCACAGAGTCCAGTTGGAGATCAGTGACGAGTGGTGTTCCCCAGGGGTCAGTACTGGGCCCAGTCCTCTTCAATATATTCATCAACGACTTGGATGAGGGGATAGAGAGCACCCTCAGCAAGTTTGCTGATGACACAAAGCTGGGGGGGGTGGCTGACACACCAGAAGGCTGTGCCGCCATACAGAGAGACCTGGACAGGCTGGAGAGTTGGGCGGAGAGAAACCTTATGAAATTCAATAAGGGCAAGTGTAGGGTGCTGCACCTGGGGAGGAATAACCCCATGCACCAGTACAGGTTGGGGGCTGACCTGCTGGAGAGCAGCTCGGTGGAAAGAGACCTGGGAGTCCTGGTGGACAACAGGATGACCATGAGCCAGCAATGTGCCCTTGTGGCCAAGAAGGCCAATGGCATCCTGGGGTGCATCAAGAAGAGTGTGGCCAGCAGGTCGAGGGAGGTCATCCTCCCCCTCTACTCTGCCTTGGTGAGGCCACACCTCGAGTACTGTGTCCAGTTCTGGGCTCCCCAGCTCAAGAAGGACAGGGAACTGCTGGAGAGGGTGCAGCATAGGGCTACCAAGATGATTAGGGGACTGGAACACCTCTCTGATGAGGAAAGGCTGAGGGAATTGGGTCTGTTTAGTCTGGAAAAGAGACGGCTGAGGGGTGACCTTATTAATGCTTACAAATAGTTAAAGGGTGGGTGTCAGGAGGATGGGGCCAGGCTCTTTTCAATGGTGCCCGGCAACAGGACAAGAGGTAATGGGTACAAACTTGAGTGTAGGAAGTTCCATCTCAACATGAGGAGGAACTTCTTTACTTTGAGGGTGGCAGAGCACTGGAACAGGCTGCCCAGGGAGGTGGTGGAGTCTCCTTCTCTGGAGACATTCAAAACCCGCCTGGACACGTTCCTGTGCAACCTGCTCTAAGGTGACCCTGCTGTGGCAGGGGGGTTGGACTAGATGATCTCCAGAGGTCCCTTCCAACCCTATGATTCTATGATTCTATATAGGAAATAGCCGGTGGTTTGGAATGAACTAAGCAACCAAAGGAAGAGCTACTTAAAAAGATGGTTTTCAAAAGTATCAGAAATAGTAGGTTTGCCAAGGAGAAACCAATTTGGCCTACAAAATGTTGATGCTTAGCACAAATGTATCAGTCCGTGCTAATGTCTACACGTACCCTCTACAAAGATTAAAAAAAAGTGGCTGTGAGTAAGCTCCATGATACACTTCTGGGGAAAAGCAGCACATTACAATTGGACCATACTATAATTCTGGATGGGAGATATAAGAAAAAACCTTTCTCTTTTCCTAAGTTAAACCTAAGTCAAGGCTAGCACTGTGCATTGGCTCTGTCAGCTGCTGTCAAACAGCAGAGAAATCACTGGAGCTGTAGGAAAAGAACAGCAGCTCACCATGTTTTCTGAAGAAGCAAACCAGAGAGCTCCTGATGTCTCCAAGCTTTTTCCTAGATAATTTAGGCATGCAAAGCTAACAAAAAGCATCATCAAGACAAGAAGTGGAAGACCAATCCCTGAGACAGGAAGGCTGTGACAGAACAGTGCTCAGCATCTTGTCCTGCCATGGATTCCAATGTGGCCCCAAACAGATTGTTCAGACAACAACTGTCTCAAATTCCCATCTACAAAATTTAGATGACACCTCTTCTGTGCTTCATAAGGTGGTTGGGGAATGAATCTCTTCACATATCTAATAGTCCTAAGCATGTGAATATCATACTCTGCAGGGTACCTCCATGCTGTTTATGACTTGAGAGATTTGAGATTTTGTTTTTGCTTCAAAGGGACACCTGATACTGTAAGTTGTCAAGTAATTGATCTGAGAATTTTGAAATGCAAGCCCTAAGAGCACAACTGCAAGTCCATTTTCTGGTCATATGCATATGCTATGCATGCTATTGTGCATCCATTCCCTTGTTTTGGCAAAATGACAGAGCAAATGAAAAAGAACTACTTAACTTTGTGTCTAGCACTTTTAAGCATAAAATATACCAAAGGTCTTCATTAGGCAAACAACAAAGGCTGTCTGAAAACTAGCTACATCCTGAGTATAAAGTGGCAACCAAACAGACAGTAGGCCTGACACAGAATTTCTTGATTAAAGCAGTTTACCTGCAGTGACCAAGACAAATCTTTGTCCCAACACAATTGTCATAAGGTGCTTAATGCTCATGCAATGTAAACATGACCTTAATTTGTCATCAGGCATTAATTGACATGTTATCCATCCTGTTTTTTCAACTTGCACACGCAACTTTCATTAGTGAATGACTGGATTTATACACGTCATGAATGGTCTCTTCCATATTGCAAAAACTCGGTTACATTGCAAAAGCCTGCTTCTGTACAGCATTTGGTATCTACTCAAACGACATGAAGCAAATTCAAGTTTTCACAGGTATTCAAATCAGTCTTCAAAACCTTGAAGCCATTCTTCTTAAGGAATCCAGGTGTTTCCAGCTTACTGTTTGCCCTCTTTCTTCAGCCTTATTTAATAAAGCTCTGATGCACAAAACCTATCAGTATATTGATATAGCACCTGAAAATGCTTCCGGATTGATTTATGGAATGAAAAGAACTGTTCTTTTATGAGCACAGAAATGGAAGAGACTACTGTCCCTACAAAGGGAGTATTGTAAAGTAACGTATATACCTGTAAGGAAAAGCTATAAACTCTGCTCCTATTTTCCACTTGCTCTCAGTGAAGAACAATAGAAACTCCAGCTGGTCATTGCAGAGCTTTTTTTCCTTTTGAAAACGTTGCCATACAAGTGCTTGTAGAATCTGAAGAGCCACAGGCTTTTTGCACCTATGGGCATTCATAGGAGAAGGGGAATTAGATAACATCTGTTTCGTGGTCTGCACAGATTTTTCTCTTTCCAATGGATACTATTATGCACACATGAGAAACACTTAAACAATTTTCATGCAGCTGGATGGATTGTTTCATGTTATTCCATGTCATCCTGGCATCCTACCCAATTGTCATTCTGACATGACAAAGCAGATGCCCCAAGTTTCATATGCCATGAAACCTTTTTTAGCAGCTGTGAATCAAATGCTTACAAGAAAAGTAAGTCTATTAAGTGCCTCCAGGTTATTTTCAAATTAAGACACTCAAATAAAATGATTTCAATATTGTCAATCTTTGTACGAATAACTGATTTCAATACAAGGTGAAATTATTTCCCCATGCATTCAAGAACATGCTAGGAAGGGAGAATTATCATGAAAAAAAAAAAAGTTAAAACTATCAATAGCTGCTACCTCTTTCCAAAATACAATATTCTATCTAGAGCTAGAATCTACATAGGAAAAAAAAAAAAGTAGGGGGAAAATGGTGTCCCAAGTTCATTGCATTGCCCAGATTTACTTCTTCTAGCCTAACATCACACACAGCCCACCTGCGGTCATTTATGTCCAGCTGTGTAGCTTTTCATCAGACAGTGGTATGTCCTCATGTAAACACAAACACGGCAGTCCAGCAACTTCTAAACTGTTTGCTTTGAACTTCTTTGGGCGGGAAGGAAAACACCAGCAACTACTGAAGCAGTTCATCAGCAGGAATGATGTGAAACCTTCCTGTCAATCAGTCAGTGGAGAGACATGTGCCAGGTCTTGCAGAGACAAGCTTGTTCACCACTTGTGCAAAAGCACATTAAGGGAAAAGATACAATTCAGCTTAATATGGAAAAGTTTGGTTTCAACAGCAGTCAGTAGCTACTTACCAGCACTGAATTTCAGAATCATACATTTGCACTGCATAGACAAAATCTTCTCTTTGAAAAGGTGTGTTGAAAAGTACTGTCAATGAACACAGGAAATACAGTGCTGAATGAGAGTAAAAGTATATCTCCTTGATGGAAGAAGTCATGCAGACTTTTTCCTCAGAAGTTAATAATACTTTGGTTGCTAGAGATACCATAGTGGGCATTAAAAAAAAAATCAAATTAATTCCATTCTAATTTTCTAAGATCTGCTGCTATTTCAACATGAGAAAATATAAGCATGGGAAAATAACTAACAATTGCATATATTCATCTACATATGCACAAAGATGTGGAAGAGAAAGGGTGTTTATAAGAGACAGAGAGGTGGAATATATTCTTGTTTTTTCAACTTTCTAAAGCACAACCATTACTTGCTGACCTAAGAAATCAGCTTGACTTGGAATAAAGTGTGTATCCTTTGTTACATTGGTCAGTGCTGTATTTGACAAATGTTATGTGAGAATATGAATACATGATGCACACGATGAGATAAAGATGATAACCTTATGTTGACTACAGACTGTAAAAGATGGGAATCTTTTCAAAGAAGGCCTAGAGATCTGATGAACTTTGTGTCAAAAATAGGAAAAAAATATGCCCATAGTCTAGAGAATTGCAAAACAAATTTTAATGCTATTCACTTCAGCCCTGATGAGTGAGTGGTTTTTAGGATTTGGTATTGCAAATCGTCCACAAAAAAAAACAGGAATTTCATATGTGGAAATATATTGGGATGGAATACAACTGAAATATTGGCCCTATAGTTTAACAAAAGGAGGGAGAGAATGTTGTTACTTGGGCTACGGAAGACAGTAGATGCCACTGATTATTTTTGTTGCCATATGTTTAGGATGATGATATGACTAACTCTGGAGTCACAACTGACTTCTATAATCCCTCCCAAAGGATAATAAAATTTAATTGCACCCTACATCATTATATAAGGAGCAAGATAGCATTTCTGTGCCTGTTTGTTTACTTCTTCTAGTTGCTTATGGGTTCCTCCAGTTCTTGTAAGTACACTGCAGTAGTAACTGACAGAAACTATTGCATCCTTGTTATAATCCAAGTTTTTAAGACTTCCCAGAAGTCACATGGGCCACAGATGACAAGTTAAATTATTAGCTAAGTTATTTGGGTTTACTCCATTAAATGCAACTACAAAATTAAAATGAATCAGAGGGTAAAAAATATTTTTCTTTTATTTTTTACCATAATGTAGTAAGTAAAACTTCTGGCTTCTTAAAATAGTTTTTCGTTTATTCTTTTTCTCATTGTTTCTTCAAAGTGAGCAGATTCATTTTGTAATCTACTCAAGATAGGGAAATTTCAGTCACGGATTAACCATTTTTAGTGGTGTGATACAGGAATTACTGGGTGAAGTGTTTCATTTGTTATTATTCAGGCAGCCAAAGTAGATGATTATAATGTTCCATTTCAGTTAAAAACATATGCATTTATTTCTGGGCAACTTAAGCGGTGTTGTTTGCTGCAGATTTTTGGGGTATTGATCTTCAGCCTTGCTGACTATTAGTGCACTGGATAATGGTGGTAATTACAGCAACAAGCTCTTGGAGACCTCACAGATCATAAAGAAAAATTATATATTTTTTAGCTTTGTTTTGTTGATCCTTGTTAGTCATTACAGTATCTACAAGAATTCATTTATCACCATAAAGCAGTGGCAATATGTTGAAAATATTGCCATATCATTTATATTCAACTTAAAAAAAAAAAGTCACTGATTAAAGATTTCCCAAAACATGTCATGTTTTTTCCACCTCAGAAATTTTGAGTGGAAATTTGATAGGTTTGTTGCATGTTTTCAGGATTTCCTGGCATCCAGACAGACCTATTCCTTTGACTGAGCTACAGCCCAGGTCTTGAAAACGTGACAACATCCTCTACGCCCGTGCAGACCAACTGTGCCATGGATTTAATGTGAACACGATGACTACCTGTGTAATGCCTGTGGAATAGATCCGGTGCTTTTCAGAATCATCAGTCTGACTACAAAGAGCATATGGGCACACAGTTGTCCAGAAAATCCCGGGTAGAAGTATGGTAAAGCCTAGCCAGAAGCTACCAATGTCTCTGCTTATAGAGGAAAACTTCTGTGTTCCATGGAAAGTGCCAGAGATTTTGTGCCACAAAGTGTAGAGGAAGGAGATCTAGAGAATGTCTGTGCGTTTACTCTTTGCATTCATAAGCTTCCAAGAGCTGCATGTTCACAGAATCGCAGAATCACAGCATGGTTGAAGTTGGAAGGGACCTCTGGAGGTCATCTTGTTCAACCCCCCTGCTCAAACAGGGCCACCTAGAGCAAGTTGGCCATGATTGAGTCCAGACGGCTTTTGAATATCTCCAAGGATGGAAACTCCACAACCTCTCTGGTGAAACTGTGCCAGTGCTCAGTCACCCTCACAGTAATAAAGTGTTTCCTGATGTTCAGATGGAACCTCCTGTGTTTCAGTTCATGCCCATTGCCTCTGGTCCTGTCACTGGGCATCACTGACAAAAGTGTGGCTCCATCCTTTTTGCACTCTCCCTTCAGGTATTTATATACATTAATAAGATTCCTCCCTGAGCCTTCTCTTCTCTAGGTTAAACAATCCCAGCTTGCTCAGCCTAATTTAGTCCAGGATACCATTAGCCTTTTTCGCAGCAAGGGCACATTGCTGGCCCATGGTCAACTTGATGCCCACCAGAACCACCAGATCCTTTTCTTCTGAGCTGCTTTCCAGCTGAGTGGTCCCTGGCATATATTCATGCACAGGGTTGTTCCTCTCAGGTGCAGGACTCTGCGCTTCTTTTTGAACTCCATGGGGCTCCTGTCAACCCATTTCTTTGGCCTGTCAAGGTCCCTCTGGATGGCAGCATCGGCCAATCAGCCTCTCCTCCCAGTTTTCTGTCATCTGCAGACTTGCGGAGGGCAACTCTGCCCCATCATCTAGACCATTAATGACGATGTTAAACAGAACTGGAGCTTGGGGTACACTGCTAGCTACTGGCCTCCAACTAGACTTTTTGCCACTGATCATCACCCTCCAGGCCATTCAGTCAGTTTGCATTCCACCTCACTGTCTGCTCACCCAGCCCCCTACCTGAACAGATTGTTTATGAGTATCTTATGGGAGACAGTGTCAAAGACCTTAGTGAAGTCCAGGTAGACTCTGTCTACTGCTCTTACCTCATCTACCACGGCAGTTATTTCATTGTAGAAGTTTATCAAGTTGGTAAAGCACGACTTCCCCACGGTGAAACCATGCTGACTACTCCTGATGATTTTCTTGTCCTTTGTGTGCCTGGAAATTGTTTCCAGGATTAGCTGCTCCATCACCTTCCCAGGGATCATGGTGAGGATGAGAGGCTTGTAGTTACCTGGGTCCTCCTTCTTGCCCTTCTTGAAGATAGGAGTGATATTTGCTTTCCTCAACTCTTCAGTCACCTCTCCCACCCACCATGATCAAAGATTATCAAAAGTGGCCTCACAATCACATCTGCCAGCTCCCTCAGCACTCATGGGTGCATCCTATCAGGGCCCATAGACTTATATATGTCCAGTTTGTTTAAGTGTTCTCTGACCTGATCCTCTTCCACCAAGGGTACATCTTCCTTGCTCCAGCCTTTCCCCCTGCTCTCTAAAACCTGGGATTCCTGAAGGCCAGTCATGCTAGTAAAGACTGAGGCAAAGGTGGCATCTAGTACCTCAGCTTTTTCCATGTTCTGTGTAAATAGGTTCCCCATCTTGTTGAGCAATTATCCCTAGTCTTCCTTTTGTCGCCTGTGTATATACAGAAGCCCTTCTAGTTGTCTTTGACATCCCTGTCCAGATTCAACTCCATTTGGACTACAGCTTTCCCAACCTCATCCCTGAATGCTCAGACAATGTCTCTGCATTTCGGTCATGGTTTACCCATTACCTCCTGGGTTACCCATGCTTACTTCCACCCTCTGTATGCTTCCTCTTCACTTTACAGTATGGCCAGGAGCTCCTTGTTCCTCCATGAAGGCCTCCTGGCATTTTTGTCTAACTTCCTGTTCATTGGGATGGACCACTCTTGAGCTTCATGGAGATGATCTCTGAATATTAACGAGCTTTTTTGGGCCCCTCTTCCCTCCGGGGCATCACACACTTTCCCCTCACCAGCAGGATTGAGCAGAAAACCAGCTGGGCCCTCATGCCCTTGACTATCACTCTGCAGAGCTCTGTAGTCACTTTTGATACTGTCCTGGTTTCCCCTTCAGCTTGGCGACAAATGTGGAAAGGAGGGGAAATAAAAGTCATTTTCAGTTTTACCATAGCTCTGGAGAAAAGCTGATGTCTTCTCTGAGCTATAGCTGCTAGAGATACATGCTCAAAACTGACCTGAAGTAGTGTGCGTTAAAGCTTCTGCCAGAAATCATGAATGTGAATTGTTTTCTTTCTAAATTATTTTTACACTTTTGAGTTTCCAAACTGTTCTTCCGTTCCAAGGACATTGGAAAAGCCAACATACAGTAATTCTCTGAGTGGTGTCAAAGTAAGTGCAGTATCGTATTGCAATGTGACATGCTGTATCCTTTCCTATGTCCCTAGAAGTCCTTACAGAGAAACATGGGCAGTAGTCCTGCTTCAGGCAGGTCCATGTGCCTAGAGCATGCGCATGTAGACAGTGAGTGTGAGGCCCCACTGAAATCAATGTATCCTCCTGAGGGTCTCCAGTTTCAGAAAATTGGACTTCAATACTGAACCCTGAAGGAATGGCTCTGTGTTTGAATAGCCAGAGCAATGCTCTTTATTATATAAAAAGCTAGAGGAAATCTCACCAGCGATAAAATGCATTAAAATGATTAACAAATATAGAAATACTGTAGTCACTTGCGTGTTCAAATCTTGCATAGTTTATCCAATCTTACAAAAAAAATACAGACAGAGCATAAAATTCCCCTAGGCACTGGTCTTAGGGGGATGTAAGAATGTGCTTAATTAAGCACTATGAGTAGCTCATCGTGCATTAAAATGAAGTATATGTTTAAGACTTTGCATTACGACATCCTGGGGCAGAGGACCATTCTCCCTCAAATGATCCAGAGAGGTTAGAGGGAATGTGGAAGAAAATGAACTGTGCATTTTCCCCTTACTTTGTAATCACATTTGTGCATTGGTTTTTGTTGGAATTAGATACTGTATGAAATAACAGAGGAGACGGTAAATTGACAATAAAAATGTATGTCTCCAAAACTGATGGAGTAAAAGGGGTATGATATCACTGGCAAGTCAGTCTTATTGCATACAAGCAGACAGAATGCAAACATTACAAAGACAAGAAACTTTCTCCTACCAGGAAGTGCTGTCTGGCTGCCTCTCCTCTTAACACTATTGATTATGCTCCCCAAAGGTCATAAATTACTGGAAGAGTTATTTTTAAGAATATTTGCTGAGCCTGACCTGTCAAGAGAGGTTAATCTAATGACTTTCCTAGCTCCATTCTGCAGTGGGCTAAAGCTGGATTTCTTCTCAACTGCTGTTAAAAGCTCCCGTGTCTTCCAGGTTCATCCCAACTTGTTATTAAAAAATATAAATGAGTCAGATGACAAAGTGGATAAAGTCTTTTGCACAGAGGCCAGAACAAGGAGACTGAGCATCCATTTCTGCAAAGAGAGAGTGGCTGCCTCACACTAGGAAAGCCGTGCATTTCTTTGCATGGGGCAGGTCTCCACAAAAGAAAAAATAATAAACAAATTGAAATAACAACAAAGGGCACTCAAATGTTTGCATTCACCCAGTGGTCTATTTTTTAACAAATATCTCTTGGGAAAAACGCGTATTGAAGAAAAAGGCGGGGGGAAATCCTCTTACAGTCATATAGGAGTGATTTGGTGTTCTTCTTTCTCCTGTCATTTTGATTTTTTGACATTTCAAATGTACATAAATGGTGGGAAATGGAACTCATATTGTTTCATTATTTAAACTTTTCCAGAGAAAATATGAAAGGGAAGGCAGTGAAAAAAAAAAAAAAAAGAATAGCAAAAAAATTGAGAGAGAAGGACGTTTTTTGCTCTTGGCTATTCTTGGCTATTTTGGTACAAACAGGTAATACTCCCCTAACTAATGGCTTTAACTGATGTGTATAATTTTTTAATTATGACAGCACTTAGTACTTCACAAAGAAAACATGAGATTTATAGAGGAGGGAGAAGGGATGAAGTGAATCTTTCATAGAAGGAATTAGCAGAGATGTGGACTAATGCTAGATCTGGATGCAATATTTACTCTAGACACACAAAAAAACAAAAATATCCTAGAAAACTACCTTGCCACACTAGCTTCCTCTGTGTTCAGACCTGCTGTCACGTCAGAAAGGTCCTGTCAACATGACTATAATCATACCAAAGGCACAGCTTTGGTGAGTGCTAGACAGAGCATAGGAATCTTTAAATGCATTTCCCCGGTCCAATTCTGTAAGAATTACAGACATCAGTAAACGGTGTGCTGGAATTCACAAAATAGAAAAGTACAACTTTAAAGGCTGTATAAGTGCGGCTCAGTTCTATTTGCACTTTGATTTTTTTCTTTCGTACTTGGAGGCAGCTCAGATTAATTTTACTGCAGTTGAAAATCATGCAAATATAGTTTAGAAAGAGGCATTTAATTCTTTATTGCTCTTGCACACAACACAAATAGCACCTCCAGTACTAACACAGCTAAGTGTTTTTAGTGTTATTCCACTATACAGTACATCACAATGTTAATTTTCCACATTACTTTATTCCTTCTCTAGCCCATATTTTACAACAGAGAAAACAAACTGCTTGTAATTACACTGCATGCCAGGACAAATTAAGTAAACACGCATTTTTAATGCTTTTGGCTGTTAGGGTGAGAAACAAAGGGCTCTGGTTAAGGTCAATATTAGAGTTATGCAATTGCTCTGGGATACAAAAGACAAATGCCAGTGATTGAACATTGGTGAAATGGAAACTGTCCATTCTGTGCAGCGTTTCTGAACTCCTGAAAATAATATGCTGTGCTGAGATGAGGTCAGCTCTCTATTTTCATTTTCTTTCAGAATAACACTAATACCAATAATAAATAATAATAATAAACTAATGGGAAAATCTATTGTGTCATTAGTGAAGCGATAAATCAGCAAAAACTAAATGAGAGAATGGCTATTGAAGATCAGCCTTGTGTTGTGTTTGCTAATGTTACTATCTCAGTACTAGTGGGTGATGCTGATAAAGGTTAACAGCAACTATAGGGGAAACCTAATTTTGCTCTCACTGATACTGGTGTAAATCTGACTTCAGTGGAATTATACCTCTCTAACTAGAAAGCAGACAGGGAGCTGATGATTATATTGTTTGGTCATGGACATTGAGGAGGTTTACGTCTTTTTGCCTTTAATGGTATGGATTAGGCCAGAGGCACAACATTCAGAGGCAGATGAAACCTCACGGGAAAGGGTACTCAGACCCATCATCTTTACTCAGACAGCTACAGACACTGGGCTGCTGGCTTACATGCATCTCTATTTTAGTGATAAATTCATCTTTCTCACAGAACAAGGAATATATTTTTTAGACCTTGCCTTTGCTCACAAAGACACTTAGTACAAGAAGAGCTAGGGTAAAGAACAAAAAAAAAAATCCACACAACATTTTTCACAGGGAGAAGATCATGGAAAGAAATACTACTAAGAAAGAGATAGTAGAGAATTCCCTAGCGGGTGACACCAGCCCATGTCGTGATGGATGCACGTTCAGAACATGGAAAGGAAAAAAGTCTCCAGCCAAATTTCAAGAAAAAAGTCAGGGATAACGCCTTAAGAAATGGAGAGGCAGAATTAAGAAAACCAAGAACTTTTCTGGCTGTACCTCTGATTTGTGACTGATGTAGCTAAATGAGATGCTGAGGGCCAGCCACAGTCTCTCAGTGTGGGTAGGCATTTGTGAATGCTTAGGCTATCATTTACATTTCCAACCCTTGGTAGGTGAAAACATTTCCCCTCCCTATAATAACACCTACAGCTGAAGCCCCTTCTTTCCATCAGGACAAAGACTGTTCATAACTTGAGCACAAGCAGCCCACACAGGAGTGACGCGGGAAGAGGCAGGCCTTTGTGGTCACCTGGCCTTACTCTGCCTCAGCATTGCCCAGCACATTCACCAGTCTCGAGGAGGAGCTCTGGCGGACGAGCACCTAGAGTGGTCCTCCACCTTGAGGCAGGGCTGGGCCCCTGCCAGGACCTAATGGAGGGGGTAAACCACTTTCAACACTAGACAGCGACAAGCTTTGTGGTATGTGGGACTGTATAGGCAGAGGCAATAACTTATGGACCAGATCCAGCTCCCAGTCAAATCCAGAAGTGAACTGGTACGGGACTGGTATGGGCTTACAGTAGGGATAATGTTCTGAAATGTTTATTTCTATCCTCTCAGTGATATCTCTCTCCCAACTTCTCACCTCACCTTAAACCTCACTCCATGGCGTTGATCCACCTGAACTAAAGAAGGTGGGGTAAATATCTCAAGAGTAACAGGATTTAAAGTGACAGAAATAAAGCCAGTATGAGATCAAGGTGTGGAAAACAGATGGCTGAAAAGAGATTCAGTAAGAAAGCTTCATCTTGGCAGGGGCTGTTGAGGAGCAGTACAAAAAATGACCCCATTTGAGCCCTAATCTTGTCTATGGCTCATACTGCTGTGAAGTGCAGAAAAAAACTTATCATGCCCCTCCAGAACATTAGGAGGTATACCCACTGAAACAAGGGGCAGCACTCTATTTTGAAGGAGCTAAGTACTCTTACTGCTCTATATTGTGTAGTTACTACAATACTTTATAAATACATATAGCATCACTAAATAGTTCTGCTTAATCTATGTGAATCACTTCACTTACTGCTAAAATACAGCTTCCTTTGCTTATATCCAAGCAAGTAAAAACGCTCACTCACCATGATGCAGTTTGCAATGTTACAAGTGAGTTTACTTCCAAGAAAGAATCTTGAGTTTACTGCCTGCGTCTCAGGGTCCAATATGTTTTATCTGCTAATGGGGTTGCCATGCTGTGCATTTCTACTGTAATTTATTTCTAGACAAAATATCTTTTTTTTTTCTTTCTGTAGGCTAGCTTATTAGCTACTTGCTTTGCCATAATGGTCATATGCAGCCATGCCTGTATATTTTATTCTTCAAAAACATTTTATTGAGAGAGAACTTACAGACCTGCCCATTTATCCTCAATGCAGCTGCAGAATTTGCATCACATAGTCTTAGCCTGTGCTGAGTATGAAAACTGAAAACTTTCAGTGCTACATTCCCAGTTTTCTGAATGGAGAAGTGCTGTTTTCTAGAATCAAAGGTTCATAAATGGCTTGTAAAAGTTTAGTGAACAGGGCCCATAACCTATTGATCCCCTTATATTCAATCCAATTCACTTTAGTCAATGAGCTCAGTAAATAATGATACTGCTGTTATGAGCATCTTTCCTTCCTTACAAACAACTATTCACTTGTGTCCTGTTATAATGATAATGTCACTGATTTACAGAGGTTGCCCAAGTTACCTTATTAATTAGAAGATGCATTACGCCTATTGCAAAACATTGTTCTGACTGTGAGCTATCACTGCCCAAGGACCTCTAAAAGACAAAGAATTCCATTTTGCAAAATCTAGTTAACATATCAAAGAGCAGTAAATGTGCAAATTGCTGTCATAAGGAATCCTTTATTGCTTTTCCTTTTCATGATGGCACCCCTCCCCCGTCTCTCCATTCTACCCACTTTGACAAGGTTACTCATTGGAAAGAAGAGCAGCTATTTATGTTCTTCAGATGTTTACCTTCAGCAAAAGACACTTCAAAGACTGCTTATGGGACTCTCCTCTCACCCAGCAAACACTTAAAACCCATTGTTGTGATTGATGGGCCCTTCCTGCAGATTTAATAAATATAAGCAGAAGCCAGATCCCTTTTTTAGGCCAGCTGTCTTGAATAATAGGCAAAGAGCTCATGGGTGGCCAAGGTAGACAGGACTCTTCAGGAAATGCCTAATGATTGTTTGATAGGGGTTTTTGTGCGTGTGTCTGTTTTGTAAGTTTATTGTTTGAGCTTCCTCAATACTTGGTTATGTTTTCTGCTGCTATGGATGGCAGTTACTTAAATAGATCCTACAGGCTTTTATTGGGAATTTTGTGCATGAGAGTTGCGTAAGAGACAGGACAGCCTCATGTTTATTTAGATTTAGACCTAGGCTGAACTGGTTCAGTGAACTGTGAGACCCTCCAAACATAGGACATTATCAGATTGAAAGCAGGTAAAGAATTTCAGAACTAGAACTAACAAACCAGTCAGGGCGCTGGTACTTACAAGAAGCATCGCTCCTAGCTAAGTAGCTAATGCTACACCATCACAGTTCTGTGACATATTTACAGAGAGATTGAAAATGTGATTGCCTGTTTGTTCAACTCTCTCCGTCTTGATTTTAGAGTGAATAGCACCAATATGACATAGCCAGGAACAGTAAGGATTTCAGATATTCCACTCAGAGGACTGAATCATATATGTAAAGTGGGGTGGGTGTGGGTGTGTTTCAAGTGAATGTGGCAGGGCAAAGAGTCACTCAAAATCTGTGCTGGCATCTTACACAAAAGGATGTTAACTTTCACAAAATTATAGGTTTAGAAAGACTGATTTAAGTCTTCCCTAGGATACTTGCAATGCATCTCAGTCATGACCTGCAAAACTGCTTGTGCTCACGGGAATAAAAGGTCTTTTGGGTAGAACATCTCTGAGGGCATGCAAGTTTATTTATTAGCAATGGCTCAAAGCTGAGAGTTATGTGTTTCAACTAAATTATGCTGTACATTTTCCAATCAAGTGCAAATTTCACTTTCAATTAAAGTGACTATGTTCTGCTGGTTCCATGTACAGAATTTACCCCAGCTTCCAGTGCTGTGATGAAAGATGTGACAATTTTGGCACCAGTCCTTATTCCTTCCACCAAAATTTCTGAAAATGGCATGCAGAGGTACCACAGAAAGCTCAGTGCTTTGATCAGCATACTCTCAGGCTTCCAAAATAGGGAAGAGATAGAGACTCACGTAGGAAAAGAACAGTTTTTTCTCATGCAGCAGGTGGGGTCGGAAGCAGAGAAAATGCTCTATGAGAGTGATCTGGGGAGTGAAGGGCATGGGAGGGAGTGTTTGCAGGGCAGGGAGCCAGAAGTGCCAACTGCCTCCTGGCCGAACCTATCCACTAAGAGCTGCCTGACTCAGGTCCTGCTGGCTCTTGGGCAAGCAGCTACAGCTGCACTGCAAGTCTGAGTACTGCAGTGCCTCACAGAAGTGCCTCATGCTCAGCCGAAGGGAGCCAGGGAATCATACACCACACTGTAGCTTGGTGGTGGTGTTTTCCCGTGACACTTCTAACACCAGCCTCCCCAGATTTTATCATTTCTCCAAGTGACAGAAACTTGTTTGGGTCGTGGCACCAAGATGATTATAGCCTTTGTTATCATCCCTGAAGGAAGGATGTACAAGAACAGTTTTTTCCTCTTCTTCATTTGCTCTGCATGCCAGCTGCCTGCTCGGTGGAGATCAACCCATTATCACAGTGCTAAACCCGAGGTCCCCAAATAGGAAGGTATGTATGTAGAGCCAGTGTCCCACCATGGGTACATATTCCTCAGCAAAAATTTGTTAAATTTTCCAGGCTCTCCCACCAGTTTCCCATAACACGTGTTGTAGGAGTGACTCTCTCCTGTTATAGCCTTTCTGTTAGGAGCTGGGGAATGCTGTGACTTGACTGCTTCCCTAATGTTGCATATCAACTCTTAGCTATTTTCATTCAGCCAGATCTGACCTTCCCCTGTATTTAAAGCTGTTTCCATTATTATTTTGTGCTCTTTATTTCTATGCTATTCACAGGTAACCAGCTGTCTGACTGAAGTAGTGTACAACCTCATCTAAGGATCCAGGGCTAAAATAGATCATTTCAGTGGAGTTCAGCCTCTAGACAGGAAAGCCTTCTGTTTAAAATCTTTGGAAGCCTAATGGTGTACACCTGAAAATTCTAATAGAAAATTTTAAATTTAAAACATGAAGAATTCAATGAGGTTTCTTTCTTCATTTCTAAGGACTGAGGTGCAGTAACCGCGTAATCTATCTTACTATAAGAATCTCTCTCAGAGATTGGGCAGACTAGATGCACTATATCTGAATGTGGCCTTTATAACCTTTGTCTGTAGGAGACTATAGCTGCTACATAATCTACACAAAGGAATTTTTCATCCTTCATAGGTACAGGACTTGCATAGCTGGTGTGCTCTGCTGCCAAAAAGAGATCATAAATTTTACCTAAACCATAGAAAAGGGATTTCTTTGAGCCCCAGGAGAAACGGGGTGAGTATCACCCTCCAAGAGTGAGCTGTGAAACTTAACATTTGCAACTTGGGCATATGTCTTCCATGTAAGTTATGAACCTGTTCAACACAACCTTCCATAAGACATTAACCTATTTTTCTTTTGTCAGTAGCAGGAAAATAAAAGAGGATGAAGTCAGTCTTTAAATGTGTTCTAACACCTCTTAAATTAATGGAGTTGGATGGAAAGCATTAAAGATGTCTGCAAGCTTCATTCAACACTGCTGATGTCTATTGTCTACATCTTCTGTCATCCAACACTCCGCTTATGAAAAAGTCTTAAAGAATTTAATGAATAATGAAAAAAATCCCCTCAAATATTTTAAGCAACATACAATTAAGTAACCTGCAATTTTATGGCTAGGTTATTGTTCTCTATTGGTTAGTATAGAATGTTTCCCATTTCTCTAAAAAGGATAGAACTAAATTTAGAATTGTATTAAATTTTTAGTCTCATTTGTTATCCATATACTTTACAGTTTCTTCTTGTTAAGTGCTAGCAGATATTTTCTAAAAAGGTCTAAAGAAAAGATACTTCATTTGGAAAAGTACATAATGATCTGCAGCATTCTTTGTTCCATAGACCTTCCACATCAACCTTTGATTTCCCCAGTACTAAGTTACCATAGGTCACGCTTACCTGTAATTCCTAGGAAATTATCCAAGGTTTCTAGCCTGATCTTTATCCCATTAGATAGATTTCTTTTAGCAAAATTTCTTAAATTATATGTTATAGATGCACGTCTTTAAAAGAATTGCTGCATTAAAATGTGTTCTCTTCATGCCCACAAGCTGAGAACATTAGACCATACCTGCAGAAAAATTAAATTACAACCTGAGAACCTGATTGCTTTTCCAGTGAAAGTATAGTAAATTTTGTAAGGTTACAAAAGCAACTCATAAAGACATTCTATTCAGTTAAGAGAAATCTACTGGAATCAAAAACCAAGCTGCAAATTCACTGACAAACTTCTCTTAAATTATTTATTTTCTCTTTTTTCTTAATATTTTCTTGTAAACACGGTATCTTTTAAATACTTAGGCAAAAACTTTACTTCAGAGCCTGCAATCTTTATATGAACAGGTATTTTCTTATGGTTGGTAGAAAGGTTATGTGTATCTGTTGCAGAGAAGGTGAACCTTGCTTTAGGTGTAAGGTTTATAATGCTAAAATACCACATTTCCTTTTCCGTTAGCCATATATACAATTAAAAGAACAAATTAAGAAGTTCACAAGGACATAGTATAGTCTCCTCAACTTCACAAATTAATTTTCTGGGGTTTGTAATGCCGGAAAACTGGGGTTTGCTACGCCACTGTGAGAATTTTTGTACGTCACTTTTTATGTTGTCAATCATTTATTTATTTAAAATACTATTAATATTCAATGGCAACATTCACATTTGTACCCCGCCCATTTTTGAAGATTTCTTTTGACACTGCATAATGAAATTTGAAGTTCTTCAATGTAAGAGCTCAGGAATATCAAATACTTACCAATATGATCTCTTTATTCTATTTTCAGACAGGTGTCTAACCAGAAGTAAATTCCTGGGATGGTTCCATAGAAGATTTTTTCCTTAGCTATACCATCCATCATAGTTTCTTACCAAATACCCCATAAATAAAAAAAACTTTTAAAGTTTTTATTCTGTTAGGAATAGGAAGTGCATTTTAAAGCTAATTGAAACTCAAGTATTAGGCAAATATCAGTTTCAGGAAAGTTTTAATCTGGAAGAAAATGAGTGTCATTCTTGCTCTGAACAGTCCAGTAAATGAAGACATTGTCCTGAACACCTGTACTCAGATCCTCAGTCAGCTTGATTCAGAAGAATATGGGATGAAATTTTGTTGAATTGCAGGCAGGTTAGGGTTTTGGACCGTTGCATTTCATATCCCTGAAAAATAGTCTCATCTGAAGATGGTTTTTCCACTTCATCTGAAGCAAAAGGCAGAGGCTTCCATTTGAAAATAGGTATTTTGATATATTTCCACTTTCTAGGAACCTTTACAAAGCTTTTCATGCAATGCAAAATGAGACAAACCTTGAACTTTCAGAAAGAGCTGTGGAGTTGAGTTGTAATCTTATGAATCATGATCTCTAAAATGTTGATTTCTGAAATATTTTCTAAAATACACACAGCTATTGTAAAAGAAATAATCCTCTACATCTTGTTTGAGGGGCTGTATGAATGACCTAGTGGGTCTTTTTCATTTCCACTTCCACGCGGTCCTATGACAAACTGCTAACAATGCTGAGTACTGGTTTTCACCACTGAGAAGCATTTGAGGTATGTAACATTCTTACTGAGCAGTGCCATCCGAGAGGGAGGTCACATTGACTCTTTACTTTCTTTGACCACAGAAGCACTCATCAATCTGTGCAAGAAATCCTCCAGGCAAATAAAATGGAATCCCTTGAAAAATGGTAGAACAGCTTGGAAAACAACAAATGAACACAAAACATGTTACCACAGTCTTCCATTATCTTTTCTCTAGTTCCAGGCATAATTTGATAGATATTTTCTAACCACTTCTATGCCTAGTGACATATATATCCATTAGCAATGAAATCTTATTTGAGGCTCTAATATAAAACTTAACAAAGACTGGAAGGGTCTACGCCCCAACAGATGGTCTATCTTAGCCTCATATATCAGCCCTAAGCCTGAATCTAAATCTAAGCAGAATTTTTAGGAAAGTTTGGACTGTCTTCACATTCAAAGTCTTAGTCTTTTAATTCATTTGAAGAAAAGTTCTGCAAGTCACTTTCATCTTTGACTCCAAGATAAAGAGATCTCACCGCAAAAACATCAGATAACCAAAGCAGGCTGACCTCTGTTTTGGCAGTTTTGTGCATGCAGACAATATTACTCACAACACTGATATTCAGATCCTAACAGGCCAGATTCTGATACTTGGACCCTTAGTAAGTAATATTGATGTATTAATCTCACTGAAGCAGCGACATAAAAATGCACTTTGTCCAATATAAGGGGGTAAAATGAGTCCTCTAATATTTGCAGAAAAAAGTGCTTTGGAAATGGTGAGAGTAGTGCAGCAGTTTGCAGAGGACATTAGTTTTGTCACAGCAACATATTTACCATGTTCACAGAGCCTTTTGAGAGCTCTCAGCCTGAGCAGAGTTAGTTTATTCCTACCCTCAGAATGCGGTTACGTGTTAACACTACCTGAAGTGCCATGCACCTGAGCTGACTGCGGGAGTGGCCCGACCTCTCTGAAAATTGGGTCTGAAAATTAGATTTTATTTTACTCCAGCTCAGTTTACAAGACTATAATTTTCAGAATTTTTGCAATTAAAATACTTTCAGTACAAAAGGTCATCTTAACACTACCGTTTAAGCATAGGGCCTCTTGCTGTTCTGCTGATGGCTTGTGAGTTAAGTAATGGCAACTGCAAAAACAACCTAGGACATATTTGGTAACACTCTTTACCCCCATCACTCTCCATCTTCTTTTCCCCATGTTTTACTTCCCCAGCAGCTGATGACAATTAAATCTATGGATGCAAAGAACTCACCTCACACCACTCTGCTGTAATTATAACTTTCCTGCCGACTTCCAGATCTGACAGGCTCCGTCTTGTCTGCCCCTTGATGCTGTGGCATTTATTTACAATCTCAATAACATCTTGTGGAAAATGAATTGTACTAGTGCCAAGGATCAGAGATTGATATATTGTGAAATGTTAGGAGGAGCAGATATTGAAAGGCAGAGTATAAGGGACTAAGATAATGGACAATTATGTTAATTTCTCAAAGATCTTTAAGGAGGTGACATCCTTCGCATGCAAAAAAAAAAAAAAAACCAGAAGGAAAAGTTTAACAATTAAACATAAGCTGCAGAGAGAGGAAATAAACATTCAGAAGAACTGATGCACTTCTTTCCTCTGTCCGAATGCATTTTCTGAACAAAATTTTTTAGACATTTTTTCATGAACACCCATTTATGGGAAACTCAGATATAAAATATTGTACTCCAGGGAGCATAAGGTTTTGCAGTACCATTGCTCTTGGGTTTCTGAAGGCAAATTGAAGATCAGTTCAAGGTAGAATGCCATTTATCCCTCAACCATATTGTGAGGACTACATTTTCTAGTCTGTGGGTTTGACAGTGCTTTCAAACTCTCAACTCCACGTGTACATCCTTACTACATTTCAATCCCAAGCCAAGGCAAGCTCCAGAAGACATCACATACACCTCTGGCTCCTCCCAAAACTACCCTCGCACCCCCCCACCTGCATGCCCTGGTTACTTCAAGAATTAAAACCAGCTGTGTAGAGAGGAAGGCATCTTTGGCATACAGATGTTGCACCAGCTAGACGTAATGGCAGAGCCCTTAGCAAAGGCCTGCTTTCTGCATCCTCTGCCGTCCCTTACTCAAGCACGGCTGCTGCGTGCAGTGCCAGGCAATGCAGCCTGCTGCAATGGTTTATTTCTCCATTTTGGACCTGCATCCTGTGACGTCTCCATCAGAATGAGTGTTTCTGCAAGGGGGAGGATCGCGGGCTACTTTCCTTTCACAAATGCACAGGTTTTGAACAATATTTGCTTGAAGAGCTCCTTACTACTTTGCAAGTTGTACCAGTGGCTAGCATTCTGCCCAGAGGCTGACCTCCCTCTTTTTATGTTCTTTTTAGCACTGTCATGTGCAATCCAGTTAACCAAAAAGTGTAGATAAACCAAGGCACTGTGTACCTTCCTACATAAGCATGACATTTGTTTTGTATGGAGCTTGTATTATGTGTGGGAAACCAGTGATCTGTCAAAATTGTTTCCTTTATTAATAACTTCATAAAACCTGAAAGCAAAGTTTAGTGTTGTCTATGTCATTCCCTGGGTATAGCAGAAAATGTTTTGCTTTGCCAAACAACTCTGTGTTCCAGAAATGCCCTCTCTCCAGTAATACTCACATTTCTTACTTGTTTGGCAAGAACAACGAATTCTCAAGCTGGGTATAAGCTAAAAGGAGAAGTTTCCAGTTCTCAAAGTGAAAAAAACAGAGGAGTTTCCAAAAGATATCAGCTTGTGCCATTTTCCTTTTCTTGAAGTTCTTTGATGTATTCAGTGAACATGCCAGAGCCTGAGGCTGAGCTCAGTTATGATACTGTAAATCAGGGTAAATCCGCTGCTGGCATCGGTGGTCTTAAAGTAGTTTGTGTTTGCTGTAGCGATCACGGTTCTGCTGGTCAGATTCCCTCCCTATTTATGCTGTGTATAATATTATTTTCCTGATGGGCTTAAAACCCTTTTGGTAGTTCTGTGTGGTGGGAGCACAGTGATTTTTTTGTTTAATTGTAGGAAGCTAAAGAGTAATTTCCTGCTCCCTGTACTTGACAGGAAGTTTAGTGTGATCCCATGCGAGCGCAGTAGTCAGTGACCTGTGAGAGACTTCGCCATTGGCTGGGAGAATAATTCTGGGGGAAGAGAAGTGCCGCTCAAAGAGGGAGGAAAGAGAGGTATTTCTCAAAGCCAGCTCACAAGACAGATATAGTTGCCAGCTATTACAGGACCGGTCTGTGCGCAGAATCCTGCTCGGTGCTTTCAGCCGCTGCTGCTTGCTATGAATACACACAGACAAAGAGGAAATAGAAAAGAATCGAGGAAACTGAAAGTGCTAACGTATGCAGAAAGAGTGCAATGTTCCCAAACAAGACACAGCACCAGTGATCTTCTAAGCAGGCTCAACCACTGGACTGTGGCCAAAATAATCCCCCCTTAGGTTTGCTTTTTTTCCCATAAAGTGACTGCGGTTTTGAAGAAAAAGCCCATGAAAAGAAAATCCTGTTCAGATTTTGGAAATTGATTAATGATTAAACATATTTAGATTGGTCCCTTGCAAAGTAGTAAAGATTTGCTGATGACACAGTTGCATTCTTAAGGGAAATGGATGTTAATTGCTGTCTAGACATTTTATTACTACAGTGGGGCACTAGCCATTGACCACCTCTGTTTCTTTTTTCTTTTTTTTTTTTTTACACATTAAACTATAGGTCAGGCTAAATTGTTTGTTTGTTTCTGTAGAAGATAACAATGTGGTTTCAGGGTGGTATGCAACTGAGAACTTTGAGATACCAATCATATCACTTCTAACAGCAGTGCAGCAGAAAAGCATCCAAGTGACAAAAGCTCTACCATTTTTCAAGATATATCTTTCTGATTCAAAAATGCAACTGTGTCCACTGCAATTTTAACAAATCCCTCTCCTTCACACAGTGCAAATATTCAGCAAGTCCTCGCTCCTCTGCCTTTGCCCCTCTTGGAACATAGTGGAGTAATTGTTTAACCAGCTTCAGTGCTGGGCAGGATGCTTTGACTTTGCATACATAAAATGCTACAGCACACCATTTAGGTTCAAGTCAGTGTCATATTTTGCTGAGATGAAAAAACTAATGACTATTTGTTCTGCTTGTCTAGCAAGTGAGCAGTTAAAGATTAATTCAGATGAAATGCAAAACTTGTCATTGATAGCCCTCAACACAGGAGAATATACTTTAAGTCAGTTGGCCTGATTCTGATCTTACCTCAGTTTTGCCTCAGTATAAATCTGTTGCTATCAGTCAGCTTGATCCTGATTTACACGAGGGTAAGCAAAACAAGACCATTGTTTTTACAAGCTTCACTTATGCTGCTAAGTGATGTTGATTTACTCTGATGAGAATGCATCTGCGCTTCACAAGGTGGGTGAGAGGTTTCACAGTAGTGGCTCTTCCTAGAGGAAAAGTGAGCAAGTGATGGGAAGGAAAGTATGTTGGTTCAAAAAACACACTGTTGGTTCAAACGGTACTCTTGAGCAATGAGATTGACAGCAGATGACACATGCGAAATTACATGGTTCAAACTTGTCAGGCTTATTGTATTTAAAAGAGGCATTCCTGCAATTCCCCTTCCTCATGCATTTGCCACTCCATTCTACTGTCCCTCTTCTGCACAATTAAAGTAGTAAAATCAGATCCCTCAGTTTGGGAGACTATTTGCTTGCCTCACTGACTACCCGACCCAGGTACAGGAGGCCATGCAATCAGGGAGAGCCTGTGACATTCTAGTGCTTTAAGAAAGGTCTACCAGGCGTCATACTCTCTGGGTGCAGTTCTACTTCCTTCATGTAACAACACGGCAACCTCACCTACAACAGAACAGAGGGATCTTGTGAGGGTCAAGGCTTAAAATAGCTTTTTTTAAAATGCTATACTGAAAATCATCTTTAGCTAGTTCTTTTCAGCAACAGAGCTCAAACTGCTTTGCTAAAACAGTCATTGACACTTTCCAAGACTGCAAAATGAAACAGAAAAATTAAGCACCTTAAAGAAAAAATGGCTTCTCTCTGAGAAGAAGCCACCAAGAAGAAACCTTGACCAATAAAAATGGAAAGATCATGCTTGCTTCAAAAATATAATCTCAGACGTTCGTTTCCAATTTTTCGAGGAGTTCCTCACTATACTGTGGCCTACACATCTGACTAGTTTAGAAAGGGTGCCTGAAAGAGGATCACAGAATAAACCTAATGCCCACAAAAGCAACCAGCCTCCCTATTGTCTCTGCGACTTTCTCCCCCAGAGAACTTTTCTTTGATCAGAAGTTACAACTTCAATTCCTTAGGCAATTCTCTTGACTTACATCGAGATCCAGAACCACAATGCCCTACTCCCGCAGCATTTTGAGAAGCCAAGCTACTGTGAGGTGGTAAAAGAACTGGTGTGATAAAGCCATGTAAAAATAGAAGGCTGAAAATAAATTTAAGTACCATTTTTAAGCATATTTAAGATCATGATCATTTTCAGTGACATAGACCTCCAAACTCAACATGCATTGTGGGGATTTGCCTGCATAAGCAAACAGCAAATATTGCAGGTAAATTATCGCAACCCCCTAATCTAAACACAGCTAAAACAGTTGACCATGGTCTCATTTCTGTCAGTAATCAATACAAGCTGAACAGGGTCTCTTCCCTGCTCCTCTTTTGCTCAGGGTTGCCAGACTTTGCCTTGTTTCAGACAGAAGAGCTGGCAGAGTGCTCCTCTGATGTTCATCTGGCTCCTTTGGCCACGGCTGGGTTAGAGATCCCGTCTGAAGGGCTGCCAGATCCCACATGGACAGAAACAAGATGCTGCGGAGGGTAATGGCTGTTTCAGTAGGCACAGATAGATCTAGAAGATGTCTGTCTACAGTCTAAGACTATAGGCAGAAGTCCATTTCACAAATAGCTGTGCAGACAATTATTATGTCCTTTCCCACTGTTCAGCACCCTTATTGCACCTCTCTGGCAGGGACCACCATCAGCTCATCTGTCCCGGCAGAGCTCCAAATTCCCCTTCAGGTAAAATCAGCTAGTTTAGCAGTAACCAGTGGGGCTAAGCTCAGCCCATTGATTTTTCTTGAAGTATATTAGGAAGCACCCATACAAATGCATTGTAACCCCCAGCTAGTGAGGAATGACAGCACCTGTGGCAGTGCTGTCTTCAATCAGACAAGTTGTACCTGCAAAAGCCTTAGTATAAGAGACAAACATCAGAGGTTTGCCCAGGTTTAGTTAGGCAAATTTAATATATATCTATGCTAAACTGCAAAACTCTGTGGGCCTAGATGTCATCCTCTGGGTTTCTAAAGGTCTAAGATGCAGGAGTGGAGGAAGGGAGAGTAAGGAAGAGGAGGAGCAAATTCTTTATCCTGTAAATAAGTGTTAAATTTAATTATTTGCTGTGCTAATTAAACAACCATGATAGGCCTCTCTGCTTCAATACCCAAATAATAACATCAGAGCTTCTGGTGCTAACTAGTCACCTTCTCAAATGTTAAACAGGATGTCCATTTTACTAAAGAAGCCCTTTCAGGCAAGGGACAAGCATGTTGTGACTGGAAAATGCCTATCATGTGAAAGGGGACAGTGAGGGGAAGGATGGCAGTGAGGGTGATGGATAATAATATTTGCCGGATAATCTAAGAAGTGAGGTTTTCCCTCTGACAGAGAAGGCAGCAAAGAGGAAGTCACAATCTCAGACAGTTTGCACAGATGGTGACCACCCTCAGTCAACATCCTCGTAAAAATGGCTGTGTACCTTTTTTTCCCTCAGTATATACAGAGAGAAATAAAAAGGGGAAAGGAAAAAAAAAGGTCAGTGGAAAAGTGCTTAAAGCGACAAAATCTGTGTGAGCGTGTGAAGGGAGGAGGAGAGGGAGAAAGAATGTCATTTAACTTCCATTGCTTTTTATGCTTTTTCAAATTTCTCTTTCTTCCACCTTCTGGCTGTATTCAACTTTTCAGTCTCTGGCATCCTGAATGCTCAGCAGTTGAAACTCTGTCTGTAAATATTAAGCCACAATCAGCACAGTACCAAAGAGGATTAGAGGGGATGTGGTTTTAGGCCACTTTCATGGTCTCTGGATCCCGAAGCAAGCAAGAAACTAGTTTAGACTCTGTAAAAGGCAGAACAATAAGACTGAAAACTCAACGGATTGCTTTGCCCCACATTCAGAGACCAGCACTTCACACAACACAGATTCATGGATGGAGACAAAAACCTTTAGTTCTTGGTAAGTTACAACACCGCTTGGTAGGTTGCAAAATTGCAACAGTGCTTAAGAGAAAAAGAAACCTTGGTGGGGTTGTTCGTTCAGAAAATAGCATGATGGTGGAGCACGTGTTGCGCAGGAATCACTCGCATCCCATTTGTCTGATAGAGGTCCTGCTTTGCAGTGTCTTGTGGTATAATCTGAGCCTCAGCACACCCCTCCTTTGCAAGACCCTTATGCAGCACCCAACATAGCGGACAACAGGCCACCTCCATCCAGCATCTGGGACCTTGCAGAAAAACTGAAACTGCAAGCAGCAGTTGACTGAGGATCAGTTAGATATTTACTTCACTGGAACAGAGAGGTTGGCTCACACACTGTGTTCACATCAAAAAAGAGGTGAATTTGGGATGCTGAATGTAGCTGGTGTTGACGACAGCAGATGAACGGGCTCAGTCCATGACAATATATGCAATCCAAGAGGTGAACAAAGACTGAAAGTGAGAAAGAGAAATAGGAGTTGGATGGATAGGGGAATGGTGTGGCCTGATTAACTGGCAAAAGCAGGCTAACTTTGTAGAAAAATTAACCACTGTTAAAATAAAGCAATATTCCAAGCTTGCAAGCTGCATCTAGACACACTCAGACTGAAAATACAGCAATATTTTTTCACAGTGATGGATGACAAATGACAAGGCCAGGTTACCTACAGTCATGGTGGGTTTTCCATCACTTGAAAATAAATAAAGATTCATTGAATTTGAAATTATATACTGGAGCTAATGAATGGAATTCTTCGTCTTGATTTATATGGGTAATCCACTCACTAATAGCTCCTTTTCCCCTTAATGTTCAGGAATATGCATTGAAGAGTGGAGAGGAAAAATATGTGAGTGAACATAGAAGCTGCTATGATATTCCACACTAGTCAGAAGTAGTATGATGTTTGAATCCAAGCAACGCCAATCACACTGTCTCCTTTAGAGCAGGACAGCAGGTAGCAAGCTAGAACCATATTCAAAAGTCGTGACAGTTTGATATGAGTCACATGCACTTACTCTTAAAGATAATAGGGTAAACCTTAACACTATGTTTCAAAGGGCATTTTATTTATTATATGCTGATATTTCATATATTTACAAACACTTTTTGAGAACTGTTGTGAAATAAGCTTACAAAGACCTTACATTTCATTTCCAATTGTCTGCTTGCTCAAGGCAGTAAATTCAAGTGTAGCATTTAAAAAAATGTTATTCATAAAGTCTTAATTTAACAAAGAAAAGGAGCTTATTTTATCTTGATAGTCTATTAGAAGAATAGTGACATTCATATTTTACAGTAATTTGCATAGCTTCAAAAATAAATTTAAAAACTCTCAAACTGTGAAAAAGAGATATTAGGAATAAATTTTGAGCTAATGTATTAAACTTTGTTGCATTTCAAAAGGCATCCTTTCAAACCCTACATATTCTCTGTTGTCTGCGGCAGATGCCAGCAAGAGCCACGTGTATATCCACCTATTTTCTCTGCACATCAGCAATCTCTTTTTTCTGAAAAATGAAAGTGACCCACTTGCCCAAAGTCTACAAACAAAACACTCAGTGACTCTTGAGTCAACACAGGAGACAAGCAAGGAATTGCAGCTGAACTGCTTCCCCAAAGGAGGAAACTGGATGAGATTTTATGAAGGCTACTCTGCTCCACCAAAGATAGCTCAACTGAAAACAAGAGAAAGCCTTTGCAGGCAAGAATTCAGCAAAAGTTCCAAGAAAAGGAACACTTCGGTGGACAACAAGCCTATCCAGACCTGTAATTTAGTGCTCTAAAATAAAAATGAAATATCACGTTTGAGAGTTTAAATAACTTTCTCCTCATTTGAGATTAGGATGAGATTTACAGAGATCAGTTTATGACCGTGCTGCAGGGTTCATGTACATTCCTCTGAAGTTTCTGCAGCTGACCACTGTTTCGGACCATGTGCTTGACTGGATGGACTTGCAAGAGAGCCAGTGGAGCAGCTCCTGACTCAGATGTTGGAGAATGTTATTAGAAGGACCACTGGGAAGGGGGAAGCAGAGCAGAGCTCTGATTTCAGGAGCTGGGAAGCTGGTGACTAATAGTTTTTGTCAGGTCCCTTTGCTCAGCATAGCACAAACTGAGAGATGCCTCAGAAAATTAAACTTTCAAAATTCATCAGCTGCTCTGTTACTTGTTTAGACGGCTTCAGTGTGAACCTGTGGTGAAGAAAATCTGACAGTGAAACAGTCCCCAAGACAAGTAACTAAAATCAAAATGAGGCCAACAGGAACCCCCTCTATATCAAACTGTTCCGCAGTATAAGGAGGAAAAGGTAGTGCAGAGGTCAAATAAATCTCTTCCCTCCCTATTTTCTGGGATTGTAAACTTTCTATTATCATTGGCCAATATCAGAAAGTGAATTAAAGCCCTTACAAATGTTCATACTTTTGCTGAAAAATCTAGATCTCACCAATACACAGTGGGCTACAGTACAAAACGTACATTGTTTTACTGGGAACATTTTTTGAAGTGTTTTACTAATGTCTGTGTAATACAGGCCAGATGCACTTGTTTTACTCGTTGTACACAGACTCTTGCTTCTGCATTGGTACTGAGACAATCGTTGCAAAGCCCCAAGTTGCCACCACACAAACTGGTGGAAATGAGAAGCTAATGATGCAGTTTAAAGTAAAAAGTGCATCTTCTTCTTTTAACAGGCAGGAGGCCAGATTCCTCCCTCCTACGCTACCTAATGCAAGTACTATAAATTCAAATGCTGCACAAACAAGATGTAGGTCCTTTAGTAGAATTGACAAGATTGAGATTAGAAAGGGTTTCAAACCAGCTGACTGAAAGAGACACAGAGGTAGTGAACAGTATATAGAGAAATCTGCACACTGTACTAGGTATCAACATTTTCTAACTGGTTTCACTAGTTTCTGGGTACTGATTTACATTAAAGTATCTTTATTTGGTTTTATTGTGTTGGGCAACTCCTTCTTCCTGAATTATGTCTGTTTTAGACCCTCATCTCACTTCAAGATTTGTTAACCTGCAATTTAGAGTTTACTTTTTGTTAAAAGCAAATAGCTCACAGTGCCTTATTTATTGCTGACGGAAATTTGAGCCAGGATTTGGGGAAGACGGCAGCCTTCTTTCCTTCCTACTAACAGATAATGGTCGTCTTCTGAATGTTTGTAAATAGATTTGACTTTGTAAGCCTTGCCATTGGAGGATGACAGTCTTTATTTGATTAATGAATGCTCTTTTCTAGGCTTTAGAAATAATATAGAGGATTACATTAAGAAATTGTTTAAATCTTTTAATCTCAGGACACAACATTGTTATATGGAGTTCTGCAGCTTCGGACTGCAATGCTTAATTTGGAAATCACACACAGCTTCCACGTGTTTTTGGCAGGGTTACCAAAGAGATGGTCAAAATGGAATGGCTTCCCAGACTTACAGACAACAGGACAAGATGGGGCCCAATGCTAGAGGTAGTTTTGAGCTCAGAGCTCAGCCACTGTTGGTGTAATTGAACACCTTTTCTGCGGTAAACGTTTCTTCTTCTTCTTCAGTGAACAAAATAGGGGACTGAATCTAAAAGGGGGGGAAAGGCAGTAGCTCATTTTTCAGATAGTTCCGTCACTACCTGTATAAACATCTCAAATATTGACTTCTTTAATGAATGCTGTTTTCTGATATACGGTGGCTTTGCTCATTTATTAGGCTCATATGGTGATGTAATGCAGGATTTCTACATGGTTCCTCAGCAGTGCACCCAGTAACATATAGATCTAAATGTCTTGTATATTAATGAGATGACATATCCTCAAAGGCTCATGTGGTCCAACCATCAGAGGGAGACAAAGCCACAACACATGAGCTACGCACATTTCTGTTGTGTATAAATTCAGGCTTCTATTTACATTGCTGCATTTAGGATTCAGAATTAGCACAGCACTGAGAAGTGAGGTTTTTTCTAGCTATCTGAAAAGGTAGAGATGGGGATTTATCTGTCTTCACATGTAGGTATCTATCTCAGAGCCAGCAGTCTAAGCCCTCTGCATTCAGTGGAGAGAAAAGGGTGAGATTTATCTCATCCAAACATAGACATTTAAAGAGATTGGGTAAATGATCTCTTAAGAGTATTTATTTCTGTCCATAAAAGTGTTGTCAAAATTTACCTTAAATAGTATACATACTGTAGTCACCTAGGCTGTGAAATGAAGTCTCCCTAGCTTTCTGCAGTTGAGCACAGAAATATCCCAGCTAGCTTCAAATGAACTACCTTGGACCACAAAACTTTTCTGCCTAAGACAGCATGGAGAATTGCCTTAGCTCATACAGATTTGCCTAGCTCTCCTGCTCCCAGTCCCCAAACCAGTTCATTTAATGTCTGTTAGGGTATTTCTATAGCACACTGCAATCTGCAGAGCAGAGCAGTCTTTTTCTACTACTCATTTCAACTGTTGAAGCTGTTTTCTCCACACAGGGCAAAGGGGGTTGATTTGATAGGAACTCATTGTCTTGAACATCAGGTAATGTCCAAATACTCTAGTTCACCTTGCTTCCACAAAGTAATATATTTAGGCATTAGAATTAGAATACTTACGAGACCGGCTTCATCTGTCTGTATATGTAGGTTTCTGTTTTCTTGCCTTGATAAAGTACTGAAGGATCTCCTAGGCATTAATTCAAGTAAGATTCCAGTCTCATATAGTGGTATTTTAGAGGCTTAGACTAGGCAAAAATCAAAATATTTATACAGACCATGAGAAATATTTTGACCCATCAAGTATATCTGGGAAGCATATACTGTGTCCATCACCTCGCAGCCTAAGAGGAGAAGGAAAAAGAATCGGAAGACTGAAAGGGAAGTTATATAGTGGATGCCATCCCAGAGGCTGTTTCAGAGTAGCATTGCACTTAGAAACGTTGTGTAATTGTCTCCCAATGAAGGCATAGGAGTGACAAAGGTTATTAAGAAGCTATTTACAAATTCTGTGACTATTCAGAGTCAGATTCATGTTTACACTTGCACTTTTAGAAGCATTTCCAGGCTTGTTCGCCTTTGTGGAAAGGCATGAAATATTGGTCTGGCTTAGTCTGTTCTTATTCAACATTGCTATTTATTGCTTTACTGTATTTATTGGATATAACTGTTACACAAGGCTAATAAATTTGAAGCCTTGGACATCAAAGAGAGAATTGTGTGGGAGTGTGCATGTGTGTGCACATGCAGTAAGATACAGCAACTGGGTAAGAGCATCTAAAAGCAAAGGGTAACACTCTCATCTCTTTTAATCTCAGTCATAGGAGTGTAAAATGAAGAGGAACTCCAATTGCCTTGAGAGATATACATGGGGAGTGACGATTGCTTTGGCCCACTATGCTTGAATGCACGCCACATCTTTCTGAAGGTGTCTGTTTGGGTTTTATTCTGTTTTTGCTTGTGCAATTCCCAAGTTTGCTCATAGCCCAACAGCTTGTCCAGTTGGGCTCCTGGTTGCAGGCTTTGTGGCTATATATATATTTTAATGAGGATGTGCATAATTTCGAGGCAGAACTAATGTTTAGTGCACAAAGCTTTTGTGTATCTGTCTATAAAAGGCATAAAAGGGCACAGCTGGGCAAGCTAGCACATGCAGAGCAGTGGGATGGTGTGATAGTTTGAAGGGGGGAGGGAACTGATATCCATTCAGACATCTACACTTCAGGCAAGCGAATGTGCTGAGCTACCTGCTGTGGCTGGGGCAGCTTCAGCTCACCTCACCTCAATGGCTGCTTCTGGGGAGGGAGATGCTGCGTTGTGTGGCTCAGACGTTCTACTGCGTTGTCATATGAGGGACTCCTGGGGATCTTTTCTTTAAAAGAATATGGGTAATTATAGAAAATAATTTGTCCATACAGACACAACACCTGTAAATAGATTTTTAAAGCAGCAGTGTTCCATACTTACTGTCGGCTGCCATAGGCAGGCTGGGACCAGCACTCAGATGTGGCTCTTCCAGAGCCAAAAGCCATTTCATTTTATAAAGCAGCCTTTCCCAGTTCCTGTCTATCCCTGCTCTGCCATTCCCTTCACCTATGCACCACCTTATTTTACATATCTAATGCATGGCATTTTACGGTCTTTTTACTTCTTCCAGCTGTCCACTTAAACAAACCCGGTACTCTGCTGGTTCTTGACAATGTGGAAAAGGAGACAGTTTTTACCTTTCCCACATAGGGACAAAAAAGAAGGCCCCCAAAGGTAGGGAAGAAAAAGAGAAAGAATGTAATCCCTCTACCCAAAATGCTGGTGGTTCAGAGAGACCACGTAGGTGATGTACGAGACATGAAGATGTAGGAGACATGGTCGAACACATTCTCCTCTGCTATTCCTAAGTGCCCTGACTTGTTAGATCTGTGTCATTAGCTATCATTAGAACAGAGATCATTTGGAAATTTACAGAGCACAAAGGTGATAAAACAAAAGAATTTCCACGTGAAGGTCTACGGTTTATCCTTTTTCTGTAACTCACATAAGCATGAGGTTCTTCTGAAGTATCTTTTCACTGTAGAACTTGACTTGACTTGGCTTTATGACTCTTTGAATACATCATTGCTGTCTCTGACTTTGGAACACTGAAAACCATGAGAAAGGCAATCCTTCCCATTCAGTGGAATACAACAAAATCTAGGTGTTTCACAAGTAAGCCCGATGCTGCAGACTTTTCAGAATTAACAGATTTTATATAAACCCTTGGAAGCATATCACCAAATAGTACTGGGGTGGACAGGCACTTTTCTACTTTACTGCTCTGTTAGTTGCTCCTGGGCCAAATCTTTGTCACAAAAAAAAATATATTGTTTACAGATCCTGAATAAACACAGTAAGATTTAACCTTATTGCATACAAATAGTTCGGTGACTGGAGAATATTCCTAGCACTGGACTTAGTAAAATTTACAATTGTCCCATCAATAGTAAATTTCAGTTTGGGTAAAATGGCCCTGATTGCTTCTTTGAGTTTTAAAGGATTATTTTATTTTTTACAAATACCTAGAAAATTCAGAAGATATCAAAGATTTGTTTGTGCACAGCATTTTAGTAAAAGTTCCATCTATTCTACAGATTCATCTTTTATTTCACTGCTAACTGAGGTGAGCATCTGAGGTGATCCAAGTGACCTGATTCCCTCTTGCTGTTTTGTGAGAAACAGCTGAAAACAGAAATCTCTGTTTTCTGTATCGGTTGGCAACATAAAGGAACTAATACTATAAAGGTGATCTCTTGTACATGATTGAAAAATTCCTACCAGCCTGACATGGCACAGAGGCTGAGCATATATTACAGTAAGAAAACTCTTGGACAAGAGTCATAGAATTATAGAATGTTTTAGGTTGGAAGGGACCTTAAAGATCACCTAGTTCCAAGCCCCCCTGCCCTGGGCAGGGACACCTCCCACTAGACCAGGCTGCTCAAAGCCCCATCCAAACTGCCCTTGAACACCTCCAGAGATGGGGCATCCACAGCTTCCCTGGGCAACATCTTCCACTGTCTCACCACCCTCAGAGTAAAGACTTTCTTATTAATATCTAATCTAAATCTACCCTCTTTCAGTTTAAAACTGTTACCCCTTGTCCTATCGCTACACTCCCTGATAAAGAGTCCCTTCCCACCTTTCCTATAGGCCCCCTTTAGGTACTGGAAGGCTGCTATAAGGTCTCCCCAGAGCCTTCACTTCTCCAGGATGAACAGCCCCAACTCTCTCAGCCTATTTTCGTATGAGAGGTGCTCCAGCCCTCTGATCATCTTCATGGCCCTCTTCTGGACTTGCTTCAATGGGTCCATGTCCTTCTTATGTTGGGGGCCCCTGACCTGGATGTAGTACTCAAGTCAAGACTTGCCACCAGTTTTAGACATGTGGTTCCCATCAGGGCCACTGTCTTAAACTGGCATCATAAGCAGAAGGTACTAGAGTCTTAGGGAATGGATTCGGCCTCATCACCAGCTAGATAGCAGTGAAGAATGCTAAAGCCCACCAAAAAAAGAGAAAAATGTCCTAAAGATCATGAAACAGGAGAGAAATTGCTCTTGTGAATTCCTTACTGAATTAGGTCTCAAAATATCAATAGAAAACTGTACCAAAAAAAAGAACTGACTGGTGACACTGGGCACCAGTCCAGCAAACCTGAT
Source organism: Dromas ardeola (assembly GCA_013398915.1). Taxonomy (NCBI): domain Eukaryota; kingdom Metazoa; phylum Chordata; class Aves; order Charadriiformes; family Dromadidae; genus Dromas; species Dromas ardeola. The sequence continues at coordinate 168,160 of VYZM01004289.1, read as the reverse complement.
GCCCAAAAACTCAAAGTGCTGGCATGGTTTCTGTATCATTCTTCCAATGCTCCCCTTTCCCATTCTCCTACACCATTCCTCAGCCACAGAACAACAGCAATTCAAATGCGCAAATCCTACCACAACTGAAGAAAAAAATTACTGACTTTTGCCCCTTAATCCTAGGAAAATCTTTAACAACTTTTCAGATATAAATAAGACATTTTTTCATACTTGTTTTTCCTAGCACATCCTCACAAATCTTTTATGTGGTGTTTCGTTATTTATCTTTTTAGGTCTCTGAATAAGATTACGTATTAAAATGTTATCATAGATAATGCTAATTAGGCTGTCTCTTCACAGACCCTTTAGAGATGAGAATACTGAAGCACAGAAAGACTTCAGCTTTCAAACACATACAATAGAATTTAGTAGCTTTCAGGTGAGAAGCAGAAACGCAGATCCCAATCTAAAGATCACTGAAGTCAATGGGAGTCTTTCTCTTGACATTAACGAGTTTTGGATCAAACCCTGAATGACCTGTCCACAGTCACACAGCCCATCAGAGACAGAAGGGAAACAGGAGACTGCTATCCAAATTACTTTTTCCAGTGAACCTGACTGGATGGCAGCATGCTTAAAAACTCTCTTGAGGGTTTACCATACGCCCTAGCCTGTACTAAACATTTTCAATGACACTTTTTCATAAATGAAAAAATGGCTCACTGCTCTGACTTCCAGGGATCATTTTCCTTTTCAAATCAGGTACAGCTACTAGAAGTTTCAGAAGTTTCTGGCCTGAAATGTCTGCTTTAAACAGAATAATTTCTGAGTACTGTAAGCAGGACCAGGCTTTTTGTTGCTTTTGTTGTTTGTTTAGTAACAAGACCGGGCTGAGCCAAGAGTTTAGGTCCACCACTGAATATCCTCTTGAGTTTTAGTCCAAAGTGATAGTCTGGGCTCATTCTCAGTTTTTCTGTTTTGGTGAGATTTTTTTTTTTGACTGACTAAAATGTTCTCCCAATGGTACTTGCATATAGTACACTCTCAGTTAATACTAAAGGCTCACATACATAAGTAGGACAAAATTTTATACTGGAAAAATAAGACTAAGCTGTGTGTGAGTATGTGTCTGCACACAAGTGGAGATACATGTTCATATGAATATACACACACAGGAATTTGCATATAAAATTAGATTAATAACTTAGGTAGCGATATCTAGGTATCATACACACAGATTTAAAAGCTCCTAAAACATTAAACAATAAAGGTTTAAGGCATTTCATCATTCAAGATGGAATAAAAAATTTTGTTTTCAATACTAAAAAAACATTTATTTGAAGTACAGGGCTCAGTTTTAAGTTTAGTATCCTAATTCCATACTTCAGCATTTATCCCAATGCAGGCTTGAGTGTAGCACAGAAATCTGAAAATCGAAATGTCCAGCTATCAATATTATTTTAAGATTCAGTCTTGTATTCTGCTTTTGGATTAAATGCTACCCTCCTCAAACTAGAGGAAAGTTTGGACTAGATATTTGAGATGAGAACTTCTGTCTTCTCTTTCTCTCTCACCTCCCTTCTCTCTTTTTTTTTTTTTTCAGCAGCCACTAAAAAAAGGTCTAGCTTCTGAGTTTTTCAATTATTACAAAATGGGAATAGTGCCATAAAGGCATTCTTACTTATTAAAGCTTCTCTTGTGTTTCTTTACCTGATGTCTTTCTTTGTGTAATGCCTGCCTAGCAATACTGGCAAATTGTTTCTGAAGAGCTACAGAGAAGAAAAGGCTTTGATCCAATAGAAACACATCAGTGTAATAGCAGCAGATACCTTTTATTTTCCAGTCTTTCAATGCCCCCCTTCAATTCACAAAACACACACTCAGTGATTAAAAATTCCAGTCATTTTTGTTTTAGAAGCTGGGAACCTACAACTTTAAAGTGTGGCAAAGTAAATCTTCTGCCGGAGTGATCAAGGAATTATGCTATTGTCCTGTCTTTATATTTTCCACAATGTATAAAGCATCACTGTCCTTAATTGTTCTTTCATCTCACCCTTTGACTTGAAATCAGCATTGCTCTCCAGGAGTAGTATTAGCTTGAGAACTGGTAAAGAAAAGCAAAGAGGCTTAGCATACCTCAGCACTGCAGATTAAGTGCCTCTTCAAAGATGTCACCCCAGATGTGGCAGGCTACATTCCTACTTTTCCCTGGCAACAGCTGTGGAGCCACATCAGTGCTACTGCCTTATGTTCCTGAACATTATGAGGAGGAATAAAAGCTGCCTTTTTAATGGCTTGGGTTTGTGTTGAAGGCATAATTTTCTGTTTACATTTCAAAAGGGCAAGCCTTCTTGTGTTTTCACTGCTGACAGATAAAGATGAGTTGATGTCCCATAAGCAATGCTTCCTTTTTGGGCTATTTGATAGTGCACTGTCTATTGGTTCAGTTCATCGCTCCTCTCAGAGACTGCAATCTCTCTTTCACTAAGCTGTGGTTACAAGCAACTGCTTGTAATTTCTTTAATGCCCTTGGTTGAGTTCAGAATTGCTATATTTCACTTCCAGTTAAAAGTGGTCGGTGTTGTGAGTTACTGTGAAGTGGCCTGAACACGGGCAGGCTACAGGTGCAGCGGCAGGAGGAGAAGGAGGGTTTCAGGAGCAAGAGTGGGCTCCATCTGAGGTGGGATTGTCCACGTAAGGGCAGAGAGTAAAAACTGCACAGATGCAGTATGCAAGCGTGGGAGCATTTGCCTCTTCACACGTGCTTCAGAAATCCCAGGCTGGAATCAAACTGATCGAGAAGTGAAAGCTTCTGTAGCCCATCTAAGGCGTCTGAATCATCTCTCTTCTGATATAAAGAAATTACAACTCCAAAAAATAAATGCTGCTAGTGAAAAACAGGTAAACATACCAATACCAGCTCTACCTTACTGCTTTTGATTAGCTGTAATTTATCTGTAGTCTAAAACTGGCAGTATGTTGGATTCTGGGGATACCCAGCTTTTCCAGCTTTTTTTGGAACGGGAAGACTGCATGCAATGCAATTTCTTTTATGTCTGTGTGAGCCTTTTATTTCAAAACCTCTAGTACACGCAGTTCAAATTCTACTACATGTAACATTTTCCTCTGAACTCTTTCCTTCCCGATTCGTGTATTGAGCCATTAGATCTTGACGCTTTTGCCCAGATGTGTGTTGTCCCTTTACTCTGCCAGAGTTTCCTGAACCCTTTTTTGTTTATATCAGTCCTGAAAGTTTCCTTTTTCTGCGAGGCTGATTCCTCTAACCCACATCAATATTAGATAGTCTCATTGATCTGTCTTAGGGATTCTACATTGCTAATCTCTAGATGCATTGTCGTCTGACCTGTCTCAGACTACAGACCACAGATTTTTTTGTAGAGATCACCACAACTTGCTTTGTTGCTTTTCCGCCATTTAACGTATTGTTAGTGCATGCAGAGCTGGTAGAAATATATCCAGAGCATAAGTAATCCAAGATTAGTTGCTGTTTGGTAGCCTTCATGTAGCTAATTAATTGGCTTGGAATCTAGCTTACAAATTTATCACATTTAACACTCACTTTTGAATAGATACCAGTCATTATCAGAGAGGAAAATGAGTTACAGAAACCTCTGGTGTAATCCTCTTGGAAATTTATGTTTCCAAGCCTACAAAATACAAGGGAGTAACATTCCTGTAGGTTACACACAGTGTATTTAGGAATAACCTCAGTGAAGAAGGTGTAAGTAGATCTATTTCATCTACCCACTAGTACAGTAATGCAATTTTAAATATGTGACCTATTCACAATCCTCAGAACACCCTTTTTATAGGTAGCAGCTGGATGTTTCTGAATGGATCCATTTTATCTTATCTCTTCATGGTTAATAATTCATTATTATATGTGTATATTACACAACTATTTAAAGTTTCACCTTGATGATAGAGGTACAAAAAAAATGTCTTATTAGGATGTCTCTGTTACCCAGAATTGATTTGTACTGTAGCTAATGAACAAAATGCAATTTTGTTTACAGACTGTGTCCTCTATATGTAGGTCATTCTTATGAATATCCTGGCTATTGAATTACATCAATTATACCTTCCTATTTAAGATGCAGGATAAAGTAAAAGGAATTTTGTATTAGAGTTATAGTTTGGGACAGCCAACCTGTGCGTATTCCCCCCAGAGCATTTGCTGCTTGCTCTGCTGTAGGGAAGTAGCTCCAAAAGTGGCAGTTCCTCTGTGCATCTCACGCTGTCCGCAGACATCCAAGCCCCCTGTTACAGATCAGAATATGGATGCTCAGGCTAATGAATCTCCTTTCACTATGGACATACATGAAGGAAGGAATCAGATGTGAGAAATAAGGCCAAAGGGAAGGGAGAGAGAGTCAAGGCACTGTGAAGAAAATCCCCAAAAGGGACAGAATCTTGTCATGTTGCTATGTGAAATAGTGAGTAACAGACATGAGTGAAATACACAGTTTTCTTCACAACTACATTTTTCTATTGAACACTGCAGGAAGCATTACCGTGAGTATGTTGTGACTAGGTGGCCCATTGTTGTCCACAGAAATATGAAAGGCATATGAAGTCTCAAGTGTTTTTTATTTCTAAAAAAATCTAATTTTTGATGAGCTATGGATCTTATTGACTGGCAAATTCTTGATTACTCTTAGTTTAAGCTTTATATAGATCTTATTTGTCTGCTTACAAAATAATGGCAAAATTCTCCTCTGTGATCATCCTAAACTATCTGCTACCACTGTAGTTTCTGAAGAACATAAATGGGATTTGCCAGGAAAGAAACAACCTTATCCATAATAATAAAAACCTCCATAGTCACATAGCAATTTCATCTTACCATGCAAAAGTTTTCTGTGCCCATATAGTCTCCAGAGCAACTACACAGGAACGACACACTGCAAACACATCATAAGTAACGCAGGAAAGTGATCTGAAACTCTAGTCTGCCAGGCAAATTCATACACATTCTTGTTTCTGTTATGCATATGGAACACTCATATCATCTAGATGTGCATCTAGATTACAAAATGCCCAGTCATTTTGACCATGGATTTATTTCAGTTGCAGATCCAAAGGCTGACAGTGTTTGTCAATAGCTGTCTTATATTTGCATGAGCAAATAGGGATTGTCCTTGACAACTGTACACTTGCATTATTGAAAAATTTAGCCCACATAATCATCAATTCATAGTTAAAGAAAATAAAATGTTGCCTTTGATGCCCAAAGGAGCTACCGACATATTTATGAACACTTTTGTTACAGGAAATGATAAATTTAAGAAAGTATGTGAAGGGAAGCTGAAGTGTTTCCATCACTTGTGTTTGCTGAAGCTAGGCAGATGATTTCAGTAAGACACTTTCTTAAGCGTGAACTTTAAATTTACAAAGATACAGCAAGTGCAACACTAATATTCAGCATCGCAGCCTTCTTTTCAATACATGGATGTAGCACGCTCTAGAGACACAGGTGGATGACCATGTCATTTTGCCCACAGGGCTTAACAAAGCACAAAAAAGGGCAGCATGAGAGTACACAGTCAGTGGTGTTGCTGCAGCAGCCCTTCCTGTGAGTCTAACAGTTTCTAGGGTCTCAGATCCTACATACCATATGAGCTGTAATACCTAGACACAAAGGGATTAGTAACGGACAGGGTGACAGTTTGGACTACAAATTCTCTTTCTTTTTTTTTTAATTCAGGCTAGACTTTTCAAATTGTTTTACTCTAGCTATTTTTAAGTAGACTGGACTACAGATATTTAATGTGTATTTAATACATGTATATAATTCTCCATCATGTACTTTATGACTGAAAGTTGTGCTTTGCACCCACAAAAAATTTATTCAAGTCTCTTTTTTTATCCTTCATTCAGTTATAGACACAAAACCAACACTACTTACACTTTTCTGTGATAGGCAGCCACAACTCAGATTACTCAGTGTTATAGATCTTGTGTAACTCATATGCAGGCACCAAAGGGTAAGTGCAAAACTTGGCTGTAATTTTTAACTTGAAAGAGGGGTTTAGGTCTCAACTTAGCAGAAACGGTACATCTGCACAGGACACGAAATCTGCTGAAAATATTAAGAAAATCTACAGTGAAAAAAAAGGTATAAAAGCTCTCCAGAAAAGGAGAAAAATTTAAAAGTACTTTTCCTCACCACTCAGATATATGCCTGAACTTACATCAAAGAAAGCCCTATCATAGATAGAGCAGATGTCACAGAAGAAACAGCACCCGTTAGAAAAGATGTCATGAAGAGACATATAAACACTGCTAGGGAAAACAAACAAGCCAGGAAAGAAAACTTTCATTCTGAAAATAAAGGACATTAAATCAGGCCAAGAAACGAGGATCAACCTACATATTAAATTAAGAAGAAAACCTTTAGTACCATAAGCATACCCAGAAGTTCTCTTGAGGTGGAGGAAAACAAGCATCCACCTTCTACCTTTTATTTAGTGTACATTTGGTGCCTTAACAGACGAAGTGCGGCATTTCTTTCCCACCCTCCCACTCCCCCATATCATCTTCTTAAAGGTCGCATATTTAAAATACATAAACACAAAACCTCAGTCATGAGCAAAGCCGTGTGCTAACATTACTGCTTTACAGAATTCATAGCAAAAATGGGATAGAGTTCTGGCCGGAAACAAGACAATAGAAAACTAGGCACACTGGAAGTTTTTATCTATATAAAGCTACTACGTGCTTCCTTACCTGACTCTGACACAGGCTACAGTAGTAGCTAATAATTTTCCATAGCAATTGCTATCTCTGAGATAAAAGACACAGAAGCCATGTGTTTTCTTCAGAATGGCTAATCAGGGTCAATCAGCAAGCATACGTTTAGTTGCCCTTGCTGCTATCCCTCAGATAACTCAAACTATGTCTATGATCTGTAACGGAATGGGGAAAATGGAATGGGAGAGCAGAGTAGGGGGTGGAAATGTGGAGAGTCAAGAATTCGGACAGAGAAAAAAAAGAGAAACTGAGAAAAAGACAAGCAGTGGAAGAAAAATAGTATGTGCAAGATAGTCCAAGAGGGGGATGTTGCTCTCAAAGTCAAAACAACTCAATTTTGCATGCCTAGGCTAAGTGGATTTCTTGGGCTATTTTAAATTTTTTTCTGTTTGTTATTCTCTTCTGTATAAAATGTGGGAGGCCTACTATACTCAGGAGTCTCCTCACATCACTCTGGGATGAGAGCAATTCCCAAATGCGTAGAGCTGGGAGGAGAGCAAAGATAAGGAAATGAAACCGTATGGAAGCACAGGGAGCAGGAGAATAAAAAAGAAAATGAAGATGATATCATAACAGAGAGATTGAAGAAAGAATAAAAATGACAGGATTCATATGTATGTTCAGGACTTCCTGGGCAGAGGTATGCTAAGTGAGCCACAGAGTTCTTGTGCAGTGAGTCTGAGAGTTCCAGGCCATCTCAGACCTGCAGCACTGTTGCAGTCCAACTTCGATGTGCACGTGTAGTGGGTCAGAGATATCCGGGACACTCTAAACTCACAACAGATGATCTGAACAAATCATCTGTGTATGCACAATGCTCAAACATTGGATTTGCAGGTGTCCAGAGGCTCACAGGGAACTACAGTTGTCACCAAACTATAGGACAAGAGACAAAAATCTTCTTTCAGTCTTCTTGTGAAAAAGACTCTCCGGAAGCTCGTGTGCCTGGTGGCCTAAGGAATTCTGCAGAAACCATAAGAAGGAGCGCAACAGAAGTAGGTAACGGAAGGGTGAAGAATGGGTGAAGAATGAGTGAAGGAATATCACCTGCTGGAAATCAGGATCTCTTCACAGTTAGTGACAGAAATTATTGTGATCAGAAAATGTAATGGTGGAGTCAAAAGAGCAGCAGTAATGTCTGTATTATCTAAATACCTACAAGTAAGGCACTGACACACATCTAAAAGATCTGAGAGAAAAAAAAAAAAAAAGCAGAAAGAGGAATTAAAAAAGGAGAATGCTGGAGTATTACCGTATTTCCCAGTTGTATCCAATTCCACCTGGCTTATAAGACCTATTCCTTGTCAAATTCAACTTTATTGATTCTTTGCAAATAAATCACTGCCTAAGTCCAATTTTACAAACAACCATGCCGAGTGTAATGGAATGGATGAATTCTCAGACAGTGTAAAACCAGTGTAGACGGCTCTACAGCAGCCCTTTTCACTCTGTTCTTTACTTTATAGGTCAGGCAGTTGAGGATGGATAGGTCAGACCATGTTGCCATTTCCAGTAATCTGGAAATACAGTCTGGCTCAAAGTTAAATAGTTCTAATTTGCAATGGTGTGCCATCAGGGAAGAAAAGGCAAAGGAAGGAGCAAATGTTCCTGAAGCCAGCTATACCTTTGACTCACCAGTTATCCCATTTCTCATCTGGCACAGTTGAGGGTTTAGTCTGGTGAGAAATTAGTGTTTGCATTGCCCCTTTAAAGATGTGGTCTGAAAGTACTTTATGAGCCATGTATATTAGTGTTCATATTTGTGTGGGTCTGTTGAGTTTTAATCAATCAGCCTTGTTTCAGAAGACTTTAATTTTGCTCTCATTAAGTATGTGTGAGTTTTGCGTGTGTGCAGGCGCATATATTTATCCCTGTCAGCATTCAGAAAATTACATGCCCCTAGTTAACATATTGTACAGTACTACAAATTCTCATGAATATCACTTATCGCAGAGGATAAGTTCGTCCAATGGAATGGAACGGAAACTTTTCGCATTTTCAAACAAATTGCCTCTGCTAAATACACAGGTATTTGCCGTCTGTGCTTTTTTGTATTATGCTTGTAAAGTATAACTGTTCCACTCACCACTTCTGTATTTCCAGAGAGAGTCCCTGACAAAACCACTATGCAGAATTTCAGACATTAAAATAACTCCAAAACATATTTAGAGTTTAGACACATTAACAGATATCTTTCACGTTGTCCTCATGCAATGGCTTTGCTCCAGTGGATGATAGCAGTGAATGTGGAGTTTTTAGGTAATCATGTAATCATAGCAAAAATACAAAGGCAAATAAAACAAAGTACATGCTAAGTAAGATCTCAACTGTTTATCCTGATCAAACTGAAATTGCCGCTCTGTCACGTCTTATCCCACTGTAACTTAAGTAACTTGTTTCACTGCACATGGAAAAAAAAAATCTCCAACAACTCTTCCGTCCTTCTTTCTTGCTTCAGTACCACTTGTAACCTTTAGTCCTTTCATTCTTACTTTGGGCTACAAGGGTATAAAACCTGTAATTAACAACTTCTTTATTGCCTCCGCAATAGTAATTGCCGTGTATAGCCTTGAGGTACTAAGAATAAAAAATCATTTTCCTCCCCCTGCCCCTTGTATTTAACTAGCACTCCACAGTTATTATTAGGATCTTGCCAAAACTTCACCTTTCGCAAGAACCTTGTGAGAAAAGTGTAATCCCCACACAGTGACCTCTGCATGCAGCAATCAATACTTATGCTGTAATATTTCCCCTTCTTGCTGTTTCAGAGCAGCCTTTTTTAAAAAAAACAGGCTGGGAAGAGATTAGATTATCAATTATCATGAAACTGTCTGCAACTTCAAAGGGCTGCAGAGCAAGGGAAACCATAGTTTATCAGGACTGTAAGCGTCCTGCAATTATCTCTCATGTCACCCAGATGTAGAGCAGTAGTTGGGGGAATAGCTTGGGTCTGTGGTGAGAGACTGGGCTGGTGGAAAAATATAAAAGCAGCATTTTCTTTGGAACATGAATCATTGGTTTTGGGTCAGATATTGACAATAAGTAGGATCTTGAATGTGTTAACTACGAGCAGCTCGATCCAATATACTCATGTATCTATGCAGCGTGAGCATTTTATCGATAAGCAGACATGGGACGCTTTCTGTTTCCCTGAAACTCCAATTTTTACGCAGGTCAACAGATTGTTAATAGTGTGTCAAAGAATGATGCATTGATAGTCAGTAAAACTGCAAGATGTTTGTCCTTAGTCATTCCCACAAGTATTAAGCCTATGGGTTTGCACAGGAAAACAGCTTCACAAGTCAAGTAAAACAAAGAAGTTTGGAAGCAAAACTCCAGCTACTGACATCACTTCCTGGTGCAACGTGGCATTTTTGTTCAGTCTTGTTTTCCAGTGGGATCCATGAGGCTCCGGTTTGACCCGTGATATCTTAAGGCCAGGAACAATGGAAAATTAATGTAATGTTTATTAATACATAGAAAAAGCCTCCAGCTATACAGAGCACCAAATAAAAACAATTAAAGTAGCATGTAGTCACAAGTCTGGTTAATGTGCAACTTTCTGTGTCAGGATATGATATACTGAATGAAAATAAGTTTATAAAGGAATTTTACTTAGCTATGTTCCACCCCACTACCCCTTTATTCCACCCAATATATAAGCCAAATGTTTACCCTTGACCATGACCGCACAAGGACAAGAAAAATAAGATTAGCAAAGCTGGACAATTTTATTTGGCATGAACAGGACTGGTCCTTAATATGTGCAACAAAGATAAGGAAGTGCAATACTAATGAATTTAACTTACACAACATGCGAGGATCTCAATGCACTCCACAGCAATGGAGATAATATCATGAAGTATAATGAGCCTTACTCTACCATGGACGGTAACAGCCCACCTCCAGTCCACCTCCAAAAACGTGCACAGGTGAGGAATAACAGAAGTGAGACCCAACTGGGCTGACATGGTACAACAGAATAAATAATGTTAGAAGCATTATTTTCTTGCCTCCCTTTTGTTTCTTCACAGTTGTTTCTCTATGATACAGCATTGGGTTATTTGACATTTTGCACAGTATTGCTTATGACCCAAGAGACTGGACAATGCCTAAGCTGAAACCAAACATCAGTCTGTGGTTTCCTTATGCTATTAGCCACGTAAACCATAATGGTGGAAAGACCTAAATTTTGAGGGAGCTAGAAAGATTAAGAAATTATAATCTGTGTGCTGAGTGGGATATCTGGATCCCTTGTACCTTTTTATTTCTTGTTAAGGTAAGAAGCAGGCCATGTACTAAAGCTAATAACATTTTACATAAAAAAGTTCTCAGGATCATTTCTGACAAAGAACTAGAGTTTAATTCCTCTCACAAGAAACTATAAAGAAAAACTAAAACCATTCACAGTGTATGTATTATTTCTATCTCCAGGTGGCTGTTAACCAGGCAATGTAGAAGTCCTTCAGATTCCTGATGGCCCTCTGAGGACCTGCTGGGCATAGAGCACAATATTTCAAATAAATAGTAAATACAGAGACTATGCCCCACTGCTTACTAGGGTATCTGGTATCTATTCCATTAAGGGTCTCTGATGGCCTATTGAAATACTAAGAGGTCAAAGGGTTGAAAAAGGAGAGAAAAATAGGGAATCAAGTTAATTTTTTTGTGGACAGTTTTGTGGCTCATCTTTCCACAGCTGTCATTTTGCCACCTGCTGGTTTTTTAACCTACTTCTTTGCAAATAAAGTGGCTGTAGCTGAAATCTAATCCACTGATTCCTCATACAATTATAGGGATAAATCTAAACCTTAATCTACGCTTAGAGTTTACTCTCCCAAGTTGGTATATATTTGGCCTGGTCTCAAAAAAGCACTGGCAAGGCAGGATACCCCAACTTTGACCAGTGCATGGTAAGGACCTTGAAAGATTACAGAATAATATTTGGTGGGAAATATTGTGGATGGGATTGGGCTTTTTGGGTTGCTAATTTTTCTTTAGAGCTCATGTCTCCAGGTGCAGAGAGGTAGGGTGTTTCTATGAAAAAAGCTTTTCCTCTTGTTTGAAAATATATTTTGTCCCCATATGACACCGATACAACCTGGGACTGATTTCCTTTGCTGATAGCTGAAAGAGAAAACATTTTCAAACATATGCTGCATTTAGAGCCAACATGCAAAGAACCATTTTCCCTTAGTCAAAGGTAACTTTTACTTAGTTACACATACGCTATTTTTTATACTAAAAAAACTTCAGAAATACTAAGATTTAAAAGATGGGCTTCCCACAGATTTATATGACATTGCATCTAATCTTCAGTGATGTCATGGTGCCAGATGAAACAGTTTCCTAGGGAAAAAAAGTGCAGCTAATCAGTTAAACCCATTTAGGAATTAACTTGAGGATCTTATTGTCAGATTAAACTCTGAAGATTGCCAATGTTCCTTTGTCAGTGTTAACACCAGACACACAATTATTTCATGTGTATTTCAGATGAGAAAAGTGAAAGATACCTCTTTGTAAAATGTTGTGGTACATCATGTCTGTTGCAGAAATGCAGCTTGACCTCAGTTGGGTCAGGTCTCCTCTTTCTCCATGTTTTGCTGAAGGAAGGTCCTTTCTAGAAGAAACACACATGCACACTTGTAATAAAATAAAACATTATTTCCTGTCTTCCCCATTTCAGACAGTCAAGGAAATAAGTGCTCTTCTCCATCATATAGAACTGACCATTTTGCATGTTATTTTCTCCCTATCTTTTTGCTCAGAAGGCAGTTAAAGAGGGTGGAAAGGACACTGTATAATCTCCAGCTGAGTCCTGCTTGCATTCTGAGCTGGGCAGAGCCTCCACAACCATCTAATTAACCTTTAAATGAGAGTCAGGAGTGCACTTCTGAAGCAAATCTTGCTGTCAATGCCATGTACCACCCTCTAACTGTGGAGCAATCTCAGAGACACAAACTGGACTCCTTTTGGATGAAAATGTACCAGAAGCTGCACTTCCACCGCTAGGGCACATCAGAGCTATTCTAAAAGAAACCTCCCCAAAATGCACACGGCATGGATGCTGGGTCCTCAGCACCAGCTGTATCACTCCATTCAGCCACTCTACAGTGCTGCACCACTTGCTAACATAGACATAGTCATATTCTTTCCCCCAGCTTCCTGACAGACTGCGGGCACTATGTTACAGGACCAGGCTGGTCCATGTTGCATAGTTTGCACTGCACGTGCTCGTCTGAGCATAGGGACAATTAAATACAGCATTGACATAAACAACATCCCTGTGGAACAAGGACACCTTGATAGCCAAACTGTTATTTATGTAACTGGAGGGTTATATAAATCAGCAAGCTTTGGGGGTAAAAACCGTTTGTTTGTCAAGTCTCTGTATAGTGTCTGGTGCAGGGAGGCCCTGATCCATGACCTAGCCTCTAGGCACAACCAAAACACAATAAAAAGAATTTGCCTGGCTACTGGGCAAACAGAAGAAAAAGATAGATCCTGCCCTGCAGAGCTCGCCCCTCCTGGTAATAAGGGGACAGTTCTTTCATACACAGACAGCTTAGATTTGTTTAGATATCAGGAAACAAATTGATTATCTAAGTCTACGCATTCCCCCTCATTAAGCGATTGCATGATCTGAGGTCTTGGCAATGAAATGATAATTTAGCCAGAAGTTTACTGAAGTGAAAAAGACAGAAACAAGCTAATGTTTTCTACATTCTTGACAAACAGTACAGCATAAGATTTAAAATATAAGTAAAACAGGGCCAGCTGGTAGAAGGTGGCATCAGTTCACTCAAGAGAAGGTAGCTGTACCAATTTTCACCAGATGAAGAACTTGTCTGAAGCACATGCTTTTAAGTCCCTGCCTTGGTACCTGCCTTTGCATGCAGCCATCCTAACAGGCTCATGCAAACACAGGTTTTGCGTATCCAGCAGAACATGAATATGCTCTTTGCAATTTTTATCCCCAGGTAGACGCATATGATATTCTTGCTGCCCAAAATGTTTCATCGTTTGCCCTATCAAACCCTTAATTTTTTGCCCTTGCAATCTTTTCCTAGCGGAGCTGGTTCAAGGTTTCTTCGCAGCACATGCAACATGGGGATCTGTCATCACAAGATTAAGAATCCAGGACTCAAATCATAGGAAGAGGCAGATGTAGGATGAGGCAGATCCAAGATGCAGAGTTGTTGGCAGAAAAAGCCCTGGGAAAGCCAGGTTTGCTTCTGCTGCAGCTGCTGGGGTGAGGCAGTGCCGGTGGATGCTCAGCCAGCAGTAGCTGCTGAGCCACGTGCCCCTTGTTCTCTTGGGGGCAACAGAAGCCAAGGCTTTTCAGGGCTTTCCCAGCACGAACATGACCATGCCCTTGCTTAAAGGCATTTTGTGTAGTCAATGAGGCTGTTTCCAGCTTAGGGGCACAGCTGAGGACACTCTGGCTTCAGGAATTTCTTAAAACAGTTTCACAACCAAAGGCAGCATTCCATGAAACTGCTCCCTCAGGTAGGACAAATGTTTGTGTTAACCATAGGCATATAACCATGCAGGTGGAGCTGAAGTTGCATAGATGGGAATTTGGTGATGTGAGTAGTTCAGAGTTTAGTTGTTTTGGAAGATAAAGGTTGCTCATTTCTCAAAGCATGGTCAGAAACACAATTCATATGACTTAATACTCTTTTCTGTACCACTGAAAGGAATAACTACATGTGCATCGTTCCTGCGTCCAAGAAGCAGCTACAAGTCCTCATCTATGTCATTCATTTATGCAGGTCTTATTGGAAAAGGCGGGGAAAGCAATCATCCATCTCTCCCTCACTTTACATTTCCTTACTCTATCATTATGAATTGCTGTTTTATAAATGCTGGGCCAACATGGTGCTGGAGTGTATTAGTGAAGTTCCCCTGCCTGGTGGGCTTCAAAGCTAGAAGAGATCATCTTGTATGACAGCCTCAGTGACTCAGACCACAGAGTTTAACTCTCTCACCCCCATATTAAAGCGTAGCATGCACGTGGATCTGCATGAGCAGCGACTCTATGAAACAGGAAAATAGCAAACTGCCAATTTAAAGTGACTTTTATTAAATATATACAAAAAGCATGAAGGAGGAAGAAAATTATTGTCTTAGAGCAGGATTCACCTCTTCTAAACCTTTAAGACAAACAACAAAAAATTCAGCATCAAGTTGATGCTAGGTCTCTCATCTGCCTGTGCAGTCAATGGATGAGCACCTCCACAGTATGAGTCATTCCACTTGCCTAGACTTTTTTTCTGGGAAGACAGTGGATTAACCTCTCAGGGAGGTGCCTGTCATCTCCATTTACAAGAGAGGGATCTTGGGTGACTAAGCTAGGCCAAGCACTTACCTATTAATATGAGAGAATTCAGGTGAGACAAATGTCACCCGAAGAAAGAAAACACAGATTGCATTTAAAAAAAAAAAGTGGAAAGACATTGGAGGCTTCAGTGTAGCACCTGCAGAAGAGAACCCTGCCCACATCTGATATTTGTTTTAGGAATGTTTTCTGTGGCAGTGGCCCAGACCTTCTCAGTGAGGTAGGGATATGCCTTTGTCCTGACTTCCACCTATGGGCCTAAGCACAAACAGCCCAAGAGTGGGATATGCGAAAGGATCTATCCTGACTTCTGCTTGTCTGAGTGGGAGTTCAGCAACTGGCTGCTTATGAAAGTATGGTTCAATGAGAATTGTTGATGATCTAAGCAAGAAGGTCAATTTTTAGATTTGCAGTGTGCAATACAAATACCTGCACTTAGTGTAAGAGCTGCAAAGTTTGGGTTTGTTTCAGTATTCATTTTGCCAGGAGTATTCATGAAAACATCACAGCTCTCTGCATACATTTGTATAAACTTCTGTACATTACAAAACGTAGCAACAAACATCATAATTCCTGCAGGATTAAGCACAGTGAGCACAGAGCAATAAGGGAATAATATTTATGAGCAGGAAATGCTAGCTTGTAGCAGACTGATATATTTACACCTGTTCACTAAAATGTCACATTTACATATATCTATTTTTTAATTATATGTGGGCACTGTAGTACTCAGACTTGTTTACATTGAGTGAATCCAGAGTACTGACTGCTGGTTTTAAATAAAAATGGAAGAATAAATCAAATAAATACAGTATGAATGTGTAACTGGGAAGGTGAGATGGTAAAATTCTTAATAATACATAATTTCTACAAATTCTGAATTTTCTTAAAATGCATCCAAATATAATGAATTGTCTCTTTCAGATCAAGCCTTGGTTACAGCCTTGGTTCTATACATATCACTGGGAAAATGTCCACTGACATCAGCAGGTCCAGGAGATCATATACAAAAATGCAAACTTTGTGCAGTGCTCTCCTCTGCCTTCTCCTTCATGAAGTATCCAATGCTGAACTGAAATGTTGTATTTCTGCTCAGCGCTGTCATAAAGATCCATAACAGAAAAAGAATCATGGAAACAGAAAGCAGACCCTTTAGCTACAAGAAGAGGTGATATATTGTGTTGGCTCTAACTGCTATCAAGGATACTTAGGTTTTGCTCATGACATTTTGAGTTGCACAGGATAGGAGATTCTTGTTGGGACAGAGGGCAGATGTGATGGGGATGGAAATTTTAATCTAGGCCCTCAACATATGTTGAATGACAGCTTCACTCTTCCAGATAGAGGAATATATCCTGATGCGTTAGAAGCTAAAAGCTACCTGAACTGTCTTCCCCATTCAGCTTCCCACATGCTGCTGCTACAAGAAAAGCCAGAATGCATTTGTGATGGTGCATTATATTTGTTGCTAGCATGGTAAGAAGTGCATTCAGAGTAGCAATCTTTTTTTAAAAAAGCTCTGTTGCTAATCTTTATTGAAAATAATAATGATTCCTATGCATCTTTAGAAGTTGAAGCCCAACTCATCAGTTTAAAGGAAATACTGAAGTCAGTATAAGGGTTATTTTCATTCCAGGCCATGTTGGTGTGAACATTATCAATTGATCTAGGATTTAAGTGACCTGTCTGGAATGCTTGACAAACAAATTTTTCTCATGAATTATACATACTACTGAAAACCATACTTAATGGGAGACTGGGAAGAGGGCAGGTATTTCCATCACCTAGGGGTGAAAGCCCTGCAAATTAACAACAAGACGGTTCATTGAAGCAGGTAATGGATTGGTCTGTGAAAACAAGAAATCTTTGTGGGAATGACTGTGATTATTCATATAGTCTGTTTGCTAATTATTGCTAGTATGAACATTATTTTAACTGCTTTTAAGAACCTTGGAAATGATGTGACTTGTCAACAGTGTTGTGAAACACTGCAATATAGAAGACATATAAGCAGTACGCACTCATTCATTGGAAAACTTTGCGTTTGATCATGAAATCAAAATATGCAGACCATACTTATTTTTACATAATGAATATATGTCTGGCTAGCAAGAGGAGAGAACAATAGAGAAAAAGAATCTTTAAAAAATGGGAGGTATGATGTATCAGCACAGAGTATTGATACTAGAGTTGAAGAGCTACCCAGCTAACATGCTGCACAGCACATGATGCTCTGACTAGAGAGGATGGCAAAGACATAATCCTGCCGTGCTCATTCCCGCATTAAAATTCCATGCCTAATAATGCCTAAACATCCCTGTGGTAGGAGAAGTCAATGTCATTTGGAGAGAGCCTGAAAGCTATGTATTCCTAAAAGCTGTATAGCACAACATACACATATATACTGTATACAAGCCATTTTCCATTAAATTGGTTTCCTTTTTTTCTTTTGTACCTGTTAACAGGCATAAACACACAGACTTAAGTGATAACTCTGGCATGTGTATTTTGTGTGGTTCTGCTCCTTCTGGTTTTGTCACTGTTCCTTTCAGAAGTCACATCTGCACTCCTTTTCTCTTTTCATTTATTACTTTCAGCTATTCCAGGAGACTTTAAGTTTTTCAGTATCATTCATTATATCCTCTAGTGCCAGTACTACTTGGTTTTTGAAAGGACACTAGATAATTAGCTTTAAAATTAACTATCACAACAGTATCTTCACCTTTTGGCGTTACTTCAGTATTGATTGTTTTACTCTTAGCCAGGCATTATTTCCTAGAATTAAAATTTTAAGGCCAGAGGGATCTAAGAGCCTTCTCCATCCTCCTGCGTAATACTGGCCTTCAGATTTCACCTAGGGATTTTTCCATTTAAGTTCCACACCTTTCAGTTGCTCTCCTGCATGTGACTTCAAAGCCATGCAAAGCGAGATTCATACGACATGTCCACCTGTGAGCTAGCCCCAGAGATTCTTCATAAAAATGGAATGAAAAAGGAAATAGTGGATTTTTATCAGCTAATACAAAAAAAAAAGAAGTTATCTTTAAATCTTCCTACAGCAGATTGGATGAGCCAAGTGCTGTTTGCACATATTTATGTCTCCCCATTAAAACTGAAGGAAGTCTGGATGACCTCTGCTCAGCAGCAGAGGTCCATGCAGAAGACACCTGGAGTTAAACAAGAGGGCTCACACTCTCAGCTTTGATTTGAGGCCTTCAAGTGAGGGGAAACTCTGAAATTGTTTCAGTGACTAAATATAGTAGCAGATAAAAATTTCCATCCAATTTCTAATCTGAATCTGACTAAATCTTTTTCAGTATTGCCACTTCACTCCATGCTCAGCTTCATTCTTACTCTGCGAAGTTGTGGAATGATGCTTTCTGTAACTACTGCTGGAACAGTGTTCACCTTTTTTATGCATGGTGTCCGGTACCCTTTCAGATTGGAGGAACATTTTCCCATCCTGAGCCTCTGTGATCATCCTGGAGAAGTGATCACAGGATGCACAGTACAGTTTTATTCCTTCTTCCCGTCCTTCCCAGGTATTGCATCAGAGGGTCATACTCATTTATCGCAAGTGATAGTGATAGTAAATCAATTGAGGAGCATCTTGATCCTTACTTCTTTGGTGTAATCTCAGGTTGAACATCTTTCAGTACCCATGGCAAGATCATGTTAGAGGCACTGGGGACTTTACACATAAGGAGAAATTACTTTCAGGTCAGTACCTATGACATACTGCATATCTGGCAGCATCATTTCCCTTATCCTAATAAAGGAAAAACTGGTTCTTGTGGAATAAGATCACCAGAGATTGACTTTCACCAAAAACAGCCCCTGGAATCAAGTTGTATGTGGTAATTTGACTGACTTTCAGGGACACAGTTTAAGTAACTTTCTTTGCCAGAAGGTTAAACGCTTTGAATAAGACCCTTGAATTACTAGATATAAGGAATGGATAAAACAGGCTCCTTTATTTTTTAGTATAAATCAGGTTTTGCCTCTTACTTATTAGCAATACCATTATGTCTCAGCCGTGTGTTTCTAATAATCGGTCAGATTTTTTAAATTGTCACGGCAAAATTATTGTATTGAAGAAACTTTAATATACTGGTATCAGGGGCCATGCAGACCAGCTCACAGAAGATATTACACGTCTGGCTTGCTTCAATGAAAGCAATGGCAAAATAATTTGGAGAAATTATTTATCTACGTATATGCTTCAATTGATTTCAGCTCTCCTGAAGGTGTTATTCCAAATTATGATACTATTTGGTAGTAGATGTTTCACTAGCCAAAGCAGGTTAAGTTGTCTTTTGTATAGATGCTACATTTATTTTGCCTTGAGTGTATGGCAGTGTTGTTAAGCTTGTGGAGGCACTGCAGATGCAAGAGAAAATAACACATTTCTGGAAATAAGTAAATCACAGAAACTTTCTGACAAACATGATGAGGTGAGATGCAGTTAAACACCCACACACTTTTCAATTAAAATATTATTGCTACTGATAGTCTTTTAACTACGGACACTTACATTAACTATTGTAAACCACCTGCGTGACTATTAAGTGTCACATTGATACAGTCAGCAATCATATTACTTTCCCAATTGCAAGCTAACTTTTCCTTCCAAAAATATTAGAAAACAAAGAATAGAACCCTGAGACATCTACCTGACTTGCAGCATCCTCCACTGAAAAAGCTTCCTAGTAGAGGTAATTTTTAAAATGCCATTTATTCTGAGAGCCTCATATAAAAGTTCTTACCAGCTTATAAATATCTGATTTCTCTCCTAATGTGGATATAGGAAACCTCAAGTTTATTTTGTCAAAGGTCTTTTTATCATTGGTTGCATAGGCTGCCAGGGTTCCTGCATGCCACTAGCTTTTTAGATAATATTAAATATTTTCATTGTAATTCTCCCGTCGTAGTCATTCATTTACAAAGCTTACTTGGTCTGGGCTAATAATCTTACAGATCATATCCTGCAGGCTGTCTGCTAGAATTTTTGCCAGAAGTTGAAAATTCCAGTTAATTAGCAACAAGGACGAAGCTTCCTGAAGGCTTTGAGAATCCTACCCCAAATCTTATCTCACCATTCCCACTTTCTTGATTGTTGTTTAGCTGACCATATAATGTGTAAATTCAGCCTTCATAACTCATATTCATTCCCTAATATCTGCTAATTCAGCTTGTAACAGCTAGAGCTTTGTATCTTGAGTTGTTAATTTTCTGTTTCCTGAAAAATACAACACTGGCAAGAGCTTGCTAACATCCTTTCTGTATCTAAGCATAAATGTGTTAATATTGCAGCAAAATTACCAATGCATTGTGTAAATACCATAATATATTGCTTGCCACCATCCACACAGCAACTTTTTAGTAAGTGCCTAATAAGTTTTGAGTCCGAACAACATACACATAACAGTCACCACTCGAAGA
Organism: Dromas ardeola; assembly: GCA_013398915.1. NCBI lineage: Eukaryota > Metazoa > Chordata > Aves > Charadriiformes > Dromadidae > Dromas > Dromas ardeola. The sequence continues at coordinate 147,621 of VYZM01004289.1, read as the reverse complement.
AACAGCCTGTGCAGGCAACCAGCCCAGTTTCTGTAACTGATTAGACAATTCAGTTCCTCTTCTTAGACATACCAGTTCAATCAGTAGGGATCCATAACTGTGCCACTGGAAATCCCTCTCCAGCTAGTGCCATTAAGCATCATAGCAAAGTACTTTGTCCCGCAGTGTGTTTCTGAAGACTGCAGGTCCTTTTCTTTATGTGAAAACTATTCCTGGAAGCTACCCGTCAGTTTGAAAAGCCCATTGCTTGTTTTGGTGTTGTAATTCCTGAACCATTGGTCATGTCTTCTGCAGAAAATCTTCAGCTGATTTAAAAGAGAAAAATAAAAGGCTTGATCTCTCTCTAGAGTAAGCAAAGAACCCAGTGCATCTTATATACAATTGGAAGAGATATCTTAAGATTTCTAACTTCCTTCCAAGAAATTAAGAAAAGATTGGTAGGTAGGGCAGGAAAAAAATAGCCTATGAATGTTGAAAGATACCGCAACCTAAATGTTAGAAAGAAGGAAAATGGAACATGCTGTGATTAAGTTTACTACATAGCATGCAAACTATTCTTCATTAAACCTTCCTCTCTTCATGCACTCACCAAAAATCAGGTATTTTCAACTTTACTTCTAGGGAGATCCACTAAGGTAACCAGAAATCATAATTAATGGACATATCAGTAAGAAACTCCGTGCTGGGACACTTAGCAACCACATGAACAAAATACATTTAGCAAGATCCCTTTTGTGAAGCATATGTAACTTTTCTATGTACGTATGGGGTAGGTAAAAAGATCAGTCCCAGCAGCACTCACAGTATATAATAGGAAAAAATATAATTGTGGATATTTGCAGACCAATCGAATGTAAACTTCATCAATGCAATACCACCCCCTTTGTGTTTCCTAGTGTGAAGACTCATATTGTGTATTCTGCTGAAGCTCTTCTTTCTGTGTTCTGTTTCTTTTGCAGTTTTCACTTTTCATTCCTGTATAGTCATTCCTGGCTTCACCCTATTTTTTCCATGGATTTTTTTAATCTCTCCTGCTTCTTCTTTTAATGTCTCCTACTTTCTTCAGCTGAATACTAACTCACTGAGGTTCAGGTTAGACTTAGAAAGCTACAGTGTCAGAGCAGGTTTGAAATTAAACAAAATTAGTTTCTTCTCTCTTAAACTGCAGTAATAACTAATGGATGCTATATGGTGGCTGACACACCAGAAGGCTGTGCCACCATACAGAGAGACCTGGACAGACTAGAGAGTTGGTCGGAGAGAAACCTTATGAAATTCAATAAGGGCAAGTGTAGGGTGCTGCACCTGGGGAGGAATAACCCCCTGCACCAGTACAGGTTGGGGGCCGCCCTGCTGGAGAGCAGCTTGGTGGAAAGAGACCTGGGAGTCCTGGTGGACAACAGGATGACCATGAGCCAGCAATGTGCCCTTGTGGCCAAGAAGGCCAATGGCATCCTGGGGTGCATCAAGAAGAGTGTGGCCAGCAGGTCGAGGGAGGTCATCCTCCCCCTCTACTCTGCCTTGGTGAGGCCACACCTCGAGTACTGTGTCCAGTTCCGGGCTCCCCAGCTCAAGAAGGACAGGGAACGGCTGGAGAGGGTGCAGCATAGGGCTACTAAGATGATTAGGGGACTGGAACACCTCTCTTATGAGGAAAGGCTGAGAGAATTGGGTCTGTTTAGTATGGAAAAGAGACGGCTGAGGGGTGACCTTATTAATGCATACAAATAGTTAAAGGGTGGGTGTCAGGAGGATGGGGCCAGGCTCTTTTCAATGGTGCCCAGTGACAGGACAAGAGGTAATGGGTACAAACTTGAGCGTAGGAAGTTCCATCTCAACATGAGAAGGAACTTCTTTACTTTGAGGGTGGCAGAGCACTGGAAGAGGCTGCCCAGGGAGGGGGTGGAGTCTCCATCTCTGGAGACATTCAAAACCCGCCTGGACGCGTGCCTGTGCAACCTGCTCTAAGGTGACCCTGCTGTGGCAGGGGGGTTGGACTAGATGATCTCCAGAGGTCCCTTCCAACCCTATGATTCTATGATTCTACGGTATGAATTATGTAATGGTCTTATCACCACTATATGAATACGAATAAATTAATTTTTAAAGGTAGATCTACATTGAAACACCAGGTTTCCCAGTTTGAGGGGTGAAGAAGTTTGAAAGCCAACGCTAGTGTTGAAGATTGCAGACGAGGCTAGTTTCAGATCATCTAATTGAGTCGCTGACTTCTTGTAGTACTCGGAGTCAAAAGGGGAATGAGAAATTCAGACCATTTGGTCTTCAAAGCTCCTTCAGTTCACCTCTGTACATGGTCACTGGAAAGAACTGCTGAAATTAGGCACCTACAGCATGTGATACGCCTCACTTAGCACTATGACTGCCCTCTCCAATGCCTCAGCAGGACAGGAAGCCCTGGCTTGCAGTGAACTGCATTGCTTTGACTCTTGCACTTTGGCAACATGCTAAGCACTTGACACCACTTTGAAGGATATGAAAGCGTGACAGTTTTGGAAGGGTCTTTTACATCAGACTCAAAAATGGAGTTTCAAGTCAGAAAGATTTATTAAGTTTTCTCCATAGTTTCTATGACATTGAATTGTAGGCAGAAAATAGGAGCACTGTTCTCACAAACAGGAGTGATAATTGCTTTGTTAAAGGTCGCCCAGATGGGACACAGATATTCAGAAGTGTTTTGAAGTGTAGTGAGAGTTACAATTATCTTCCTTCTTCTCAAGTGAGTCTGAAGCTGCCAAAAAGACATTGGACCCTCTGGAATAAAATTTTAGGTTTCTTTCAATTAAATGTGAATTCATTTAGCTTGTAAGGGATGGTGTTCTTCTCCCCAGGTGTTAGAAATAATCCAGAAGTTTCATTCTGGATTATTTCAGTTTCATTGCAGAAGAGGCCACCACTTTTTCAGACTTCAAGGATGAGGAGATCTGTGCAGCGGCATACATTCGTTACAACACTGGTTGAGCTCCTCTTGGGGACCACACAACTATGCGTTGTTAGACTTCCCTGTTGGATCCCATGTGCTTTAGCCCACTTGACCTAAGCAGTCTAGACATCACCATAGCTCTCTCTTCCACACTGCTGGAGAAGCAGTAAAAACAATGTGTAGTAATTAAGAGATTTTTTTAAATAGTATATCAGTTCCTGTCTATGCCTGCTGAGGAGTCATTATTTGCTGTGCTAACTCCAGAGAAGATGAATTTCTGCCTTATTTCCCCTTTTCTACATTTCTTTTGATGAAATCCCGTCACCTGGTAACGGTGTCACACGTGCAGCCAAATGGACTCACACGCTTTGCTACTTCTAAATTCATTCAGTTTGGGCTCATGCTTAATCAGCTGAATCACAATGCTAGCCTCTAATACTTATCCCTACTGTCATTACCCTTATTGTCACTATCTGACCAGATTTAGGGAGCTGTATGTAGTCAGAGTTATACCAACAGGGAGAACACCCACCCCCTCCCCACCCCAGCTACCTGCATCCTCAGCTGCAGAAAATTTTGAAATATTAATTTAAAACTATTAGAAATCTTTGTTTTATTAACAAGATACTTTTTTCCTTGCTTTTTTTCCCCCCCTAAAGTGAACAATTATGAATTGTAATAACTGTATTCCAAGAATGTTTTATTCTGTCAAAATGGAGAGCTCTCCCCCAGGGCCACATTAGTATCTTTTTCTGTCTAGGAATGCAGCTGTTCCAGGGCAGGCTCTGAGTAATGTCTCTAATCGGCAGATATGCAGAGTGCTTAAGCTAATTATGTAATAAGGGAATCACTCCTAAAATTTTATAAACGTTAATATAGACATTTAACTTCAATTTCTTTGAAAGTTGAACAGGAAATGAGAATTCTTGTGGTACTAGTACCAAATGCTCATTTTTATACTGAGGTTTTAAAATGTCGGGTATTGCAGATCTAATGCTGTATTCAAGCTGCAAATTACTCTCTTTGGCATTGAAATATTGCTGCAATTAAACCTGCAGTAAAGTATTAAAAGGAAAAAAAAAAATCTTGCATCTGATTGCCTTTACACAAAACTATGTGGATCTTCATTGATCTTGAAAGATGGCTCTTGAGATCTGAGTTTTAATTTTTCATACACAGATATACTCTCTTCCATAGTTCTTGGGTAACAAATTTAAGATTTCTGATTTAAGCAGTTCCACATGAAAGCTAACATTGTGAGACATATCTGAGGCAGCTTCTTTAACACAGTTTGCAATCTACACGCCAGCCCTTATTCATTTGTCTAGGTGTATGTCTTTGTTTCTACATTTGTATAACCCAGCAAACCATTCATTTCAGTAACAGTCTTTTCTCAGGTATTTGTTAAACAAGACGAATGTATTTTCAGTTACAGCATTTGAGCATGGGGAGTGGAGGAAGGGGGCAAGAACAGCTGTCTTAGACCAAACACACTCCTCTCCCTACCCCACGTTTAACATTTTCCCTCATTCAAACTCCCTCTGAAAAGTGCCAGCACTTTGGACAACCAAAAGCTTCCATGTCCAAGGCAGAAAATTCCTTTGTCAATACTGTAGGCCTGACCACTTCCCAAAAAGCAGGGCACAGTCCTCCAACCAATTGGGCCATCTGTGTCCACCAAGTGATTATTAAAAAAAA
>VYZM01004289.1:115003-142956 GCA_013398915.1 Dromas ardeola | reverse complement strand
AAAAAAAGAAAGAAAACCCCAAAACAAGACTCTTCTCATATGGAAGATCAAAAAGGTAACAAGCTGCCCATAGTAGATGTTGATTTTGTTCTTTATTGCACTGCTATTGGGCATTAGGATATAATCTACACTTCATTTTGAGAGCAGAACTAGGCTGGTATTCAAATCCATGGTTCCCTGCATCCACATTCACCAAACATAATCCCAAATCCAAGTCCAGACTCAAAGTAGTATGCAACCATGAATAAAACTTCCCCCTTGTTACCAGCTAAAACAGGCGAAAAGATGCATTTATCTGTAATACGGATGGGCTTGAATATACCACTTCTGTGCATCTCATATATCCTAGCCATAGGATGGCACTGCTAGATCCTTTCTAGAAGACTTTCAATACTGCACACCAAAAAGATGAAAGAGATTGGTTGGCAGCCTGACTTGACCTTGGGAGAACATAGCCCTGACTGCTAGATGTTCCACAGCTTGCCAAGACAGGGATTCTGTTAGGACCACTTGCTAGGCTCCACAATAACGATACTCTACAAACAAAGCGTCAAATATTAAGCAGATGACTGCTTATTAAATATTAAGCATATACTGTTAAAAAAATGGCAGAGAGAGTGCTAATGCCCTAACAAGCAAAGTCCCAGGCTCACCATTTCCAGTTCTAGTCCCTTCCAAACTTCTTTTCTTGACAGTTTTGGAGAACTCTCTGTAAATGGTTCATCTGCGTAGGTCCATGGTCTGCATTTCCACAAAGCAGAATATTTGATTTCTGTATTTCAGGGCCTAACTTTAGGTTTCTAAGCTTGAATATGATTTCACAAAAAGGACTGAAATGCATGGATCCCCTCTTTAAGACTGAAGCTATAAATCCACTCACCATTCTAGCCTCCAAAAATTATAGCCATTAGAAGCACCCATTGCAACTACTTGTCAGTGTCTCAGATAGGCTTGTCCAGTTGAGGCTGGATGTCTGCGCTACTTCCATCTTGCTGCTGCTAATACCTGAGGCAACTAACGAAAACATGGGGACTATGATATACCTATTCTGCATCTCATAGGGAATAACTCTCCTCCCTAGTTGCAGAAAAACATCTCCCTCCCCATGCATGTCCAACCAGAGAAACAGACCACAAAAATACAAGTTCTGGTTTAGGAGGTTTCCGATACACAATTTGTCAGAAGCTGGGAGATCAGTTTGAGGAGGCAGTGTTGAATGCTTACCCTCTTCCTAAACTCTTGTCTAGTAATTCATGCCTTACCCATGTTGGAGACAGGGTACTGAGCCAGATGGACCTTTGCTATGGGACAATACAGCAATGCGCGCTCGCTCCAGCTTTGAAAGGAGAATAAGGACAAAAGATGTGGACTAAGCCTTACACTTTAAAGCAGAGCAAATATGAAATTTATTAACTTGGAGGCTGTAGAAACATCTTGTAGCATGGGACATTCTGAACAGGATTTAACAGGTAGATTTTCAGTTGGCTTTCAGGACTTGCTCCGCTGTCCTGTTAGTAGAATTTCTTCTTGTGCTAACCATCTTGGATTTACTGTTCAAATAGTTGATTGAATTTCTATTAAAAGACACAAAAGTTTTCACTGAAAAATTAAATGAAAGCTCTGGGAAGCAACAGAAAGAGCACATGATGGATGCTGGCTTGCTGCATTGTTTTGTTTCCCCTGTTATTCCTTGAGAAGTTGCAGCTTGTGTTTCAGCTCTAAAAATTACAAACACAGCTGGGTGTACATTCTAAACACAGTAGGATGTTACTGGGGTATTACCACTGACTCAGGTTCAGTCAGAAGTCCTAGGAACTACCCAATGCACAGAATGGAAGAAAAAAATACTCATATTCATTGTAGTTATGGAGAGAATAGAGGGAATGAGAGGTTCTGTGATTGAAGGCCCTCATACACATTTTTACTAAAGCAGCAAGGCTTCCCATTTTCTAAATGCTAGCGTAGAAAACTTGATCATAATATTTGAGGTTTGAACATCCTTTGCACTAACGTGTAACCCTGGAACAGGGACAGCGCTGAGGGTCAGCCAGCGCCAGGGCTCTGTTCTCAGGCTGATGGCTATGCATTGGTGTATCCACGTTGCTACAACCAGCCAGCACTTCTTACATTTCAGCATACTAGAGGGTATTGCTGCTGTTGTTATTCTCCATCAAGGGATTCTGGGAGTCCCAAGCTCCAGCGAGCCTGGACTCCGTGCTAGCACTCCGCAGTTGTAGCTCCCCATTCATATTTGTGTGATTTACTTCTGAAATGTAGACTCATAAAATAAATGCAGCTGCTGAGTTTCTTGCTTGGAGTCCTACGCTGTTGCATTTAACAAATCTTCGATCACTACAGAATACGGCTTTTGGAACAGTTTCACGCATACATACGGTTCTCACCTGTCAAAAGTACCCAAGTCCTGCTTTGTCTGAGAGAGTGGATCTGGCCTTCACATCAACATATGAGGACCTCATCATTGCTCCTTGTTTTTTGAATGACAAAAATGACCATTATTACCCTTAACTGGCCCAAGGTTATGACCCTATCTATGTGAAGATCTTGGCCCCATCAACAGAGTGGGTAGAAGTTGCCCCAAATCTGTCACTGTAAGATGCTTATGGTGTGCCACCTTGTCACGTTACTTTGGTTTGTAGACCTTTCTCCCAACTCATTGAATGGGTATACACAGATTAATTATAATCTTTATACCAAAAAAACAATCTTAGCCATAGTAAAGTCAGTATCCTTGATATATGGACACTTTTTTTCATTCAGAAATCTGTGCATACCTTTTGCAAAACATAAGCTACCTCTGTTACTCCTTCCACTTTGATCGCTAAAGTCCACGGTATTTCTGTAGTTAATATGGATTTCAGTCCTCCTTTTACAGCTGGTGAGATAATGTGAACTACAGAAAGGTTAAGTGACTCAACTGAAGTCATGTCATAAGTTAGTGGCAGTCTGTCAGAGTCAAGAAGGGGATTTAGATGTCTTGAATCTTCTTCCTCTACTTAGTATTGAAGTCATTTTGGACTAGAATGTTCTGAGAAACATTATACATGGATTAACACAGTTTTAGATACACAGAATATTTTCTCTTTCTGTGATGTTTCTAAATACAGTCTTTTATTATTTGAACAATAAAGCAAATACAGCAACCTTCCTAAATCATTGCTCAAATATAACAGTGACAGAAAGCTCCAATACTGGAGATGCACTTACTGAAATTTCCACTCATCAGAAACTAATCAAAATCATATTAAATTTCTTGTATAGGAAACAAAAACAAGAAGAGAAAGCATGTACAAAATATGTTAAGGGTTACAACCTTGGACAAGTTCTTTACACAAATCCAGGCCTCTGTTCCGTTTCTACGTTACTAAATTAGCATGAAATGCCATGAACTTCAAACGATAATGTCAATTGTCTTTAGCCATTTCTTTTATCAAAAAATAAACCTTTATGGATTTCATATGTTGACTAAGCCAAAGGCATGGTCAGCACAGAACTGTTTACAGATGGCAGAACTCTTGTTTTAAAAAAAAGGATCAAAGGGAGGTTGAGAATATACAAACCCTGGTGGTTAATACACACTCATAAACAAATAAATAAACTATCATGATGCTTACCGTGTATGGCCAAACTATCTGTGCAACTGACTGAGGCGCTGTTATCAGACTGTCTTTGTTTTGAAACCCTCAGTTTGAGCCCCCCTCCCCACCAGGACAGGACTCCTTAGATAAGGTTCTGTCAATACCCTCACTACCAGCTCCAGTTTTTAGGGATTTATAACTTGGCTGTAAAACTTCATCTGAGGGTTAGGCTTGGCAGACAAGGTCTCAGCCTGACAGCAGTGTTTTTATTACATTATTTTAAAATGAAGTGGCTCTTTTTAACCTTAAGGAAGATGCAAGATGCATGTAAGTTAACCAGTTTCAGGAGGTATTTGGCCACTGCTATAACTCAAAACACAGTGTAGTTTTCTTTTTTTCTCCCTTTTCCTTTCCTTCTTGAAGTGTGTGTGTGCGTCTGTAGGATTTTCATAAAAGACACTATACCACAATTATGGGCACAGAACTATGTGAATACCCACAGACAGCCCTCATACAGACTAAAATGATTCATAACATTCAAGGCAATTAAATCTCGCCTACTTAGTTTAGGCAAATAAAATCAACTTGAATTCACACTGAAAGCTGATATTCTAAGAAGCATCTATGAAAAAGCTCTTTGAGGTGCTTGTCAAGAGCGAAAAGTAGTGGACAGACAGAAGGATATGTAGGCTAAGATTTACTGAGCAAAAATGTGTTCAGTACTGCACAAAGAGATAATAGCGTAGAATCTAGGAAATGGGCAAAGTGTGGGTCCAGCCTTCCAGGGTGATGCTCAAAGCGAAGGTCCTAACACCTGCATCTATTATTGTTTAAAAATCAGAAGCATTATTCCATATTCAAGCTGCCTCTGTGGAAGGAATCCAGCAAGTTTTATTATATATCCTGTGAAAGCATCTGATGGGTTATTAAAATAATCAACATCCTTAATTATTTTTAGTAATGGGCTGAATCTTGAGATCCATATTCAACAAGAGTTTCTTGTGTTGCTTTTTTTTTTTCAATTAATCTACATTGTCATAGTTTGGGGTGTCTAGCCTGAGACATTGTCAAGTAACCTCATTTTTTACCAGAGGGTGATAAATCAGGTACTTCTGTAGTGTATTAACTTGAATGCCTGAAAATTGAGATACATTCCTCAATCTCTTCTGAAAACATAGCTGTGAAGGGTCAGTCAGTACAGAGCACTCTGTGGCCACTTGGGCACAGACTTAAGAACCTGCAGTCAGCATGTGAAAGAAGGATCTCTTTGCCAAAAAAGAAATGCAATACATTTAAATTATACAATTAAGGAAGAAAAGGAGTGCTTTCCATCATGTATCCTGGCTCTATGCATGAGATGAAGGGCATCACTTATGCAAGCCTTTTTTACTTTAAGCTAAGACTCAAAGTTTACATGAACACAACGGTGGAGGCTGCCACAGGGCTACGTTGAATTAGAGCATCCAGTTGGCTTGGGCTACAGGAGGGAGAGAAGGAGACAGATTGTCAAGAATTTAGTTTCACAAAATCAGTACAGATTAGACACAGGACATTCACTGCCTGTTAGAGCCTTTTCTTTTGTAAGAATAAAGCCTAGCAAGGCAAAAACAGCAATGTGAGGTGGTAACATGTGGATGGTCGATAGGCATTGACTGTTGATTGCCTCTTCTAGTACCTGAGCTTTAAACACAGACTTTAACACAGACATCATGTGAAGCTAGTCAGACTCAGGTTCAGATCAAATGAAAGGAGAATATTCTTCATGCTGCAGGTAACACATCTGGGAAATTCTTTGCCAAAGGATGTTTGGAAGTCCAAAGCTCTTCATAGTTTCAACAGGGAAATTGAACAAATGTGGAAGAAAAAGGCTTTGAAGACTGCTAAATAGTCAAATACAAGGACCAGGAAATTTTCTGAGCTGGAAATAACAGGAGGCACATCAAGTGAGCCTATATACCAGTCCTGTCCTTATCCTCCCTCCCCTCAGCATCCTCTTTTGACCACTAATAAGGAGAATACTGGCCTAGACAGATCCTTCATCTGAGCCAATATGGCCATCCCTACGTGAACATGCTACCCCTCCATAGGGCTTTGCAAAAATTTAGGATCTGCTGCTGCAGCATAGTATAGCCATGTTGAAAAACTTAACACAGTTAGATTATTTACATCTGTCTCTGCAAGACTAATGTGTGTTGGGGTAGAAAGGTTTTCATACCTGGTGACTACATGTTTGGTGTTCATCCCAAAATGACAGCATGTGTCAACCTGTCTGCAGTGCCACAGCATTGTGTTAGTTCCTTCCAATCCTCTTCTAAATATCTGAGAATATCACAGATTGACCTTTTCATGGACACAAAGGTCAGAAAGGAGAAGACAGAGATAAAATGATAGAGTTCTGCCTGTGTTCCCATGTCTAGATGAGTGTCTCAGACACTTCCAGAGTATGTGCCGAGGGATGAGTGAAGCACACACCATATGTACCTTTCCATGCCCAGGCTTGCATCATTCCCAGAATAGACAGCCACATCTTTTCCTAAGGGGTAAGTACAGGCACTAAAACCCAAGTATCTTGCAAACTGAGCAAGAAGCTTCAGCCAGCCCTGAAATTACCTATAGACCTAAAAATTGGGGTTAGCAGCTGATAAATATCTTCCAATGTGACAAAAGCATCACATCTCAGTAACTGTCCACCTTCCTATGTCAGCTTAAAAATACCAGTATCTTAAATATGTGTCTCACTAGTGGATGATGCAGGAGAATCAATAAGGGGAAAGAAAAAGGAGAGACGCCAGAGATCTAAGTAAAAAAGAATGAAACAGGAACAACGATTGGGTGGAGAATGGGGAAACATAATCTGAATGTAGAGAATTTCTGTCTATGTGAGGATGACAGAAGGGCAAGAGAGCTGACAGTAAACAGAGCAGCTTGGGCAGTGCACTGTGGTGTGTACACTACTAACCCAGTGTGAGGAATAACGAGGGACTTTCTTATAAAAGGAGAGTCACAGGGAGGGATGAAGCAAAGCCTACATCATGAGAGGAAAATAGAAAAATAGGAGAAAACAAGTGGCTAACATTTTCAGGAAGTCTGGAAAATGGAGGGGAAAATCTTGTGGGATGGATGAGGCACTTCATGGCATCCAGGAATAAGCAGGATATAGTGTCTTCTCCCTGCAGTGGAGAATGATGGGAATGTTTGCTCTGAGCCTGCCCAGAAATTATAGTGTGTGTGATGCTCTAGTTTACTTCAATAACGCTAAAAGGAATGTAAAAAAAAATGCCATTGCAAATTCTGCACTGTTTGGAGCCTTGTTACCTGCTGGGGATGCAGACTACCTCTTCAAGAAGGACAAGGATGCAGTGTGATATTGTGTGACACATGACAGTCCTCCAGGTCAGATGACTGCTTGTAGGAATAGCTCTAAATTATGGCATCCCTGTTAGAAAGACTACTGTATTGTCCTTGAAGCGGGTCGTGTAAATCTAGCTACAGCGGCTGCATCATATGTATCTACCCATTGCCACCTCTGCCATGTGCTCTGGGCTTGCCCTTGCTCTCAATGAAGCCTGTTGCAAAACTGCCAATGATTTCAGAAGGCATGAGATCAGGTCCTCTGATCAGCAGAATCAGTAGCAGCAGAACAGACAGTCAAGGAACACGAGGACAACAACAAGCAGACTGCCTGAGCCAGGCCATCCACAAGGATTTTACCCAACCAGACTCCCCATCTTCTCATGAATAGCAGTATGACTTTGTGTCTGCCATATGCACCAAGGGACAATGTGAATCACTTTCTCTTCTTTGCCTCCTTTGATTGGGTGGCCAGGAGAAGCATACAAACAAGAAATATTTTGAGTCATGAAAGTACAGAAATACTATTCCTCATAATAAAAACAATAAAGATGTCTCAAAATGGTCCATGATGTGTGCATAATACAGCTATACTGTAAGGAGTCAAATTAATGTTTAGGTATATACAAAAAGAAAGCACATTCTGAAGGAAAGCAGAACTGGAAATGTATCTATATCAACACTTGCTGTACTGGTAGGGCAGGTATTCGTGATGTGCCTTCTCTTCTTCCTATCAAAAAGCTGAAGGCAATGTAGTTTGGAGGTATGATAGATTCAGACTTGGTTCAACGGAGGAATCTGCTGGACAGATCTGTTGCTGTGATGCTGCTGTTTTCTCCCTTTCTGCTCGCTCTAAGGGAACCACTCAACACTATCTGAGAAGCTCAGTGGTTTCAAGAATGCTATTGTCCTCAATAAGCGGATGCAGTTCAGTCTACAGAACAGATCATCTCAAGTCTCACCTGAAAACATACACAACTTCTGAGCATGTTACATGGCCTGAAATGGGACATTGGTAGCACCTTGGAGGCTTTGATGCCCAAGCTCACTGCTCAAGTTCACTTTCATTCATCTTTTCAATGGACACCACTCTTCCTTTTCTCAGTGCCCGTCATGAATCTCAAAACCTTCCATTACCTTTTCTTTCCCTCCAGCAGTCAAGCACCAAGGGGCTGTAGAACTACACTGAATCCTAAACAATGTCCTTGCAGGTGTAAATAATGCTGACTTAGCACTGTCCTTCGGCAAAATACAAAGCAGTTTCTGAGGTGCTTGGATCATAGAACTCCATGATCATTTGTGTAAAATACTTTAATAAGATTTAATTTACTGTTATGACAATAAATTTCATCAAATAAAATATGAGACAGATCTGTGATTTTTTTTAAAAAAAAAAAGGAAATATAATAGGAGATAAGAGAAAAGAAAACATAACTTGGAATTAAAAAATCACCAAAAAGCACTAATGGATCTACAAAGTGGAACAAATACCTTAGGCAGAATAGTTTAGGAGCTATGAAAATGGTGCCCAAGACTGTGTTTAAGCCAGGGATGTTACAGTACTTCAATTCTAAAGTACATGATCTTCTCAGATCAAAACTCAGGCAGGCATCACACCCTCTCCTCAACTATCCTGGTTTTCAGAGAAATCAAACTAAGCATCCAGACAGCACAGGACCCACAGAATATTCCCAAGTCTTGCCCCATGTGGATGTTCAGGAGGCTAAGACCTCAGGATTTAACACTCTACATACAGGAGGAGGAGAGCTTAGGCATGCGCCAGTAATTGTGCTTGCTTCATTCGTTTCCAAACTGAACTTAACGCACACTGATTGTACTTGCTGCTCTTGATGAACCAGAGCCCTGTGATCCTTCAGTCTCATGTGCAAAGTCACATGCAGGTGCCATTTTCAAGCATAAATTTTGATATATAAAAGGAAAAATAGCAGCGAGGCTGCCAGAGTATTGCGTGCTAAGCTTTAACTAGGCAGTGTCATCTGCAGTACGATCTGGACGACAGCACAAAATCCTTTGAAGATCAGAAAAAAATGGGCTGAGGTTGTCTGTTAGGGGACCGTTTGTGGAACTATTGCTGTTTGTATTGTGCTAAGGCGAAAGGACTCGAACATAGGAATAACCATTACATGAACACTGATTTACTTGTGGAGGGTTAAGACCAATAAGCTTGATTCTCCATTCCAGGACAACTTCAGAGTAACACCAAAGTCAATGAATGTCCATCAGGAAAACAGAAGTTTGACTAAGAAGGGAATTAAGTTTAATGAGAAACCCCACAGTCTTATTTAAATGTTATTATCTCCACTGTTTCTATTTATCAATAGTATCAGTGATAGATAAAAGAATGGAGCTTGCATAGTTGCAAGAGCTATTCTCTGCTGAACACGTAATAAAGGTTTTCAGTAACCAAAAAAAAAAAGGTACTGAAAAGTAATTCTCACTCCATCAGTAATGAAAAAAGCAAGATGTCTTTGAAAAACTGCACAGGAGCCACACTGTATGGGTTAATAGGTTAAGACACTTTGATTCACTGCCCACCTGTGTTCAGTGGAGCTTGTTAACTGCTTTATTTTTATCATATGCTAGCTGTCAGTCTAGCAGCCACCTATCCTTCATTTCACGTGGCATTTCTTCAAGATAAGAACTAGTCAAAATATGTTTCTACAATTCAGAATTTTGCTTTCCTGGAAATGCATAAAAACACTATGATGCAAGCTCTGCAGAGGGAAGAAAAGGGAACAATGCATTTTCTAGCTTCACTGGAGTCTATTTCTACTCTCCTAACCTGTTCACTACTTATGTCTATTATCTTCTCTTTTTGCTTGCATAAGTCCTACTGACATTAACGGGAGGCCTGCTCATGTAAGGAGAGAGGACAACCAAACCTTAAATGAGTTCTTACTTTGACAGCTAAATCCCTGGATCCAGGAAATTCTACATTTTATGTCAACATGTTCCAACATGATACTCTATTCCATTTTGAAAACCAGTATTTATCTATCTTCTTCCTGCAATGTACAAACAGATCTCTTACATACATCTGATAATAGGTTATATACTGCAGAAATAGATAAAAAATGATGTAGAGTGCAGTAGAAGCTTTATTGCAAAAAGTTTCTTTCTTAATCTAAACATTCTCCCTGACATTAATGACTTTATTTTAGTGAAGAAAAAAAAACAGAGTGACTTTGGTGGGGATATTTGTGGGAATAAAGTTTATAGAGTGAGGCTGTCTATTTAAAAATAACTTTTCAGACCAAAATAGTCCAAAACCAGGCAATGCTGCAGTCATCTCCCCAGCAGAGGACAGTTGACACGATGTTAGTTCTGCAGGTCTTTTGGGGTTACACTGTCTTCAACTTGGAATGAGATCTAGTGTCTGTTACCAGGACCAGTACTGCCTCAGTTTCCCCTTATGTAAAACAGGACATGAATTACATCATAGTAACTCATGAATTATATGAATCTTAACAAATTAGCTTCCTAGTGGAAGGCAATATATAGTACAAAGATCAAATAATGAGTTCATAATTAAATACTTCCACAGGTAAAACTGTTTTACCTTCTAATAAGGTTTTGAGATCTGTTAAGGTTTTATTAACCCATGCAAAAAAAACCACAAGACTATATATTGGGTATTTTCAGTCGGAGAGATCTCCTTGGGATTGCTTTATTTAAATTGCTAGTGAAAATATCAGCACAAATTTTCTCTTTCTTTTATTTCCTGAAGATGAATAGATAGAGCTAAGACTGCATGTGGTTCTTTAACATCCCTCTTTAACCTGATGGAGTCTATCCTGTGTTGGGATCAAGACCTGATAAGAATCCATTAAAAACTGTTTTCCCGGTCCTGTCTGAAGTAGGAGGTAAGAGTTCACTATCTATCATAGTTTTGGGAGAGAGGGTTGAAGAAAGGGAGTAGCAACACCAAGGTATCCCAAAGCCACAGAGAGAGGTCTTGAAGAACAACTTCAAGAGGAATTGGTTTGGTTTGGTTTGGTTTGATTTGGTTTGGTTTGGCTTGGTTTGGCTTGGCATGACCTGCCTTGCCTTGCCTCTCCCTCTCTATTCTGTTTTCACCACGCACTAGGTTCTAGGAGACTTTCAGCAGGGCTTCCTCTTACCTATGGTGCTCAGGAGCTGTGTTTTTCATTGAGATTGTTACATGAACCAAACTTGGGAATTCTTAAGTCTCCATTTTTACTAATCATAGAATCATAGAACTATAGAATGTGTTGGGTTGGAAGGGACCTTTAAAGGTCACCTAGTCCAACCCCCCTGCAGTAAGCAGGGACATCTTCAACTAGATCAGGTTGCTCAGAGCCTCATCAAGCTTGGCCTTGAATGTCTCCAGGGATGGGGCCTCCGCCACCTCTCTGGGCAACCTGTTCCAGTGTCTCACCACCCTCATTGTAAAGAACTTCTTCCTAAATCTGGCACCTATGTTTTTGGTTTCTCTAATAAAGAGAGAAAAGGGTGTTCTGCGTGCTACTTTGTGGGGGGTTTGCAGAAAGCAGGATGCTCTCACTTGGTTTTGCCAAAGGAAAATGATGGTACTCTGTGCCTAGGTCATTTGCATGATTTTCATGTTAATACCTATATATATTAGTGCCAGAATAACTAAAATGGCAAAAAGCAAAGATCTGGGTTTTTATTCAGATTCACATTTATGCAAGGCAATCCTGGCAAATGTAGAATATCCCATCTTCCCAAGGCACCACAAACTCACCACTAAGAACCAAATTCCCCAGTGCTCCACCCAAGTCTGAGGTAATCAAACAACATTTATATTTGATTTATCCTGTGTAGTTACAGATCTTTCTTTTCAACTCTTGTTATTTTATTTCTATGTATCAAATATGAATCACCATGAAGTGCTACCTTTTGAAATGTCTGAGACACCTGAAGGAGAGAAACTTAGTTTCTCTGCCATTCTTCTTGACTCATACTAAGTTCTCTGTTGTTAAACTTCAGCACTGTAACTCTGCAATGAATCCAGAATACAAATTTCTGAGGCTAGACACTAAAAACACAGGAACAATCCTGACCAAACAGTAAGTGCTAACACCTGTAAGCTACACCTCTCTAGAGCTTGCTAGAACTGTATTCAAAGATACAATAATGGATTAATAAAGAGTGTAAAACTGGATGGAAGTTTAGAGACTGGTTTCTGCTCACCAAACTGAATGACTTAGAGCTCCAGATTGAGAACAGGTTGGACAGGTCCGTACGAGTATTTTAGTTTGGCTCAGG
This sequence comes from Dromas ardeola, assembly GCA_013398915.1. NCBI lineage: Eukaryota > Metazoa > Chordata > Aves > Charadriiformes > Dromadidae > Dromas > Dromas ardeola. The sequence continues at coordinate 130,738 of VYZM01004289.1, read as the reverse complement.
AGTGTACTTCAGTAGCAGTTGTCCATGCTTTGTGCACTTTGATTTGCATTGTGGAGCATTGTGGTTTCTTTTCTGAGGATAATGTACTAACATATGTGGTCTGCAAGTGCACTTAATGCACACCAGCAGCAATTGGACATTCAGCCTGTGCAAGCTACTCTGAGGTAAAGCCAAAATTTATATATGATGGACATCAGGTCCTCAGCACCAATTGTTTTGCTGTATGCATTTGTTCCTATCTGTGTGCACTACTTCCTATCCAAAGTGTACACTAATAAACATAATTTTCATGAGGCAAAATGATGTGCATCCTAAATCTTGCTGAATATGATTATCACTGTAAGTACTCTGGGAATCTTTCACAGCTTTGCCCTTCCTTGCCCCATTCGGTGTTTTATGTAATAAGGAGATTCTGTTGCAAAATTAAATATATATATATATAAATGTATTTTGCCAGAGTAAATTTTCCCAGCTTCTTTGAGGTATTCCTGTTATGCATTCACTCTCTGAAAGCACGGGTCCTGCAGTATCCTTTTCCTGAACCTGGCTGCACTTATCTGAGTCTCCCTGTATCATTAGGAAATTTCAACTCAATAAGAAAAATCTTAGCCTCACTTGACAGACTGCAAATTAAAACACCATTGAGTTTATATGATTCACTTGAGATTATATAGGAATTGTCTGAAGCAGACATTGCGTCTCAGTTTCCCCAATGTCCATCTAATGTCCTGTCTTCTAAGTCCTCCCTCAGATTCATGGTTCCTTTCCCATTTGTGGGAGCTTTATCTTCACAATAATTCAGATTTGCTGCTTCCAAAGCCTGTCATGCTACACTGGAATCAATTAGAGTGGACCTTCGGTCCACTGGTAATAATGGGAATGAACACCAGTGCAAATATACATGCTGAAGAGTCACCATGCTGGATTGGGACCAGGAAAAGCAGGAGTTTGTTTGTTTTGCTGTGGAAGAGTTTTGGTTGGCAGGGGGTGCAGTGAATTTGGAAGTCATGAGAACTGAAATACAACAAACTGGCACCCTTGAATGCTAGACTTGTCCTAGAAGGAGCACTGCGCTTTACAGTGGCAGTAATGCAAGCCTGTGTTTAGCTGTGTGAGAGCTGTAGATAAAGCACCAAGAGTAAGTCCAAGAGGGTGCCTTACACCGCTGTTCCTTCAGTTCTGGAAGGCCAGTAAGAACCAGGTGAGATTATGCTTTTTGTGGTAAAGAACATGCACCTACATCAAAGTGAACTGAGACCACTTAATTTATCCCCTGTTGTATTTCTCGATGATTTTTAGCCTGCTTTTACTTGTATAAAGCCCTGCTAGTGTGACAGTGAACATATGCTGTTAGTGTGCAATAATTGTTCTTTAGCTCCTTGTTGGTTAGATTTATTACCTAAAATAATCATGCTGCAACAGAGGAAAAAGTAAATAAAATGTTTATGATCATGGCAAATCTTGTTTCTCCTTTAAATATTGAAAGGGTTGAATGATCTCAATGGCCAAAAATGACTTCAAAATGTATGTATGTGTGTTTACGTTGGCTTGGCCAACTTGATATGATTTTCACCATAAGCTTTCTCTTCAGCCAAAAATCACATCACATGAGCCAAAGCAGATAACAGACACATATACCTCTGAGATCATCACTGCCTGAATTACTGAACAGGTTTCTGCACCTCTTCTGGGCATGCACTGGGATGGGAGCTTGCCAATAGCATCTCTTTTTCCAGCTCATACTATAAATAAACAAAATACATATATTACAGCACTATAAATGTAGTGAAGTAAGGGGTGCTAGATTTCCTTCTCCTTCCTCACCAATAAAAATAAACAAAAAATGCACCATTTTTCCTCTTTGACAGCAAACTGCCATATCCACAAGGCAATCCAAACTTTGACTTGTTAGACATCATAGAGAAAACAAAAAGGGTTTGGGGGTTTTTATCTTCATTTTAATATCTGCCAATATGAACATGAAGGTCTCAAGTCTGTTTTGAAAAGAAACACCTTAGATACTTAAAGGTGCACCTGATTTTTAAAAAACACTAAAATTTTATTTCCAGTACATGGTATGTAGGAAACAGTCAAAAAAGAACTGACTATAGAATTAACGTGTTCGGTTTCTGAGCAGCAGACCCTGGTCCAGCAGGATGCTTAATTATGCTCCTAACTATAGGCATAAGGAGACCAGTTAGAATATTTTCTTTTTTATTTTGCTGACTGAACCAGAAGTTGTGTGTGGAAGATTTTGTATCAACCCAAAACAATTTTCAGTCTTTCAACAGCTGTTATTTATTGACCTCATGGTTTTTGCTGTTTTATTTGACCTGAAAGCAGAAGGTTGTTTTCAGCATGATAAATTTCACTTTTGAGGGTTTTTTAATTATCTTTAATGAAATTTTTGCAATTCTTTACAATGAAGCATTCATTTGGAAATGGAAAATCAAATGACTGGACTTTGAAAATACTGTACTAAAACAAATTGTTTTTTTCTGACCCTTTCTTTTGTTTAAAACCTTGCTCTGAGTTTAGGAGTAGTTTAGTCAGTCCTTAAGCATTCGCTGCATCTCAGAGCAAATAAAATGTTGTTCAAAGACATTCTCCCAGTGCCACTTTTGAGAATAAACAGCCCTACTGACACCAGTAGCACGATCACACGTTAAAACAGGGTACACTCCAGCCTGTTCCACCAAACATCTGTGAACCATATTTGTTTTACTCATCTGACAGTAGGGGACAATCAAAACTTCCAGGGTTTAGGTGCTGTACGTTAATTAAATGTATACTGACCCATAGCCTGGGTTACATTTCAAGACTACTCCTCAGCTCCTTTTTGGGGGAACAGGCCTGCCAGTGCGTCTCTGGCCCAGGACAGTCTGCCAACATCTTACTGTATTTTTCTATCGTTTGGTTGCTTAATGAAAGCGCTGTGCCCGCCCCTCTGGGGAACAGGCTAGCACAAACATGCGTTAACCTTTGTGGTTCCCCTCTGAAACCTGCAACTGACCCTCCCCTCATGAAAAACTATAAAAGACTTAGACAACAGGATTAAAATAAAAGACTAAAGAATATACAGAATGTCACACCTGCCGCACTTGTGAATTATTGGTCTCTTAAACTTCTATAACCCAGCACCATTAGTGACACCCTTTATTTACCCTTAAGGCACTTGGCAGCTGCTTAAATGGCTGTCTATGGCAGTTTGGTGGAAACAATAATAATACATTATAAATCAATGAAAATGAAGTTTTTGCAGTGATAATCTGATATAGATTTGCTAACATTTATATGAAATTCAATTCTGTTTGATTGCATCAGCATATGTTTCATTTCTTCCAGCACTATTGATTTTGAAGGTTCTTTACCTATGTCTAAATTATTTCTTTTACAACTTTGCATTGCTGTTTGGAAATAACCTAAATCAACTGAAACCATTTATTTAATTTTTAGCTTTTCTAAAATCTGGTTACTCAAGCAATGTGATCTCACTTGTATTTTTCAATAGACAAAAGCTATTAAAACTCCCAAATCTTCTATATCATTTACCTGCCAAGACTCCTCTGTAATTAAGTGTGTTGTTATTTCTAGCAAAACTACTGAAGTACGGGGGAAAAAAAAAGTAAAATAAGGACATAACACTGTATTGCCTAGAGTATTCATACCAATGAATAAACCCAAGGTTTTTGTGTTTAAATGGACGTTGTTAATGGAGATAGAGCAGTGATTACTTAATACGCACAGGCAAGTAGCTGTGTCTGTGTACATTCAGGTGCTGTGTGTACAATGGTGATAGTAACTATGTCATAGCATCCTCTCAAAAAAAAGAAGTATTGTTGCTATTCCATTGATTTATTATAAAAATTGAGACACAAAATCTTCTGAAATTAGGTACTTTAAATGGCTACAAAAGTTTATATAGATAAATGGCCTGATTTTGAGACATACTGGATGCTGTATTCCATCTTCAGCCCTTAGCTTGTATTTGAAGTTGAGCATCCAGAGCACACCACATGCACATTGTCTGTGCATGGACTTGTTAGCTTATGCTGTTACTATTTTTGTGTGTGTAGCATTGCTTCCAACAAAATTTCACTGTGGCTTTTGCATAGCTGTAACACTTGTGGCACAATTGTCTCTTGGACATAAGTTGGATGAGAAACCTTAATGGAATAATACTTTCCCCTGACTTACAAATATTGCTAATTTAGCAGAAATTTTGCTTTGGAAAAAATAAATCCTGGCATGAACAAAACATTCTGCCTCAGCTGTGTCAGAATGAATTTGATGGGTTGGAAGGTATTTTCTAATTACTTGGTTTCAATTTTTTTTTCTTAAATATGTCAAAATAAAACTTCCAACACAAAACCTTAAGATCTAATTCACGTGAAAAGAATAAAAATAATAAAAAGTCAATCACTTTGAAGTACTGATGCTTCATTCCTAACTAGAAATCCCAATAAAATGGCAGAATCTTGCAATCCTTCATGAAAAAGAATTTCTGCCTATCACGTAGATCAAAAAGAGCTCCAGCCTGTGACTCTTTGATAAAGCAGTAGTAGTTGCTGTATGTACACTTTTGGCATTCTGAATGTCTTTTACTATTTCTGACACTCGGGGTATTTTCCCTGTTTGGGCACCTCTGTCACCACGATAGCAATATATGGACACCTACCAAGTTCAGCGTCTCTTTCCTGTGAAAGGCACAGTCATGAGAACTGGCCTTTCTGACCAAAAAATCCGATGCAAGCACGCACAAGAGAGAGACACGCACCTGATTTAAAGCATTGAAATTAAGTTTGCTTGCTGTAATACAGTGGTCGTGGCTGTAGCGGTCCCTGAGCGAGAGGAATGACTCCGGCTCACTGGATCAGAAGCAGCACAGCCCAATGCAGTTTCCATCAGCTAAATTTGCCCATGCCTCTGGCTACTTCTGCTCTGTACACATAAAAGGGTTAGATACTCAACAAAGAGACTTACCTAGTGAAATGTTGGACAGTAGAAGTTAAGGGTACTTAACACTTTCACGTTATAGGGGATTTAAAAGCTGCTTACACGAGAACTGACAAAACTGATACAAACATAATTCCCAACCTGTGTCAAGTTCTCCTCTTTGATACTCATGGAAAACCAAAGGTTTTTCTGGGATGCCAGGTTTATGTGGTTTCTGTCACTGGCACAAAATTTTTTCCCTGATCTTCTTGCTTTGGACTGTGATATTTTTTAATGAGTACACAAATAAACCATGTTAATGAACTTCAAATTCAGCAAAAAGAAGAGAAAGTCAAAATGACTGTCATAACACCAGTGATGTGAAAAACTAGTTCCACCTTTTCTCTTCTTTGTACTTCCCCTGGAAAAGGGAACTTTTCCACTAACATGTCTGGATGCTTTTAAGGCAAATTGGCCCCATGTAAACTCCTAAACGGTGTAAGGTAGATCAACAGACAACAAGATTTTAATCAGTAATAGCCATTACATAGAAAAACAAACACTTTTTAAGTGACTTCAGGGAATCTATTTCTGTGAGTCGGGATTACTCATATAAACAAGGCTGCAGAGTTACTTACTGTATTTCTGTAAGGCCATTTTCCCTGTGAGCCACCAGTGGTAAGTGGCTGCCCTGCTTTAACAAACAAACTTTGGGTGTGCAGGACATTACAGAAACTGCCCGTTTTAGCAACTGCACCTTCGCCACGAAGCTTCAGGGTGAAAGCTGCAAGAACAATTTTGTGGGACAGAATCAGACCTCCCTTCGGAAGTCACTATCCATATAAAGCCAATGGAAAGAGGCAAGATTTTGCTTCTAAACACAAAAATACAGCCTTCGCCCATGAAGGACAAAATCTGCCTCTCGGATCTGCATTCCTAGATGAAAAAACCCGCCCAGCCCAGATCCCTGCTTGGGCAGCTGGCTGTGTTTGTGCCGCTCCCTGTGGGGAGAGCCTGAACCCCAGGACCGCGTGTGCTCAGCCCCGCTCCCCCCCCAAGCAGGGACCTGCCACCCGGGTCAGCAAAGGTGCCGCTGCCTGGGGTACGGGGCAGCTTCCATCAACGGGCCCAGATCATCTCCCTTCACCTGCTGTGCTGCAGGTTACAGTGCCACAGTGAGGGTACTCAGCAGAATAAGCAAAAGACTTAAATCCTCTCTTAGAAAAGCAAGTTTGGGGTAGGAGGAAGGTCAAGGGAAGATTCATGCTCTGCGTGGTACTACTTGTTCTTAGGACCACACCTTTGACTGGATGCAAAAGACAGATTTATCCCTTCACAGTAACTTAGGAATTGTTCATGAAAGGAAAATGAAATTAATATCTACCTTAAAGATTTCTCTATTTTTCTGCCTTTTTCTTGTAGCGAAATAGTAGCGGCCAGAAGCCACTGCTTCTGCCCCTTCACAATTCTATAGGTTTTATGTGTAGCTCTTGGTTGAAAAACTGTCATGGCTGGTTACAGTTTCTTTAAAGGAATGCACTTATCAAGCTCTCTACACCTAGGACACTTTTTCTCAACCTCTGCTTTTTTTCCCCCTTTTTCCTATTTCTCACATTCACTTTCTTACTTTCTTTGCTGCCTCTTTCTCCTTTTTCAATCTTTCTCATCTAGCCTTTCCATTGTTATTCACCCTGTTTATTGCTTCAAGCAACCCTGACATACTGGACATCATCTGAAACTACAAACGACAGGATGCAATAAGCTAGAGAATAGCAGTAATCTGAGGAAAGTTCTTCATTCACTCTTGCTCCTAACTCTCTGTCTTCTTATCCTACATAGAAAATAAAAAAATCAATACCACCTCACAGGGCTTGATAAAAGTGCTGGACGAGTACAGCAGGCATGCTGGATATAGTAAATTAAAGTGATCAAAATTTTCCAGTCGACTCTGCCTATAGCCTACATAAACTAACAACCCTGTCTGCAGAATGTCTGTCACTCTAGAAGCTTTATTTTATCTGTGTCTCTGATTACCTAGAGAATGAGTACATATACGGTATATGTGTGCACATTTATCTGTATGCATATGTGTGAGAAATAGATAGGAGTAGAAATCAACCTGTGTTTATTACAAATATTTTCTTTTAGATGGGTAGATTTTGAATTTGCTAACATATTTGTATGCACAAAATGTTGTGGAAATAAATGTTGTATTATGGTGTATATATGATTTATACAACTAAGATCAAAATTACTGCATTGTATTTAATTTTCAATATGTCATTCCTTGTCAGGCTAGATTTTAGCCAGTGTAAATCAGCACTTAAAATACCATTTGAAGATCAGGCTTGTTACCTTTTCATGTTGTTTTTTCAGGTCTAGACATGGCTTAACAATTTCCAATCAATGTCTAAAAATGTATTAGAGAACTGAGAGACAAAGCAGGCAGCAGAGAGATCTGGCAGTAGCAGTATTCGGAGACCAAATACATGCGAAGCTGAATTCTGCCCTCAAAGGCAAATGTGTGTGGATGCGTTCACTTCAGGTGAAGATATGTAAAGGGTGAAGTGAAGCCTCACATTATTTCACAATAAAAATGCCACAATGTAAAAAATTCAGAGAGTGTCTATACAAGAAGGCTGATCTCGTACTAATTCAGAAGGAATCCTAGCTTCAAGAAAGCTAATGGCAGAACAGTAAATGCCTTCAGTTGGATCAGGATTTTTCTCTGTGTCCACCTTTCTGGGTATTTAACTTTGGTGGATTATGCCCGTTCCTGTCTTGTGCTTAAAATGACCTGCATCTGATGAGCTACATAAGGTTAGCAATTCATGCAAGAGGCCTGACACTCAGGTTTTGGTGCCTGTGCCAACAAGGGAGAGAGGCTGAGTGCTAAGCTGTGCTGCGGAAAGCTGCCTACTTGTTTGGATTTTTATTCCTAAACCCATAGTACTGATGGGTAGTGCCTCTGAAGGCACTAAACAAAACTTTCTGAAGGAAACCTGCCAGTGTGCCCCAAAACTAAGCAAGTCTTTGTCAATATGAACGTATGAAAAACAAGAAAGAAAACAAAAAAAGCACTGTTTGAGGCAGTTCCCATCACACTAACTACATCCTCACTGGGACACAAACAACCTGGGGAGGTGAAGCAAGTGTCCAGAATTACCCACCCACCAGCTAAGATTGACTTTCCCTACAGGGAAACCCTTTCTTTTTCCTCCTCTTTCTCCCCTCTCTGTTCACCGTTGCCTTTACACATTCACTTTTCTCTTTCTGGGCATGAACACAATTCTGGACTCTTCCACCACCCCTCCTCTGCCTTGTGCCTGCCTCACGCTCATGAGCAGCACGCACACAGCCCATCCAAGGAGGATCACAGAGCACCTCCGTGGTCTTGTTTCTGTTGCTTGTGATTCCTTTCTCCCTTCTTGCATTGCACGCCATGACAGCGTTGAGCTCATGAGCCTTCTTGGGGTACTTTTGGCTATGGTTTACGCACTTAACAAGTTATTCCATGCTAAAATAACATAGTCCAACCCACTCAAGCAATGTATGGCAAAAAAAAACACATAGCTTGAGATTCTCAGGCTTCGTGCTGAAGCTTTCACAGGGTTTCTGCTGTATTTGCGGCCCTGATTTTTTCAGTATTCAATTTTAATCATGCAATGTCTTGTATCTGTATACATGGTTCTTCTTGCACATACAATTTTCATGAATTTTAGGTACCTAAAGGAGGTTATGTGCACATATATAGAGGTCCTGGTCCTCAAAACATGTTACATGGAAAATACGAAATAATTCCTGCACTGCACTTGGGCATTGTTTGTTAGGAACTTAGGAGCAAGTGTACCAGGCCACACCTGATGTTTGTCTGGGATACTATAACCTATACGTGACCACACCAGCACAAGGGCCAACAGCAACAAATTGGAGAAAGAGCGTAGGACCGTAAATAATACATGGGGAAACCTCTTAAGCCTTACCCCAGCATGGACTTTGGGGACTTTCTCCATGAGAGATCGCATCCACCTCACTGAGTTACACAATGAGGTGCTCGACTCTGCTGCACAGCTGCAGTATCCACAATGTAGTACATTTTTGACCAAACAACATATAACTTTGTTTATTTTTAAGCCTATTGATGTAATTTAAAGGATTGTACCCTAATCCCCTTTCTGTCTGGAACTGTGAATAATTATCCCTTATTAACTTTTTCCCTGTCTTTCATTATTCCATATAGGACCGTGGAACAGGAACAGGTTACCCAGAGAGGTGGTGGAGGCAGCATCCCTGGATACATGCAAGGCCAGGCTTGCTTGATGAGGCTCTGAGCAATCTGATCTCGTTAAAGATGTCCCTGCTCACTGCAGGGGGGTTGGACTAGATCACCTTTAAAGGTCCCTTCCAACCCAACACATTATATGATTCTATGATTCTAACACATCCCATTTCTCCACCCCCAGCCACCTTTTTTTCCAGTGGAGGAGTTCTAATCTTTTTATTCCTTCCTTATACAGGAGAATGGAGGATTGCCTTTCAGTTTTATTCTGATTTATTTTCTCCACAAAGGGTATGTTCTCTGTGTGCCTTGTTACTTACGCATTTCTCACTAGTATCAATGGGACTTCCAGATAAGCAGGGAAAGGAGTACAATGCAAGCAGAGGATCATTGAGAATTGAACTGGCGCTTCATGGGTGCGCCTCCTGCTTAGTCTAAATCCCATAAAACCCTTGAGAGTTCCTCCAGAGTGAGGGCTGCAGAGCTCAACCTGAAGAAACAGTATTTTTCTTCCATCAGTCACAGTGTCGCACTAAGCCGTTTCTCTTCCTTTCTTTCTTTTCATGTTAACTTTTCTCCACAGTTTATCTTTGCATTTCACCTCCCATTTGGTTGAGTTCTGCAGAGCTCCCTTTCCCCTCACTCTGCGTACCCTGCATACAGTACAGCTCCTCTTCAGCCATCTGGAAACCAACACTTTGCTCTACCTAGAAGCCAAAAGCATCTTCACTGCGATGCTCCTCACCACAGCTCAAGCACGAAAACAGTGCAGCTCACTCTGGTGCACAAAGCACTAATCTGGGGGAGCCTGTGACCCATAGCAAACAAAAAAAAGTCTCCAAATGTAATTCATTCCCTATAGGCTCTCTACCAACCAGCTTTCTAGCTGGTACAAACTTGGTGGGAGCAATTGCAGAGTGTCAGATAACTAGTCAGGGACAGCTCTGCCCTACTTACCCACGAAGAGCAGTACCTTTGAGACATCCCATCCATTTTTAGCACCTTTCCCCATGATCTGAGGCACCCTCTAGTGAAAGAAACTGATGCAGGACTGCAATTAATTGTGCATATCATCTGATTTTTATAAGCAATCATGGAGAAAATGCAACGATAGAATATCCTGTTTCTCTCCTACAATATCTTGGCTATTTTTGCTTTCATCTCTTGTGTTGTTTCTTCTGAATACCACAAGTAATTACACCATGCCATAAACTTATTTCATTTTTTTTAATTCAAAGCCATTTTAAGTTATTCAAGCAGTACAACTATATTTTTATGCCACTATAACTTAACAGTCAAATGGATGGGTAAAAAAATAGCTCCTGGGCTGAGACCCATTTGCCAAGTTTCATTCCAGAGCAATGTTTAGAGTGAAGTTGTAAATCCCTGTGAACAGTGGATTTGTAATGAAAATGCTGGCACAGACTCCTAACTATGGCAGCACAAGTGATATTGCTAGAATAAAAAGCCATCATGTATTAAATTGGCATGTAAGCATGTATCGTAGCATGAATATATGTTCTCCTTTTTATATTGGCATAGGAGCTTCTTTTCTGTTATTATCATAACTTTATTTTCCTGTACTAAATACCAGATAATGAAAATGATACGGCAGAAAAATAGACTTAAAATTGTGGAATATTTATTTACTTTATTTACTATTGAAAAGAAAGCTGTTACAGATGGTGTCTTGAAAGAATTTATGCCAGAATATGACAAGCATACCAGCGAGGATGGACAAATATAATTTTTGAGAAGTGTATAATTAGGCCAAATCCATGTGGACCTCCCCACATATGGCAAGATACACCTCTTCGACCATAAGTTATCTCCCTGTACAATGCTAAATCCTGATTCCACAAAAGCTTTTTTCAATAAGATAGTTTCAAAAACTCATGCAGGACCAACACAAGCTTGTAAAAATAGATTTAAAAATTCAGTGTTATTCCTTAATTCAGTATGTGGCAGTTCACAAAGCTTTCAGTCACCAGCTTTTCGTAGTAAATATCACAAGAATATCTACTGAGCATCTGTAGTCAGAGCAGCTCTCCAAGCACAGCAGAAGCTACAGGGGTGCTGTCAAGATAGACTCAGCATTTGGGCTTTGTAACGTAACATGTTGATTTTACAAAGACCAATACTAAAGAAATCGCTCATCTTTGTTTATAATCAAATATTTCACTTGTATTCCTGACAAGTTGTCATGATGATATGTTACTGCATGATAACCGGCTAGTGAGACTGGCTGAAAAAGGCAGTGTCCCCACTGCTCTTGATTCTTCTTGTGTTTCTCTGAGTCTTTTCACTGTCATAGCTAGAATTTTCCTTCTTGCCTGCATTCCCTCCTCCCCCTTTCTGATGCCCAGCCCCATCAGCACCATTTCTTTCCTGTCTTTCTGCACAGTACGTTTCCCTGGCTGCCCGTACAGGTGTCGGAGATAGAGGGAGAGGTACTTAAATGGGAAAGAAGTTGATCCCACCTTTTTGAGACAAATCCTGAGAAAGGATGAGCTGCAATCCACCTAAAGGGAAGGCAAAGAAGAATATTTGCAATGAAGCTTAGGGAAAAGATTAAGTGATGCATACTATCTGAAAAAAATACAAGAACGGTGACAAGCCTTGGGCTCTCCAATGGCCACAAGCAGTCAGACAGACCTCTGGTTTATGTCTAACCAAGAAGTGGCAAATCTAACAGAGTCTGTATGTCTTTACATAGGAGGGAAAGCGACGCCTGCGTCATAGATAACAGCCATTCCAGCAGTATCCTGTTCCCTTATCGTGACAATCTCCTCTTAAAGCCCTGGCCAGCCTCACTCAGCCCATACGCCGCCAGACTGAATGAGCTCACAACTTGACACACCATCCTGCACCCAAGAAGTCCACCTCCTCTTTAGGCTAAACCCATTCTATACAATAGGCCAAATTCAGTGCTAAGAGGATAATACGGTGCCCCATTGGAATAAACGGACACCTGTCCGCTTGTTTGAGGGGATCAAGGTGCTTATTCCAAAATAACTTCTAATGACTTTGAAAAAATTGTCAATATCTGGGAAAGGGAAATGCTAAATTTCCCTGGCTAAAAGAATTTTGCAAGCAATTTTAAATACTTCATATAGATTGATTAGATCAACCCAAATTCATTTTAGTTTTTGAAAAATTTGAACAAAGCTAAACATCTGGGGGAAAAAAAAAATCTGAAAACATGATCTTTTTCTTGCAAAGTTGCCAAAAGTGGTGTAAAAAAAGTTTTGGAATTGTTCCAATTGTTCTGATTTGTGTCAGAGATTCTCTACAGCCAATGAAAAGGATTATGACTATCATTGTTGGAAAGAGGTGTTTCATCAGGATTAAAATCAGTTACTTGAACAACCTGAAGCTCTTCTTTTCAAAATTGTTACCCTGTTGTGCAAAGTTGTGCTTTTAGTGACCAGGACTCAGCTTTTCTTTTTCTTTTTTTTTTTTTTTTTCACCTTTCAACACAATTGCAGCAGTGGTATTTGAATACCAGCACCTCCAAAAACCTGCTGTCATTTCTTACTCTTCAGAAAGAGTAAGAAATTATATAGTGATAAAGTCACGGTAAAGACTGCTTTTCTCTAAAAACAGAACTGCAGGAGCCCACAGTAGACCCTTAAAGGATATCTCCTGAAGAAGAAAAGAGGAATACTCTCATGCAGGTAAACTTAGAACATAATTCTTCCCCTGTTTCAGAAGAGGGAAACAACATAAAATTGGGAAGCAGTGGGCTTCTCTGATTAGCTGGGAAGGACAGCAGGAAAGACACATTGCAATCCTCCAAGCCCCAGCTTCATTTCATGTGAGAGTTGTCCTGTGTAGACGCCTGCTCCAGCCATGGGGGCAGGAGACTAGTCCCAGCAGAGCACCTCTGTCAACACGAACATCAGCCATTCAGTAGGGACCCAGGGACACTATGTGACCCTGTCCCCCTTCTGCATTCAAGCTGGCAGAGGGAGGCCTGGCCAGCCTCCCTGTGTAACGTTCTTCTGTACGGTAGCTATGGAGAGACCATCACTGTAACTGGTAGATGAAGCTATGGGACATCCCAGCCCTGGCACGCCCTAGCAGGACTATACGTTTTGGAGCTCATACCCCATGCCATAGCCCAGCATCTGCAAAGGTGCTTGAGTCTCGTCCAGGCACTGTGTCCTTTAGAGAACAGAATTCCTACCCACACTTCCTCCTCTATGTCCTGCTGGCAGTGTGGGCAGAGGGCAGGAATGGTGCTAGTGCTGCTGCTGGACCTGCAAATGGTGCTTCATGAGCTGGACTTGGTCCACATGTAGCTAGCTAGAGAGGTCTGGCCTAGGGAGTTGCAGTCATATGACTGATAGGCACTCTAGTGCCACTGTGACAGCCAAATTAGAAAGGCTTTTGTAGGCTAGAACTGGCAGATAGGTCTGAAAGATAATGGCTGAGGAGCCTGCCGAAGAGACGGCACTGATAATTAACCTTGAAGCCAACATGTGGGATTTTCTTTATGAGAATGGAGCACAGCTGTTGGTATTTAAATATAAGTTTATATTGTAGAAAACCAGGAAAGTATAAACATTCAAGATTTTTAAAAGTAAGAAAATATGTCATCTATAGCTTCGCATTTGTAGTTCCTATTAATTTAGTATTCATCTGCAGCTGTAATTTGGCTTGCTCCCATCAATAGTACTTATTAGAACTTGAGAAAAACGACCCTCCCAGAAGTCCAAATCTCCTTTTACATAAGTTTGCCCTGTCTGCATTCATGCCCTCTCTGTGATTGGCCTAGCAAATGGGTTTATTGAAACATTCACAAAAACAGCAGTTCTTGGGAATGGCCAGTTCCTTTGCAGCACATTCAGAAAAATGTATCTGTGGTTATTTTTGCTTAGGATTTAATTAGCTGAACTAAGTAGGGAATGAAAACCATGCCAACGTGACCCATTGTGTCCAATCAAAGCACTTCAGATATCAAATACTGGATGTACAAAGTGAACAGCTTGTGAATGAGCTGCAAACTAAAGTAGGGAAGGAGTTAATCCTCTCGCTGGCTTAGAGGAAAGATCACAGTTGCCAGCTTGTATATAGGAATTTGCAGGTTGGTGGGGCTGGGCCAGCTCTAGGGAATTAACTAATTCCTTCATCTTCTTCCAGTGTATTATAAGATGTCTGGGCTAGAGGAAGTGAAGCCTGAGACTGGTGGGGAAGAGTCAGTCAGTAAATAATGAGGATAATGCTAGAAGGAAAAGAACCAGGCAGAAGTTCTCTTAATCCTGGAGTTTCGGAGGAGTGCTCCGTGCGTGGCCTTGCAGCTGCTTATGGGAACTGTAACTTCATTTTGAACTTCATGTAGGGGGAGCCCCTCTTGCTTCAAAGGACAGGACATACTTTACTAGCTTTATTTGAGGGAGTTTTGAAACGTGACACAATACAGATTTTTTTTTTTTTTCACAGCATGTAGCAATGCCAATTCAGAAGCTGGCCTGGCATTGACGGCAGAAGACAGGTGAGGTGGTTTTCTTATATGCTTGGAAAAGAAAGCATCAGAAGACAGGATGTGTACAAATTGTTTTCCTCCCCTATTTTCCTAACACAAAGATCACAGATAAACTTCAAGTTGTAATTGCTTTCATGGTCATATTATAAGAGTGAAGTCCAGCTCTCCTGAAGGAGTGCAGTGTGTGGCTTGTGTATGCAGAAATAAACTGAATATAGGAATATTTATCAGTCTATACAGCCACTTAAAATACCAGGAATAGCAACTTTCACGTGGGTAGCTTTTGCCGTTTCTCTCCTACTTTCATATAAACTTCACGATTCTTACAGACCCAGACATTTAGTCCAGGTTATGACAATTTATAATTGAAGGATTGGAGTATTATATTGGATTTATAATCCTTATCAACCTCCAGATACTTCCACACCCCTGTTTAAGAAACATCTCATACTGAGGTCATCATCATTGTTTATTTCTGATCTATTTCTTTTCCCACATATTTCTGAAGCTTTGAGGTTACAGGAGGTAGCAGAGGCTCATTCAGTGGCAGATTACAGGAATAAACAAGATAGGAGAACAAAGACCTGATTATGGTGAGAAGCTGTGGAAACCCAGATATCCAAATTAAAGGATGAATTTACCTTCATCCAAGAGGACAGAGCAGGTTGGGACATATGGTCTTTTTAAGAGCTTTAATGCTTGAATACAGCAGGAAGAAAACCCAGAACAGCAGACACCAACATAAAGACAATCGCAATGCTTGCCACAAAATATACAGCCTCCATATTGCCAGAGGGGAAGGTCAAGTGCTTCTGATGACATTGCTCCCTTGCATGCTTTTATTACATCTCGCCTACCAGGCACGAGCTTGCATAACTTGCCCCAAATACTAAGTACACAGAACAAGCAGAATTTATTTGCCAGCAGCCAAGGGGAGGAAACTGTCCACATGACATTTGCTTTTCCAGCTATGCTCCACATCCCACCATCTGAATAAGTTATATTCATTTTATACTCACTGAAGGCTTTGCTG
>VYZM01004289.1:92503-112503 GCA_013398915.1 Dromas ardeola | reverse complement strand
ACGACCTTTTTTTTCAAAGTATCCCTTTCTGAGAATTGTTCTGCAAACTGATAGTTTTCATTAGGAAAATAGAAAAACAGATAAGTAATGGATACAAATATCAAAACTCTGAAATGGTCAGCAGCTATCTTGGATTAACCGTTATTTATTGAGTGCCTTCATTGTACTGAACTCAGCAAAACACAGAGAAGGACAGAGCCTGTGCTCTCAGGGACTTACTCTTTCAACAGATTTCTTTGTATCTGTGTTACAGTTATAAATACTGATATTACCAAGTACAGGATGGTTGCATCATTATGACCAAAAAACGAGTACCACAGAAGGGCATCTATTCATCCAGTAATAACAGTGATATAATTGTGCCTGTCTTCCATAATCACAGTTGTCTGCTATTATAAGTAAAGATTTATCCTTAAAATGTAATGGAAAAGACCCATCTGATACTATTGATAATTGCGGGGAAAAAAATTCATTTCCAGGATATAGGAAATTAATCTTTTCCTAACACAGATTAATTCCTCTGTTTGAACGACTGATAGAATATAATAATTGCTTGTGCTGTTCACTAGTGTAATAATTTTAAAATGTGCTTACCAATTAACCTTAAAGCATTTAAACAGAAGATTTAAAGTGCTACAGGAAAATACTTAATCTTGGTGTTTAGTTTTATATGCACTTTGTTTCCTGTCAATTGTGGTGATGAACTTTATAAAAGAAAAACTAATACTGGAGGTTGATAATAAACCTTCAGTGTTGTTAAAAACAGGGAGCACAAAGAACTACACGGATCGCCACCAAAATGTTATGTAACCAGTGCAAAATGGAGGGCTTAAATCTACCATACCATGAATTTCAAAATACAGTTATACAGTTAAAATGTTTCACATTTTATGTCTCAACATGAATCTCCTAACAAAGTTTCTACAACCACCTTTTCTCCATTCCTACGGAAT
Organism: Dromas ardeola; assembly: GCA_013398915.1. Classification (NCBI taxonomy): domain Eukaryota; kingdom Metazoa; phylum Chordata; class Aves; order Charadriiformes; family Dromadidae; genus Dromas; species Dromas ardeola. The sequence goes on along the minus strand of VYZM01004289.1, from coordinate 111,550 downwards.
TAATTTTCCCCTGTCCGGTCATGTTTAGTGTTTAATCCTGAGCACACAAGGGAAACTGTTTACCTGAATAGTCAGAGGATATAGTGCCACTAATTATACAGAAAGTGCCATCAAAAGCGCAAATTAAACGTAAAAATTACAGATTTTCCCCCATTTCCATGCACTCAGAACTCTTTCCAGTAGTTCACTGTCAAGTGTTGCACTTAACTGTGGCATGTATGTAGACATAAAGGTGATTTTTAAACTATTATCTTTTAAAAATTCTCTTGTAAGACTATTAACAAAGTGCTTCCCTAAATTGGACTTGGTTTTGCCTAGGAATTGCAGAGTTCAGAGCAATAGCTAACATCTTTTCTTGCATTAGCCAAGTCTACAAGCACACAGTCTAGACTGCATATGTGAAATTAAAGCCCAGTGAATTTGGTGGAGAACTGTCAGGTTTGTTTGTTTGCCTGTTTTCATCCATTGGGCATAAGGTAAAGCACTAAATATATGATAAAACACTGACACCACAAAAGTGAACTGCTGTTTATTTTTCATCCCTCACCCCTCCCCAAATAATAACGGTGATTACACTGCACTTATGGACTAATCGCTGGCTAAATAGCTTCTGCAGGGAAGACAGATGCATTGCTGCATTACAGAAGACTGTTTGTGGCTTTTCACCTTAAGGAAGTCCAAACTGGGGATCTGGTCCAACAATCAGTTACACATGGAAGTAACGTTATCCACTGGGGCAATTACTCCAAATTTTACATATAAGTATAAAAAAAGTATCACGTGATCATGCAATTATTAGGGGGAAAAAAACACAAAACAACCTCCTTTTCAGATTATTTCACATGTGACTAATGCAGGAACAAACAATATGACGATCTTCCTTCACCTCCAAAGTCTGTGATAGAGATGCTAAAAATATGGAGATAACTAGCTGGGTAAAAAAAAACCTCCAGGCAGGAGTTTGCAGTTATTGTTTACATTCACACAGCCCTAGGGATTTCCATATTGTTTAACAGGCCTCTAACATAGCTAGGATTATCATCCAAAAAATGTTCCCCTATGTGGCACACAAACGTCACATGAAAGGTGGGGGTGGAAATCCTGCATGTCGGATGGGTTCAGCAGAGCTTGCTTTCTTATTAAGTTTTGCATTATATAAGTACAAGTGGTTCTTTTCTTTACAATAGCATGCATAAATGTTAAGAGGTAGCCAGGGAAGTCCTACGTGGGAGAAAAAATGCGGCAACATTAGTGAATAAATGGGGAAGTAAGTCATTGCAACGCTCCCCTTTTATTCTGAGTGGTCTCTGAAGTATGTCTGGGGGAGGGTTAGACACTGAATGGTCCCATAACCTTTACAGATGTAGAAGGGAAAGTATCTGTGGTTAGGCAGCAGCATGACAAGGATGACTCCTCTGCGGCTTCCTAGGCCACAGATCCTTCTAGGATCACACAATATATAAATGGAGTTTTCAGGATTAAAGTTTGGACACAGGCAACTCATTTCAGCGGGGGAGAAGGCCGGTCTGTGATGTGCACTACACAACCTCAGAGGGGTGGAAGACAGCACAAACTAGTGAGGCAAAGTCACGTAAGAACATATGTATATAATGTGCACACAACACAGTCAGGTATGGCAAGGCATTAATGTATTGCGTGATGGGAGATGTACATGTACCCTGATGCCTTCAGGGTAAGCCAGCTTCAGGTTACTGGAAAGGGAGGTGAGAGATACCAGTCCTCCTGAGATGACTGGACACAAGGGAGGAAGGCAGATGAGATTTTGATGGGTCTTGCTTCCTCACTGAGGTGGGGAACTTTGATGCCCTTTTCTAGCTCATTTCTAGGAAGAAGCTGTGGAAAGTAGAGCCTGTGTCAATGACATGGCTACAAGTCTTCTGAGAAGTGAGTGTGCTTCAGACTAAGTGGTGTCAGGCCAACAGAACCTGTCTAACACGGGCCTCTGAGTGTAATTATCCAGTTACTGTCCCAAGCTCTCCATGCTGACTTTCCCCCTCCCCACACCACACAGTGCCAGTGAGCCTGCTTCAACAGGCTCAAAATTACTCTTACCCTTTCCCCACCTCCCTCTAGGAAGGTTGCCTCCCCAGATTATTTCGAAACCTCATCTCTTTTGACTCTTCCTTCTTCCAAGTACTGCTCTCCAGCATTGCGCTGCAAGGAACAGATTTCTGCTTTTCTTCATCTCAAGGAAATGCTTTCCTTGGCCACTACAAAGTTAAGATGCAAAGACTTTCAGATTACTGTCTAGCAGACTTTGGGGAAGAGAAAGTGGCTGCTTTGTTTTTCTAAGTCTGCGTTTTTGAAACTCCTTTTTGCATTAATTCATGTAGCTCACTAGGCTTGAGTGTCATAAGGGCATTTTCCCAGCACAGGCACAGGGACCACTGTCTTATCTCGAGCATTAGCCGGAGCTCTGCCGCTGACTCTGTAACTTTGTGCGCAGAACAGGCCCCGAATACTTCAGGAATCTGCTAGCACAATCTCTGTTTACACAACCTGCTGAGGGAAATTAAAATCTTAGTCCTCAATGAATGCTGAACTTCAAAAGAGAAAAAAAAAAATTGCAGCATGCATTATGGGCTTAATTACTATGTCGACACCTATGTTAAAGCACTGTGTGTTTAACATTTGTACATTTTTTTCATGTTTAAGAAATACTAGTTTTCTCTTTCAATGTACCACATCAGGAGAATGGTGCCAGAACATGGCAATCTGTCTGAAATGGCAGTCTTACCTATGTGAATTTTAAAGACTGCTACGTGAGCTTGATTCAAAAATGATGCTTTGTATCAACATGCTCAGTGCCCTTCCTTCTTTTTACCTCACTGGCTTCTGTGTAAACTCAATATGAAAAGTTATCCCAAGTCTAAGTAAGTGAAAAACCTCAACACAGGGACCAGTATAAATAAGTCCACAAGCTGCAAGGTTATGAAAAGTCAGCCACAAAGCATTTCTGTGTTTGCACAAGACACCAGCGCATCCCCCAGCTGTCAAGAGTACCAGGATATGGAGTCATCTTCAAGCAGGCTTTGGATGATCACCCAAGATGACTGATAAAGCCTCCATCACATTTGAATATTCTGGGTTTTCCCTGGCCAATATCTACTTTCTCGTATTCTGGGTGTCGCTTCTTGCTTGGGTCCTCTGATGCCCTAATCCCCAAGCCAGTGTCACTCATGGCAGTCAGTCTGTAGTGTTACAAGGTCAGCTGAGACATGGATCTCTAATAAGATTAAGACTCATCAGTATGGTTTTAGTCCTTTCCTTTTCTGAGACAGAGGAACAGAATTATTCAAGACTTGCGGCAGCAACTCCAAGCACTTGCTAAATATTACCTTTCCCCTCTCCCCTCTGAGGAATCTACTAGAAAGTTTTGCAAATTTGTATAAACACTTTAACGAAAACGGAAAGCAAATGCAGCAAAAAGCGGTTGATGTTTTGTTTGAAAATAACTTTTCTTTGACATCATTCCGGTTTGCATGTTTTTATGAAGTCATGTGCTTGTCAGCATCTAAATTTTCCAGTAATCAAGAGAAGAGGTGAGAATTGATGCATGTATCCCTTCTAGGAGGGCCCTTCACTCTATTCTCTTTTATCTTGGCGCCGCAGTTTTTACACCTCACAAGAGCAAATTACAAAGCCTTGCAATTTGGGATATACTGCAGTTTTTCAAAACTACATGTTTGAAGTGGTCAGAAAATACAAGCTCATTATTGATTCACAAATGTTTGTGTTAGCATCTTGTAGGAGCACTTCTACCAAGTTTCACATGGAGATGCATTGTACCTTCTCCCTGATGTAGTAACTTCAGGTCCCATGCTGGTGGATGTCAACTGGATGCCATTGAAACCTAGGAAAGGCATTTCACCTACTTTCCACAGGGAAATCAACCCCCTCCCCCATCGACCCGGACATCCAAATCCCAGATACTGTAGCGCTGAGTGACAGCTGTATTTTGAATCCCATGGGGAGACTCTATGCCTCTTGACGGATTCATTGTGACACTGCCCAGACTGCCTGCAAACTGGCAGACAGCTCAGTTTGCCAAATGTCGACATTATCTAATTGGCATTTCAGCCCACTTCTCATTTTTAATGGACATGAGAAAGATCCAGCCAGCAAGCAGAGTGCTGAAGCAGCAGCAGCAGCGTGTTCGGGATGCGCTGGCTGCAGCCTCCCTTGGACAGCTGCGTGATGGCACCAGCACCCAGGGTGTGGAGGCAGGTACTTGAAAGGACCTCTTGATGGAAAATACAGGAACTGAGGAGGAGAAAGGAGGCAGCAGAGGAGTGACAAATGCAGGGGTAGAAGCTGGTAGTCAAAATAAGGTCATGTTATTGTGGTGGCTAAATAGTTTAGACTTCCTAACATACTTCACAGTGAAAGCAACGGTCGTCATCGGAAGAACAGGCTTACCACAATCAAGAAGGTAGTTAATGTACGTGTACTGATCTGCAAAAAGCCTCATGATGCATTATATTCAGAAATATCAAACCTTCGAAGGAGGGACTTGGAGCAGAGCACACTAAGTAGGCCACCTGCTGAAGCAGCTGAGAGATGGCAACTCATATATTAAGGTGGTTGTCTATTCATTCATAATTGTTGCCTACATCTCAAGAAATAGATCTGTTTCTCTTTTTCATATCTATCTGCCTGGCCTGTCAGAGAAGTGGTAGATTACTTTTTCTCACTGTACTAAACTGTGGTTTTCCAAATAAATTATTACACCTCTCTTGGCTTGCAGCAATAGCGTGGCAGAATGGATAAACAATTCACGTGGTTTAGCCATCACTCTAAATCTTCATCAGACACTATTTCAGTGGCTGGACCCCTTTATCTTAAACATGTCATTCCTAATTTCCTGTCAGAGGGTCTTTCCACATTATTTCATACTGCTTTAAAGGGCGGGATATGCATCTATGGAAAAAACACTATACAAAATATTGCTTGGATGAGAAAAGCTGTGGTGCAAGAGAGACAGGCATGAGTCAAGACGCTTGAAGCTTTCTTGAAATTGGTATACCATAAGATTTTTAAATCTCATCACTCTCTAAATAAAATGTGTGGCCAAAAAAAAAGTAAGAACTACCAGATAAATACGTGATTTACCAACTGTAATAAAGCTACTTCAGAAGTAACCCAGAGACTAAATACGAGGAGCTGTGATTATACCTATAACCAGGGATTTTAAAGAAAAAGAAAAAAAAATTACGTAGGAAAAGCCCAAAGTTTGAAAGATTAAAATATACTTTTCAAGTTCATGTTTTCTTTCATCTCATACTACTTTTATGTTAGTTTCATTGTCACTTGGTGGAGCTGGAATATTTTACGTTGCACTTCTTTTTGGTAAGCACACTTTCCCAAATATGGACTGCATTCATCATGGAGGATTTTTTTAAAGCTTAACATCAAGAAGGCTTTTAACAGGCTACTGTAAAGGGATTTTCCAGTTTTAGTGAGAATTATGACATTATTCATCATTCTAACAACACATTAAACATAAAGGAAAGCTTTCCTACGGTCTCAATAACATTTTCCATAATACCCCCTTCTAACTGCACGCAGGTGCATGTTTTCAGCCACTCTCCACAGTTCCTTAACAATCATTACAAATCCCACTTATCTAAACTAGTGATTAAAAACCTTTAAGGGGAAGCTGTTTAATTAAAAGTAAAGTAGACATTTATTGTGTGTTTAGTGTGCCAATTTTGCTATGACCTAAGAACCATTCCCTAATTAAATTTTGTAATTCTTTCATATATTACAACTACAATATGATAACACAGAAGAAACGTAACAGCTAATTCAAAACTCCGATGCGCATTTCTAGTGTATTACGCTGGGCTAAGTTTTAAAATCTGAGGCTGGTTTTTGCCCCTGTCAAAGTCTGTAGGAATATATTTCTATTTTCCCCATCAACTTTAACAAAACCAGAATGACATCTGTGGAACTCATGGTCATGATTCACTTACATACATTGATCTAAATCTGTCATAATTTCTTTGGTTCCAGTGGAATCAATCCAGATCGTTAAAGTCATTCTGCATGTAGTATTTTCTACAGCTTAGAAACACACCTTTTTTGTCACATTTTTTCATCATTATACATATATGCATACAGGTACAGAGAACCTGACACTAATCACACACAGAGTAACATAAACCAGAAATAATTCCACTGCTATGTGGAATTTACACCATTTTACACCAGAAAATGTAAAATCAAATTGCTTAAGAGTATGTGCTGACACACTCACTGGAAAATACACATACTTTTTTTTTTCTTTTTTTTTTTTGCATAATATACGTTCTTCCATACATATTCACATTAAAACGTGATGAGCCTTAAGGTCAAAATACTGACTTTGTGTTCAACAGCAAGCAGGACGTTTGTGTTCTCCCCGGCTGCCTAAAACATTGCTATAAAACAGGAGTATGACTGCAGTGCCTTGCGAGGCACGGGACGACTGACAGTGACGTGAGAACACACCTCTCTTGTTCAGTTTTTTATCGTTATTACTTTAACGCTGACATCTGACCTCTTTAGCTGCTTGTGTGTAGTGAAGTGTTCCTGGCTCACACCTGGTGTCGGTAATAAAGCACAGCATGCATAAATAATGAAGATATGTTTGTGAAACTTCACTAAGTGGCAACTGCCTGTGACAGAGATCCCGCTACTAGTACTTACTGCTGTAAAGGTTTGTTAATGGAGGCTGCTCAGCGGATGACAAAATGACCCAATTAAAGTTTATTCCAAATGACATCAGGGTCATAAAAGGAAACAAAAGAGGAGGAAATGGCTCTAGCAGGTTGAAAATATATAGCAATGTATATTATTACATCTGCACTTTTTTGCCCTCACAGGAGGGCTTCATATTCACTTAAAACAATATCTATTGAAAGCCAAGTTAATGAAAAGGACGACTGTTGGCTCGAAAAATGATGGCTTCTGACACTCTGCTGGACATGCTTTCCAGGAAAAGATCTAGTAAGAAAGTCTTTGAGATTGGGACAGGAGAGACATTTCTCCTGTCAGATACTGGATCAGAGACTTTCCAGATAAGCAAAGGATTTCAAATTCAAGTAGTCAGTCCATTTGGGGGGAAAAGCTCTCACATATGCAGTAAAGCACTTCTAGTGTAAGGTTGTCGTATTCTGATTTATTCTGAAATTTCTAGATGAGGGCTGAAACTGCGGGCCCCTTGAGGACTAGACATATGGCACAATTTACAGAAAAGTTATTTGCTCCTAAGTGCCCCTTCCATTGGAAAAGAGGAAATGTGTGTAAATGAAAGGAGACTGAGGTGCTCCAATGAGAAATCAGCAGGCAATAAAGTGTCAGTGATTTTGAGCCACCTGCAGTTAATTTTACATTGGTTCCAGTGATCACTCTGCATAGGGAAGGAGGAAAGACTATTTCGTTGGATTTCTTTTGCGCTCGGACTCCACCGACACCTTGTGATGTATATGACTGGGGATGAGAGAAACTGTGTGATTCTTTTTTCAGGCAAACAGGAGCAGCAAGGAGAATATGGGATCAGACCCTAAGTACCACTTGTGTGCATTTATTCAGGTAAAATGGGAATCGATAGCTCACTTCTGCCTGAGACACTGCAAGGCCAGGCTGGAAGTCCTAGAAAAGCTCCTTACAGAGCGCAAAATTTGAATATTTAAGGGTATATTTAATTTAGGGCATTAATTTAGGGGCATTTTTAATCCTACGATGCCAAGGAAAACAAGGCCATAGAGAAGCATCATTTTGAGTACATCAGTTTCAACCAACTGAATGAGATGCCAAGTCCCACCACTCAGAGAAAGGGTGCCAGAAATCGGCTCCAATTAATTCAGCTTCGCTATGATATTTTTGCCATGTTATAGTTGAGCAGAGTGATGGGTTGCTTGCAGTCCTGTTAACATGTTTTAATAATTTGCTGCTGCCCCAGCTCAGGCAGACTGTTCCGCTGCCCCACTCAGTTTTGATTTGTGAGGAATTTCATTTTTTAGGAAAGTTCATTTTCAGGAACTTGTTTCATTTTTTATTTTGCACTGCTACATACTTGCAGCAAGTATTCAATCAGCTGCTATTTTACAGGAAAGTAGCAACAACTCGTTGCTTACATGCACACCTCACCAGCATAAAAACATATTGCTAAAGAGATAGCAACAGGTCGGTGGCTGCCCAAGCTGGGAACCTTCAGATTTCTAGGGACTGCCTCTTGTGGCCACACTAAAACATATTTTGTCTGTTAACTTTTAAGCCACAGCTTTAACCCTGTAATTTCAGTCTTCTCCGGAGAGAAAGGATGTTCAGGCAAGAGGGCTGGGCAAGTATTTTGTTATGCTTTCTTGACATATTAAAACATCTTCCAACAGCCTGTGGCCCAAAACATCCTGGGCCACAGATTTCATCTTTAGTAGCCCTTGGTGAATTTTTTTTTCTGTACTAACTGTGCCTGAGTTTTGAACCTATGTAAGTTTTTGGCATCCATTTTATGTCACAAAAAAAAAAGAAAAAAAATGGCAAAATGAACACCAGACCTCCACAGACAGTTAATTTAATGAAGAAACACAATTTTCTCACAATGGTTGGATGCTTTCCTTGCAAAGTATGATGTTAATTGGCATACAGTAATCTTCAACGTGAAGATTTTGTTTTGGTAGAAACAATGATACAACAAATAGAGCCATACTTGCCTTAATAACAAGTCATCCTACCCTTTCAATATGAAAATGGGCTTTGACCCATGTTAGCTAAATGAGTTTGAGTGAGAAATTGAGCAGTAACATTTGGGCCAATTAGTCCCCACTATGCTGCTTCTCTCAGTGGAAGAAATTCTTTGCCTTCTACCCCAGCTCATTTCTGGTGCTTCTTGGCATGTATGACTTTACTGTGAAGGAAGATCCTTCTCGCATTCCAGGAGTGAGTGTGTGCCCTTGTAAAATCAACAAGATTAAGAAGTTTGCCTTAAGGCAGTGATTCCTGCCTTAACAAAATATACTGCAGATCTGCGTATCAACACTTCCTGTCACCTATTAAAAAGAGGATGAAAATCCTGAATAATAATCTCTTCAAAACTGGGGGTAAATGTTTTTTTTTTTTTCATTTACATTTGTGTAATATTTCTAGCAGGTACAGTTTTCATTTTGTCTTTTGTTTGTCAGGGAAAAAAAAGAAAACCTGTTACTGCAGAAATCAATGTTTTGTAAGCCCACCATCCCTAATGTGATCTTGTGAGATCGCAGAATCACAGAATGGTAGGGTTTGGAAGGGACCTCTGGAGATCAGCTAGTCCAACCCCCCCCCCAGAGCAGGGGCACCTAGAGCAGGTTGCACAGGAACACATCTTGGGCAGGAGATGTCTGGGAGTGGCAGAACACGGGCAGTTCAGCCGTGCTGACGCTGCCTCCCAGATCCTGCTGCAAGAGCCGTCCCACGGACCTCAGCGTAACTGCTAACACGCCGAAAGCGCAGCATGTGATCAAATCCTCCCCCCAAAATAGGTCCTCGGTAAGCAGTCGTCCTTCCTCATCCTCACTGTGTCAGTGTGGAAGCAGTGTGATTAGGCAAGGAAGGACACTGATGTAGTACAGTAGCAGCAACCTTTCGGAAGAAAAGCAAAATAACAGCCCTAGTCGCTCACCCTCTTTTCAGGAGTGCAGTGGTATTTATCTGGTGTGTGAGAGCTCTTAGCCTCAGCCTTCTGACAAAATTTCTATTGTACCTAATTATATTCTCCTTATCTACAAACCTCCCATGCTCCAGCTAGCTTGAGTGGAACTTTTCCAGCTGAATGTTTTTTCAATGGAAAACTGCTGTTTGATTGAAAACAAAGCTCTTCTACGGAAGTGTCAACTTCAACAAAATCTGAAAAACAATTATAACTCCTTCAGTAAGGTTAAAACACCCTGCATTAACCTTTGCAGAACAGTGACTCCATTTTTCATTTTGAAATTACTCCTTCAGATTGTGTTATATTTTAAATTGAGATTAAAGACTGGGGCTTAAAATAAAATTGTTTTGAAAATGACACTTAAAGTGATTTGATTTTATTCTGCTTCAGAAGCAAATAAATCTTGAAATCCTCAAATTTCCTGTGAAAGAGAAATTTTGTATCCTTTGCAACTTCGCTCATTTGCTTTTGGTTCCATGCTATGGTGCATCGTTAGTGTCCTCATTAAGGAAATTGATGCATACTCTCCACACAGGACTTGTATTTCAGTCATGGTGACTGTAGCTGAGTCCTATAAAGAACGAATTTTTCTCTCTTCCATGGTCATGAAGTCTCATGCTGACCTTCTGTACTAACATGTGTAAGAGCTCTGATCGCTTGCTCTTACAAGTGAACTGCTGTTAACTTTTTAAAAATTTCATGTATCGGGCTCAACAGCACGTGACTGAAAATCAGTCACATATTTCTGCTCTACTCAAGGAAAAGAGAAAGAAATCAACACACAAAGGTTCCAATGAAAAAAACTTTTGAAATTTTCACAGCTGGGTGTCCTCCGCAGAGAATGTCCTGTTCCTCCATTCAGATCATGCTTCCCATATAACTTGTGCTGCTGGAGTGAGTACCATGTACTCAACACAGCAAGATAAAGGGAGGCTCTGAAACACGAGGATTTACAAGTTATTAAGAACACATGGGATTGCACGTGAAAGCAAATTCAGAGAGCACGAAGTTACTTAAACCTCTTTTGTAACAGTGTAGTTAGTAGGCGGTGCCAAACATCCCTATCTGACTTTTGCTGCTGGATGGTCCTTTAGGATAGTGCAAAATGGAACAGGTTAGTGTCGAGAGAGCAGCCTTTTGGTGACAATTCAGGCTGAAACTCAGGAGACGCACTTCTAACGTTGTCTGTCTTAGTACAAGGAAGGGCTCTGTGTCCTCAGCACTTCTGAAAGCACGTCCCATGGATTGCGCTCACGAGTTCTCATCGGAAAAAAATGTTAACATCTGGCCTCAACCTCATCTGAAATGCAATGGGGAGAATAACACTAAATGCTAAGGTATTTCATAGAGTTGTCATGAAGTTAGTTCAGTGAGTGGTCAAATAATGTTTGCAAATACATATCATTCACAGATTCTCACCAGCTGAGGATCTGTCCTTGAATGCTGATTTAGAAGTACATATTCTACTTTAAACAAATCAGGTCAGCCTGCTTCTCATTGGCTCTTGATTGAATACTAGATAGTGAGATTTAGGAGCATCACAGTGTCACTGGGATTGTTATGATCCATCAAAGAAAGTATTGATAAAGCTGTAGTACATAAATACAGGAGCTGGCATTAGAGAACACCTGAAGAAGACAGAGCTAGAAAGCCCAAGTCCTAACTCAGACTTCATTTCTGCCTTGTCTGTTTAAGTTCATGCCAGTTAGTGTATTTTGGAACTCATGCATCTGGCTGACACATGAACTGCATCAGGCCGAAATGTTGTGTCTGTATTTGTCATCCAACACAGGCACGCAGCTTTCTAGATGCTTGGAATGGATGAAAGCTATGGCATCTGAATATAAATCAGATAGTATCACAGCTCCTTGTAACAGGGGTACAAGAACTGAGGTCACCAACACTGGTAAAGAATGCTCTGATGGCACCGAGCCTTAGCAGAAAACACCAATTTATCAAAGCAAAATCATTTCTGTGAAAATATATCCAGCTTGATACATCCTAATTAAACCACAGGTGTGGTTCTGGTGGCGAATGACCTGTCAGGAAAGATTCCCTTAGAAATCCAGGCGTCCAAGGCTCCAAAGGGCAGGGACAGGATTTCTAGTCACACCAGGCAGTCTTAGTTCCCAAACTGCCCAACTCCTAAACAAACAGGTCTGAAGTCCTTTTTATGTCTTTGCTTTCCTATCCGTCTACTAGAAATTGAGGTCTCTGTAACTGATACCTTGCAGGGGAGTTCTGAAACTTCCTGCTTTTTCAGTTGGGTGGTTTGATGCTGCCAGCTGAAATTTTCCTTAAACAAGCAGGAAATACAAAATGCTGGACTAAGTTTGTATATTTTTGTAGAACGCAAAAGAATACAAACCCATACCGCACTCAAGGAAATCAGTTTTCTTAATGACTCTAATGGATTTCTGAATCTTTTCTTTAAAAGAATCTGATTAAACCTTCTTATGGTTCATGGTTATCTTCTAATACAATTTTGTCAGGTGGTCCACCTGGAAACTCTGGTATCAGCTCTTCAGTCTGAACTCAATACGCTAGGGGGCTTTGTTAAATTGCTTCAGATAATATGCTCAGCAATGCACAGCCCAAAATTAGGTTGTCTATGAAATTAATTCATATTAAATGGTTGCTGTAATACCAAATGAAAAAGTAATCCTTCCTCCTCCTTTACTCCCTCAGACTTCCTCATGCATGGTTGAAGTTTCACTTAGGCTAAATCATCTTGGTGATATGGGGGGGTGGGAGTTCTTTCATCCAATTTGCTCTTCATGTGTAAATGTCTAAATACTAATCAAAAATGCGCCTGGATAGTAGGAAAGATTTCTTTATTCAGTCAGAATTATAAAGTAGCAAATTTCCAGAGGAACTAAAAAATATGCAAGTCATGACAAAGTATTGATTGCATAATAATGTGATGTCAACAGCGCAGAATAATCATGTTTGCAGGTGGGAGCTTTACATACATAATACAGCAAAGGTTTTCCTGTTGAAATGGAAATATAAATCGAGCAGTATGTTGTATTTCTAGAACATAAAGCATTATTCACATACTAATACCCATCTTCTACATCCTGATAAAGCATTATGATCTCTGGACTGACTAATGAAAAAGGAAAAATTCAGTGTTTAGTATTAAATCTGATGGGGATGACATTTAAGGTCATGAAAGGCAATCTTAGTTGTACTGAAATCTTTTAATCTTATTTGCAGATTATTCCATCAGTGGCTCCCTGGAGTTGCAAAAGGATTTCATTCTCATATCTTTATTATTTAATTGAATGTTGAAAGTGTAACATATTGTAAATTGCTCTTAATTTAAAAAAGTACTTTCTTGTCTCAACATCATAGCATTTGCAGAGCTACAGGAGTACTGACTCAGAAATATACCTGGGCAAATTCGATAGTGGCATACAAAGTGGTTGGATATAATTAGGTAAGGAAATTACTATAGGGGGTGAAGTACATAATCATACTTAATTGTGATTCAACAGATGTTCAAAATGACTGTAACTTACACCAATCTGATGTAACAGCCAAATTTGATTTCTGTGTTATATCAGGATGCAATTCCCATTGAAATCAGCAGGTCCAAATAACTAGCGGTGTCAAACTACTGAATTCTGTAAGCAGGACTGTATTTGGCCCTGCGAAAATGCTGTGGCAAATTAGACAGGCATTGGTATGTTTTTTCCTTATTGTGGTCGTCGCTTTTTGTACAACCTACTGTTTCCTTTCCTTAGTGATATTTAAGATGTTGCTGTTCTTCATACATACAAAAAACCTGAACTTCTTAACCTCCAACACCTCTCTAAGGACTAAATTGACTAAATTTTGTCAACTGAATCCAAGGCAACTTTCCCAACAGCCTGAGTAGCCAACACAAGATGAGTTTCCTGGCTGGATTAACACACCACCAGCGCTGAAGGTCCACCTTGTGTAGGAACAGTTCAGAGCTTGTCTTCACTATCCAGCCAGCCCAAGTCTAAGCTCCTGTCTTCACCTTGCCTGGCCAGCAAAGCTGCATCACAAAGTCAAAACTGTTTTTCTCAGTGTTTTTTTTATTCTTACCTCCATTCACCTGGAGGTATGATCCATGGTTCCTGCATTATGGTGAGGAATGTATCTCTCCCTCAAATTACAGGAAGAGACAACAATGTGAGTGTTTTTAGCTTGCATGCGTGGAAAACTGGAAAAATCCCTCCATGAAGACAATCTGAGCCTGGTTTCTAATCACTCCCCTACACAGGCCAACCAGTCTGTATCTAAAAGCTTTTCTTGTGGGTTTGAAGATACTTTGGAAAGACCCTAGAGGATATGAGGCAAACTGTCAAACAGCGACAGCAGGACTTCAGTGATGAGGCTAAGGATAAGCAGACTTCATGCTTCAGTGACCAACCATGGCAGAAGTAGTTATTTCAGCCGAGTAGTTATTTCAGCCATCTAACACCAGGCTTTCCAGCAGACCCTCTTTCCTGGTCTGGTCCCCCCTAGGCAGGAGAAACCAGTGGAGAAACTATACTGTGTACATCCATCAATGCTGCATTACCTGGAAGCTAGGCAAAGCTGCAGGAGCCTGTGACACTAGCAGAGGCAACTGCAGGATCCCTGGGTCCTGGAGTGAGGCCACCTCTCCCTGAAACCAATGTCATTGCATCCGCAAAGGAGCCTAGTACAGTGTTTTCTCACTACCTACTTCCATGCATTTCTTGTAGGACAATCTGATTCATTTATTTCCTGGCCACTGCAGAGCTATCTCTGGTAGGTATTTATACAGCAACAATTGCAAACCACTTGTGCATAGGTATTTATAGAGCACCAATCACATGCAGTTGTGCCTAATGACTGATATTAGCATGATGTGTCAAATACAAAATCTTTCTCTGAAAACAGCAGGGTCCAAACAACTCAGCTAATGAAACAGGCAATGCAGAACACGTACGTGGCATCACCTCGCCTATCCTATTTTTGACCATTAAAATAAATTATATGGATCTCAAGCACATGAAAATAACGCAACAAGACTACCTAACTTGCGTGCATGACAATATCTTGCAGCGAGGCTTACAACAGGATCTTTTTTTCCTCAAAAGCAAACCCTTTGCATAAATCAGCTCTTCGATGGCAAACTAAGAGGACTGCTGCTAGTGCTCAGCGCAGGGGTGAACGGCAGCTGAGCTCTCCCTTTCCTGATAGGAGCACCTGGGTTCACAGCATGGGACTGTCCGTGCTCAGGCAATGTCCACCTTGCAGCAGGAATTATGTCCAGTGCCTGCAAGGCACTGTCATCACAGCAGACCCTCCTTCCCCTCTGCATCTTCCCTCTTGCTCTTCTAGTGTCCACAACAATTAAGCAAAACGAAGGTTATTTAAAGGAAAGTAACTTGCATTGTGTTACACTGGGCTGATCTATTAAGTGAAAATGTTGTTGATATTAACCTCTCATGGAAGCAGAGACAGGGAAGCAGACGAGAGGAAGCACCAGAGATATATGGCTGTAACCCACGCTTGCCCAGAGAACAGAAGTACATACAAATTGTCAGGCTGGCACAGGACAGTTGTCTGAATTATTTGTTATCGGTCTGTGGCAACAGCCTGTATCAGGTGTGTTAGAGAAATGTCAGAAACACTACCGATGCTGACTGTAAAATTACCTGCCCATCATGAAAATTTTTTCTAATCGTAAGCAATCAGTGGTTGGTCTACAACCTTCTGAGTCACCCCGCCCCCCCATAATTGTGTATGTCTCTGTACCTCTCTAGCCTAACTGTGAATATAATACATGAAGTATTTATAAATTTATCATAGACCTACCTAATAGATTGGATTCATAGTTATGAATTTAACAGTGCCTCTGAAAGTCAGATTCTGCATTTGGAAATTGTGGTTGTGACACATGATATAGATGCGCTTATTTTCTTTGAGAGCACACAAAAATAAACACACTTGAGCCAGAAAACTCCCACTGTGGGGAAAGGTGGCTGTCTTTCAACCACAAATACTCTGCACCTGACAGAGGAAAACACGGCATAGCTACTGTCATGGATAGATGATTCTACCGACTGCTTAGATTCTTAAGATAATCATTTTTGTGAAGAGGTGTGCATGGTTGGATGTTATTTTGAAATCAAGCCCTGAGTGCACGGGAGAGAGAATAGAGGTGGGCAAATATAGTTTTCAGATCTATATGGATATACGTGCACAGCTCTGTACACAACTATTATATACATATTATATGTATATAATACATTATATATATATACACACATATATACACACACACACACGTGTGCACATGCACATACAAAAGCTGGTGCATTCAGTAAACAGATTCCAAATTGGGAAATAAAACTCTTCCTTTATTCTCACAAAGAGGAGCGAGGACAGATTCTGCAGTATCATTCCTGCTAGCAGACAGAGGCAGGCAGGATGATTGACTGATCAATTGATTTTGATCACACTAATGGCAGAGTTTTCGCTATAATAGCCAAAATGAGAAGTTGGGAGCATTATTGCACTCTTTAAGTAAATGTTTGCAACCCAAAGGTGACACTTGATAAATTTTAGCTGAGCCCCTCCCCCTATCACCATTACCACCATTTTATACCTTTCAGTGGTGAAAAAAACCCAGAAAGTCAATACTACCACTGCCATTTTGCTTTACCGTAAATGAAAGTGCTGTCAGGTGACATTAGCAAAGGAATCAAACGCACATACTTGAAAAGGTATGAGATTGTATGATCACATCATGAACAGTTCAAACAAAAAATTGTGCCTAATATATATATTATATATATATATGCAAAAGTTCTACAATAATATGACTCACTATCAGCTGCTGGAGGTCCTAGAAAGCAAAGCAAAGTGTCGAGGTAGAATTTTTTTTATTTTTTTTATTTTTTTTTTGTTTTTTGCTTTCATTATATTAACGGCATGCCCAAAGAAAGCAACACTGCC
The DNA here is from genome assembly GCA_013398915.1 of Dromas ardeola. Taxonomy (NCBI): domain Eukaryota; kingdom Metazoa; phylum Chordata; class Aves; order Charadriiformes; family Dromadidae; genus Dromas; species Dromas ardeola. The sequence goes on along the minus strand of VYZM01004289.1, from coordinate 94,893 downwards.
TTTTCAGATGTTAGCCTTTGTGCCAGTTTATGCCTAGAAACTTTTTTCATCAAACTGATATTTCATTCTACATTCAAAGAAGAAAAGTTTTAAATAGGATCCACAGGTTTGATATACCTAAATCCTCCAGAATCTTGTTCTATTACTTAGAGTCTAAAGATTTTTAAGAATACCACTTTGCATAACTCTTTATGTAAAATAAAGGCTGTAATTTTTCACTTGCTAACTTCTGTGAACTCAGTGCTAACGTTTCTAAAACACTTATTTTCTCCTCACAGTCACACACTGGCCTCTTCTCTCTCTGTCCATATAATCTCCCTTCCCATCATCTCTGTTTCACCTTTTTGCCCTTACCACTATTCTCTTACTACTCAAGTGGCTCAGAGTCTCCTATCTATTTTCCCAAACTGCTCTTTTTCTTCCTTTTAATAGCGCTTCTTTACCAAGTATTCATTATCGGCTGTGCTTTCTGTTCTTTCTCCTGTTTCCCTACATGTCTCCAAGTGATTCTAACCCAGGCTACACTATGTGAAGCTTATACACATCGTCTCATAGCAAAACGTATTCCAGAATGTTACACACTCAATTTGTGAAAATTCTTAAGTTATGGAAAAAGTAAAATGACAAGAAAGTTTTTCCCAGATCCCTCTGGCCAATAGTGTATTTTGAAAAGATTCAAACCCAGCAGAAACCCCAGCCTTGAAGAGCCTTAGCACATACATAGAGTTTTCTCCTGTTCCTGCAGCATGTGACATAATGGTTTACATTGAAAGGGCAACATACTTACCTTGGGATTTGATGATCTTCCGTAGTGTGGACTTCAGAATTAAAATGTTTCCATCCTCCCTTATCTAACACTTTATTCTTTCTCACATTCCTGTTATTTATATGGGTCTGTAGTGAGAGTGGGCTAGCCAAAAATCATTTATGGAAATGCATGCTGCTTAGTTTTCAAAAGATTGTATTTCAACTATCCTTATTTCAGATCACAGCACATGGGCTATCATTTAAAACTTGCAAATACTCAGAGAAATAGGGACAACTCAGCTAGCTTTGGTAGTAAAGCTAGTATCTCCAGTACAGAATGCATAAATGTTACACGCGAGCATGAAAACATATATAGGATTTGCAAAATATGCAAGCATTTTCAAAAACCCTTGCATTTAAAAATATCAGATGTTCTTTCTAAAGGGATGCTAGAGTGACACAGAGAGAAGCTGTTTCCTAATCAGGTGCTGCCTGTACCCAAGCAGGGTAATCTAATTTGCAAGTAGGTGACCTATATGTCTGGACATACCTGATTATTTATTCAACTAATCAAATTATATTGTGTCATTTGATGATAGGATGTACACAGTGCTGACACGATGTTATTTTTTGTCACCAGATAAGGGGAATTGATTCTAATCTATATTACTTTTGTTAGTCATCAACTCTTACACCTAGACCTGCCAAGGGAAGCATGAATGCATTTTGTAAAGTTCAATAGCACACATATCATTAGGTCATAGTGAAGATATGCACTGCTGAACAAAAAAACCCAGCGACCATCATCATTTGATCAACTTTTCCTATGTACCAGTAGTTTAAGGTTGAAAGCACCCTTCCGCCCCTCTCCCACCAGCCAGCGTGATGTACTTGCCCATTTCCACTTCTTCATTTTTTCCCTTCTGTCATCATCTGGTTTTAGGAAGAGACCATCGCACGTTAGACTGCATCTGCTGAGAAACCTCGCCTCTTGTTATCCCCCAAAGGACTGAATTCTTAAGAATACCCTCTGTTCCCCTGTGTGCAGTTGCAATGCCTGTTTTATAATTAATTTCAAGTTGTGTGTCATAACCTGGACAAAAGGCTTTTTTTTTTTTTGATTGACTGATTTCATCCTCTAACAATATCTACCGCAAAGGTCAGTGAACAATTCTTCTGAGATATCTGCTAGGAGTGGGGAGAGTCATCGGGGGGTGTGTGTGTCTGTGTGACCTGATGAGGAGCAGACGAAGGCCTCAATGGATCTCGATATTTATCACATCCTTCCCTCCCCCCCCCGACCTTTTTTTTTTTGGATAACCCAGTAGGTTGTTTCAGCGGGGAGGAGGAACAGAGAGGGTGCTGGGGCCTTAGTGTGAAGGAGGAAAGCTTTTAAAATATGTAATTATGAGCCGCGCATAGAGCGAGCGAAGCCTCCCCTGTGAGAAGGGATGGGAGTGCGATGACAGTAACTGTTGTCGCTGTCGCTCCCACGGGTGGGGAGCTCTGCACCCCGTACGGCGGCAGGAGGAGGGCCCGGGGAAGGGCAGGCGCCCGATCGCGACTCCCGGTGTCGAAGCCTCCGGCTTTCAGCGCCGCCACCTCCCTGACCCTTCCTGCGCCACCGCCGCGGCTGGGGGGGA
>VYZM01004289.1:72269-78711 GCA_013398915.1 Dromas ardeola | reverse complement strand
CGGATCGCAGAGTGCCAGAAAGCTTCCCCGGGACTCTCCCCGAGGGTGGGTAGTTAGAAGTGCTTTGACAAGGCTTGCTGATTTAACCTTTGCCTGCTTTGCCCTGCCAGGGGTGGCCACTAGATGTCAAGCTCATAATACAATTAGTACATCTGTGCAGTTGACCTTGGCAGCACGGCTTACCACTGTTCTGTTAAGTGTTAACACTGAATTTGAGTGTTAACTAGAGATCCCTCTGAGTTTGCTACATGCTGTACAGCTTATCAAATGCCCATCTAGTTCAGCACAAGTGTTTACAGTTCTTAAAGAAGGAAAAAGGTTTCCTTTTGTGAAGCCCAGCATCTTGAGCTGCTTAATTAACCCTGCAGGTGCTGCAGTATTTTTGTTTCAGTTTAATCAAAACCGACTCGCTATTCAGTGTTTCAGGAGATCCCTTCTACTGGTGCCATTTGATAATTTTATTTTATGATCTTGTTGATGTAGTAATGTCCCCAAAGCTGGAAATGATGAAAGCTAACGAATTTGTTTAGATCTCTGTGTGCTTTTCTATCCTGTGCAGTACTGCGGTATACAGAACGGTAAATGAGCAAAATGACTGAGCTGCACAACTGGCGCTGGATCACTCCGGGTTTGCTCTTTCAAGCACTCCTGCGTGTGAATAATTTTACTCAAAGGAGTAGATCCGTGGAGTGCAGTACTTGCAAGTTCAGTTATGAGATGCTCAGGAAACGCAGGGTTGGGTCCTCACATTGGCTTCTCTTATTGCGAGCCTCCAAACACAAATTTGTCAGCGTTTCTGTGGGTGGTCAGAGAGTGGCCGGCTTCATTCTGCAGGGTGTTAGAATTACATAGTTTAAGGTGTAGTTAATTATACACTTTTCAAAATAGGAAAGCTATGCAGAATCTAGTGTTCAGCATCTTCCAGTTTATTTTTTTTGTTTTGTTTTTTTCAGTGTCTTTTTCACGTCAGCTATGTTAGAGGTATCGACCTCGATTTTTTTAGGATTCCAAATAAAACTCGATGCATTCAGAATAAACTTAGTTCCTACAAACATCAACATATTTGTACACAAATTGTACACAACCCGAAATTAATGTATACATGCCATAACAGCCAACCGAATAGCTGTTTATATGATTTTGAAAAACATAACGCAGGTCTTATTTAATACGATATCTTGCAGAAATATTCCAAACCATTTGTGAAGCTTGCGTCTGTTCCACATCTGTGTACACGTAGAAAGGCGCCAGTGTTTGAGATAACGAAGTGCTTCACTGCACAGATTAGAAGCTGCAAATGTTTTAAACAGAATACAGTTAGTGCCTGTGCCACAGGTGGCTGTTACTTAACAAATTCTGAGATTTAGGCTACTGAATAGATCAAAACCGAGTGTGCCAGGTCAGTACCGGGTTTTGCATAGCAAGAGTGCCCTCCACTGTTCAAATCCATACTAACAGCTTTTGTGGTCTGAGAAAAAGGACAGAAAATTTTTCTATTGAGTCTGGAATTTCTTCTACATTGTTAAACACAGTAGGGGTCTCTATTTGTCTCCTCCTGTTTCACAGCTTGGGCTCAGTATGTGATAATTCATCTTTCTTTATGGGATTCAAAGCTATCATAAAGAGTTAAAAAGAATTAATTTGCAAGAAAATAAACGTGTTCTAACAATTTAAGAAAACTTTCTTTAAAAGCTCCGTCAATTGTAAGAGATGATAAAGCTAAGGAAAAAGTAATACTGTTCTTCTCAAGGATCAATATGTTGTTACAAGGCTACTGTTTCCAAATGGATGTAATTTTGAAAACAAATTTAGGGGGTTTTTAAATGTATTTCCTTACTTTATTTAAATTATGGTTAGGGAAAAATAAGTTTGCGTATTCTGGTGGTAGGAATAGTAAATAATTATCCTGTACCGGTGCCCTGAGCTCAGAGTTTTATTTATAAATTGCTGGTTTAAATATGCACAAATGCTGTGTGCTGCACTTTGAAATGATTATTGGATTTGCATGTGCGAGCATTTTATACATCTGTCTTCATAGTTAGCAGACATTTTATCTTTAGCTGGTGTTAACAAACGCAGTTTTTTCTGAAACTTCTTCAGAGTTCGTACACTGCTTCTCAGGGAAAGATCAGTGTTGGGTTTTTTTTCTTTCTGAAAGAAATTACTGCATTTAGAAAATATTAATTGTTTCGATTATGCAGCTCTGAATGTAGAACTAACAGTCATTCATACAGCACTTTTCCATGCTTTCATTTGTGTTATTGCATATAGTCTAAAAAGAAGCTTCAGAAAATATTTTACTCACACATTTGTGGAATTCCTTTACAGGACACTTCTGTTTGAATGCCTCAGGAAGGTGTCAGCAATTTGAAATAAACGAAAGCCTAGAAAATGTTGATTCTCTTACCTGGTTTTATCCAAGTGTCTTATGAATCATCCGTAGTGTGAGGATTCTATGATACAGAGTAACAAAATACAGCAACTAGTTGGAGACTATGTGTCGAAGAACATTTGATTGTAATAGCCCTTATTTAATATAATTGAGAAGGTGCTTTTCAGGTCATTTACGTGTACAGAACTAGAAGTGATTTAAGTTGAGACAAAATGAAAAGATTCTGGAGCAAAGATGAAACACAGTTGAGTCGGTTGGGGCTTTTTCCAGACTGGAAGCAGTTAGTCCTAAGAAAGGGGGCATTTAATAAACAGCGTATGTTTTCAGAATTAACCTGACTAGAATGTGATGTTTAATTTCAGCCTGTTGCACAAAAATAGATGGCAGCATTTTTGAAGCATCCCTTCATTCTATTTCCCCTTGCACATCACACAAGAGGCTTTCCTCTCACACAGAGCAGAAAGACACATGCCTGTGATAAAAATGCAGAACTGGTAAAACCAAGTTTACAAATCCTGTGTGCGTGTAGTCAGAAGCTGTGGCAATTTTTTTCCTCAACTCTATGCGTTTCCTGACGGTGACCGAAGGACCCACAGCACCATTTCAGCCTTTTCCCTTCCTCTCGGATGGCGAAAAAGCAGGCCAGCACCATCCTCCCTGCAGCCACGCATGGCTCCCGCCTGAAACGCGTTCGGTGGGTACGCTGGGTGAGGGTGGCAGAGCAAAGCCTCCCGGCGCCAACCCCCCATGCCCCCTCCGTTGAGTCAGCAGAGCACCTGAGTGGCTTCAGGTATCGCCATCCCAAAGTGACTTTCTCAAAACACCTTCGTTTGAATTTCTGCGGGCTAATTTTAGGGCCAGACCCCAGCGATGCAAAGCGACAGCGCTCTGCTGGAGCCACCGTGGCAGCTCTGCGGGTTGGTACCTGCTTAGGAGCTCGCCCCGGGTACCATTTGAGAGATGTTGCCTGCAATTTTTCACCTGTTATCATAGGGTAAGCTCCATGTGCAGTAATTCATCTTGCGTCCCGTAGCAGCTTCAGATTAGTCTGTTAGCTGTTAGACTGCTAATGAGAAAAAGAAAATAACCGAGAGGTTATTAGTGGCTGAGATCCTGACTGCTTGACAAAACTCCCATTCAACACCTTTTGTGTAAGTAAGAACTGCAAAATTCAACCCGTGTCTGTAAGATTAAGCAAGTGCTCGATTAATTCCCCCCAAAGTCCCTGAAAAATTTTACTGCACCGCAACCTCACTGTAATAATAAAAATTACTGTTTCTCTTCAGGAAAAATAAAAGGAAAAAGATTAAATTCTTGAGTACCTAATGTAAGTTACATAATGTAATTATAATATATCAGAAAATGAAAGCAAGCTATAAAACATAAGGAAACATGGAAAAATGCTATGTTTTGCTATAACTAAAAACAAAATTTAATTTTAGCTTAATATTTTAACATTTAAAATATTAATAATCTGGAGTGATGATAAAATTTTGGTATTACTTTCTGTTATCATAAAGTGATCGAGTTTTAAGAAACAGCGGAAGTATCCTTTCATGTGGAGGCATATGCTTTTAAGCTTTATTCCCTGTTGAAGTCGGTGAGGACTTACACTTCAAAAGCAACAGTAAATACAGTACCTTAGTGCTTTCATATTAGTAAGTACTACTGAAAGGGATGGTAAAAACCTCATTTACGAAATTTGGGGCAATGTCCATTTCTCCAATACATATATATATACATATATACATATATACATATATATATATAAAAATTTATCAGTCATTATTTTCAGTCTTGCTTCCACCCCCCCTCTCCGTGAGTGCTTGTCTGGGGCAAAGCCACAAAGACTACTGTTTGCATGACTAGTCCGTACTCTTTCAAACCCATTAATTTCAGTGGTTTTTCTAATGTCAGTAAGGGCTACCCATTTGAGTAGGGGTTGGATTGAGCCCGGAGCCTGTCACTCTGTGAAGCATCTTAGTAGCCTCAGTGTGCTGTGCAGGGAATGTACCATCATCAATGGCAAAGCAGCGCTTACTTCGGTGCCATCTGTGTCACCGGCTTGCTTACCAGTCCGAGAAGGTGAAGCTTTGAGAGAGTTTTAACTTGTTTGAGTTCTTAAGAAATGACAAAATAATTTATCCTAAATGGAAAATACTGTGGTGAGGTTCTTCGTATGTCTACTTTGAAGTTGATTTGGGGGAAAAAAACCCTAACGACTCTCTAGCATTGTTCTCTAAAATATTTTTCAAAAGCAGTCCTTGAATATTTCAAGACAGATGATGAGATGAATGTACTTGGATTTGAAAAGTATTCTGGCTGGTTTTGAGGCTTGGGAGTTGAGGGAAGGAGGAATACAAAACAGAGCTGTAGGCCTTCAGTTAGTATGGGTGCAAGCTTGGTTCCTCTGAGATAGCACAAAACTAGCTATTGATTTCATTGAGAACAGAGCTGATCAGCTGAGAAATACCTATACTGCTGTACTCCAATTGTACTTTTTCACAAGTTATATGTCAAATGCAAACTGCTGCTTCTTTGAGTTTATGAATTAGTACACTAGACTGGTTGTTATCTTGAAATGCTGAACAGGTCCATATTGATACCTCCTGGCAGTGGGCATCAGTAGTTTATGTTTCTATGTTTCTGTTGGAAGCTTACGCATTATACATATTAGTTTTGACATAGATAGATCATGAGACTTGTCTTCTAGTGCAGAAAATAATACCTGTTTTGATTGTAAATGTTCACGTTTGGGCTTGGTGATTACTGTACAGTGTCTGAAATAATTAGCTTACTGGTGTTTGATCAGCTCGTTCTAGATCAGAGGACAGCCATATTTGAATGGCTACATTGCCTGAATCCATCACTAATTACTGAAACCTTTTGTGCAAGGTTTGTTTAGAGAAAGCTCTCCTTAAACAAAAGAATAGTGATATATAGATAAAAAGCTGGAAGAGGAGCCACAGAGTTTGCAACTTCTTTTAGAATCAATCCTGCTTTGCAACCATGCCTTAATAGTAATAGTAGCAGTAGTAGTTGTAGTGCTAGAAGCAGTAGTAGTAGTAATAATGATAATAATGATAATAATAATAATGATAATAATAATAATAGGCAACTCTTACCCAGCTTGCCAAGGTTTGGAAATAAGCTCCGGAAAATTTTCTCAGTGAAAACCTTTGGAGAGACACAGTGCCTCCGTGCATGGTCGGTACTACAAACCAGGGAACTGAGTAGATTCTAAATAAGGACCAGAGGATTGGGCCCCCCGACTGTAAAAATGTAAATCTGTAGTGTAAATAAGGATTTGTTTGAGTTGTCTTAGTTAGGAAAGACTCTGGAGAGAGGCGAGTGTGTTGGGTGCCTCGGTGGTCTGTACGCTGTGCGCTTTCGCTTTGTGAAGGCTGAAGAACACACTGAAAATGGGGCTTGGAAGCCTGCTTTTTCACTTACTCATCTTGGGAGGCTTTAGGTTTTTCAACAGAAGCTTTAGGATACCTGTGGCCAGTGCGCTCTTCTTCTGTGGTGAATCATGTTATCTTCTGTGGTATTTTTGTAACACAATGTGATAGTTAAGTTTCTACAGAGCATTTACCGTAAGGATTAGCCTAGCATTGTCTAGCAACAGCTATATATTATCGATCTTAACCCAAACAATGTAACAGCTTCATCACTTTGTGCAGAAGTCTTAAATAATATTTGACTGTTTTCAATTGCATTTTATTCCCCCCTCCCGAAAGGAAAAAAAGGAAGGGAAAACATCCAGTAGTACTTGAAGCAGAGCTTTCCTTTAAGCTAGTAAGTACAGTAGAATTTTGTGTAAATAATATTTAAAATTAGAAAAAAACATTCAGTGATCATTTCTCTGTCACTTCTCAAATGATCTCAAATTCATGTCTATTTTATTTAGTGGCAAGCACTGGGTATATAAATGTATAAATATGTAGTGCCATCTTAACAGTTTTTGGAAGGTACAGTTTTGGAAGGTACAGCGAAATAATAAGTTTGAGATGTTCTAGAAGGCTAGGAAATAGTATTTAGGACACAGGT
>VYZM01004289.1:37269-67269 GCA_013398915.1 Dromas ardeola | reverse complement strand
TCGAAAGCCAGAGCGCAGGCAGCCCTGCAATGTCAGAGTCTTCTTCCTCCATGCAAGCTTTGTCTCCTGTAAATAGCAATAGTGAAAGTTTTAGATCAAAGTCCCCAGGTCTCAGTAACCAGGAAGAGCCACAAGAGATACAATTAAAGACAGAAAAACCAGACAGTCCACCACCCGCAACTGAAAATGGAGGCGCATTAGATCTGACATCCACCAACCCGGGAAGACCGGTCATCAAAGAGGAGGCTCCTTTTAGCCTGCTGTTCCTGAACAGAGAACGTGGTAAGTTTAAAAGTACTGTTTGTAATATCTGTGGCAAGCCTTTTGCTTGTAAGAGTGCATTGGAAATTCACTACCGCAGCCATACTAAAGAACGTCCATTTGTTTGTACAGTCTGCAGTCGTGGGTGTTCCACTATGGGTAATTTAAAACAGCACTTACTGACGCACAAATTAAAAGAGCTGCCTTCTCAGTTATTTGAACCCAACTTTACTCTAGGTCCCAGCCAAAGTACTCCTAGCCTGGTCACCAGTACAGCGCCTACCATGATCAAAATGGAAGTGAATGGTCACAGCAAGCCGATCTCTTTGGGTGAGGTTCCCTCGCTTCCAGCTGGAATCCAGGTTCCTGCTGCACCACAGACAGTGATGAGTCCGGGGATCACCCCTATGCTGGCACCCCCCCCTCGCCGGACTCCCAAGCAGCACAACTGTCAGTCGTGCGGGAAGACCTTCTCCTCAGCAAGTGCACTGCAGATACACGAGCGCACCCATACTGGTGAAAAACCGTTTGGTTGCACAATCTGTGGTAGAGCTTTTACCACAAAGGGGAATCTTAAGGTAAGAGGCCACATAAAACCATAAAGGCTCGGGGGGGGTGGTTTAAGGCACTGTGCTTAAACTCAGCAGCTTTTAGTGCTCAGTGTTTGTCCCAAAGACAGGAGAGAAGGGAGATTCAAGGAAATGCTTGCTGTATAGTGGTTGCTACTATGCTTCCACTGTGTTGAAGATAGGGACTGGAAAGCGGCTGTTCAATGATGCGAACTTTAAACTTGTTCCGGGTGTACCTGCATGCATGTTGTAGTTCTCCTGACAGACATGGTGGCACACCCAGTCAGCTGATGGACATGTTCTGGCAGTTCTTGTGGACCATCAGTGCAAAATAACCTTACTATAAACCAAAAATGCAGAACTTGCTCAGCAACTTGGGTGCCTCTCAAATTTCCATTTTCTATTTGGCTGTGCAGCCATTGCAGACGAGAAAGCTGTTTCCCACTGATTTACAGCGGGTTACTAAAGGACTGACGCATCTTATTCCCACGGTCTGGTTAACCATCAGGACACAGCCTGGGGAATACATTTTTAAATGTCCTTTTTTAAAATAATAAATTCAGGAAAACAATCAATGCCTCTGACATGAGATAAACTACTATGAAAATAGACAAGATGTAAAAAAGGGGAAGGGCAGAAGAAAATGCCCATCTCCTAGTACAAGTAACGCCCTTGGTAATCTTCAGCATGTGAGGACTTCCAGCTTGCATGTGAAATTGTCTAACCTAAGAGGATATGTGCTCTTCTTTTCTTGCGGCGCTGCATTTGTTTTCACTGAGATGAAACAAATGCACCTTGAAAAATTATTATGGAGCTGGGTTTTCTTTGTATATGTTGACTGGGCCTTAGAACTGTGTCTTAAGTGGAACTGATTTGTTTTCAATGCGAATTAAAAGAAATTTTTTTAAAAAGCGAGTGATACTGTAAGTAACAGCATTTCAGGCCAGCCACCCCCCAAGAATGTGCTAACTTGGGGGTGCTTCTTGTCCCCGTTTGTTCCGCAGGTTCACATGGGAACTCACATGTGGAATAACGCTCCTGCACGCCGCGGCCGCCGCCTCTCTGTGGAAAACCCCATGGCTCTGCTCGGTGGCGACGCGCTCAAGTTCTCCGAGATGTTCCAGAAGGATTTGGCAGCTCGGGCCATGAACGTTGACCCCAGTTTTTGGAACCAATACGCTGCAGCTATCACTAACGGACTTGCCATGAAGAACAATGAGATTTCTGTCATTCAGAATGGAGGCATTCCCCAGCTCCCAGTAAGTCTAGGCGGAGGTGCCATCCCGCCTCTAAGTAACCTTACCGGTGGCATGGACAAAGCTCGCACGGGCAGCAGCCCTCCCATTGTCGGTCTGGACAAAGCAAGTTCTGAAACGGGAGCCAGTCGTCCATTCACCAGATTTATTGAGGATAATAAAGAGATTGGCATAAATTAAAAGCATTCATTCCGAATAACTGTTGGACCGCTACTCGACACAACACTTGTCCTGTTCCATGTACAGCTTTTGAAGCTAAGCATTAGTTTCCTGACCTAAATGCATAGGTTCCCTTTAAAGTTTTACCCATAGCAGAAATACGTAACTTTGTGGCTGCTGAAAAGTTGTCTTGCAAGATCTGCATGGTACTTCTTTCAACAGTGAGTTTGACTTGTTACTGAGAACTTTGAAACCTTTTAATTTAACAGAAAACAAACAAATCATGGGATAACTTCATTAGAAACAGAAAGAGGCTAGTCTACGTCCACTTTGCTTCTTACAAAACTTACTAGCACCTGAGAAAGGGGGGCTTCATTATGGCATCCTGTCACACTTATTTGCTGGTTTTGTTCAAATTAGTTAGCAACTTGGACTATGTTTTTAAGAATCTTAATCCTAAATAAGTGATTTAGTACCCCAATGCTGTGTATTATTACAGTATCCTTGTCTGTAGTATTTATAATGTTAAGATTATGCGGGTAACAGACAATATACTAGCCCCAAACTTAAATGAAGCTTTTGTACTGCAAAATACATCTGGCTATGTGATTTTTCTTTTTTTTTTTTTTTTTAAAGCAAGTTTTGTTTTACTATGAATAAGTGGTTTATTTCAATGCAGGCAAAATTGTGACGTTTTATTGGGAAAGATAGCATGCTTTTCATGTGCAAGTACCTGTCAGTAACAAACCTTTTTTTATTTAAATATTTGTAGCTGCTATGTGGACAGTTGTTCTATTAAATGAAAAGAAAATGTAGTGTGGACTTTAGCTCAATGATTGGAAAACAAGTTACAGACAAACCTTAGCACCATAAATTATTCACAACATTATAAATAGTTGTGAGTAAATACTCCATGTTATCAAAGCTGTACAATAAAAAGGTAATGTTTGTATAATGTGGTTGCAAACTCTTAATTTATACTATTGCACTTTTAGTATTTTGTATTAGGGAGGTTTGTCTATAATTTGAAACTGAACAAAGATGTAAACTATTTTATAAATAGTACTTTGACTTAAGGAGTAAGGAGAACCCTGTTGCAGTTTCTTGTTTTGTTTTAAGGTCAAACAATGAGAGATCTCTATTAACTAAGCAGAAAAGCCGCAGAGAACTGTCAGATCCTTAGGAAATATGGGGCCTGCCATTTCTTAAATGGAAATGATTCATTGAACTTTTCTACAAAGCCCACTTAAAAGCGTGACCACCCCCGACAGAATTCTGATCCGTTTGTCTTAGGAGTGTGATATTAATACAAGCCTAGGATAGAGGAAGGAGAACATTGTGTAGGTTTAATTTTACTGTAATCTGTTCTGTCTTTTTCACACATACCCACGAGAAAGATGTCGACTGCCTAATAACACAGGAACAAAATAATAACTTTTGGGCAGCATAAGCAGTAGTAACATACAATATTCTGTATTTATTCCCAACTCTTGCTGATTATCTTCTCAGATTGCTCCAAAGCACAACGTACTCTGATTAATCAAATATAATTTTATGTTGATTGCATTGTTTAAATTACACTGAGTAAAGAAAGGGAATAGTTCACTCATAAGCTAGGCTGGGGATGCTGAGGAGATGGGGGCTTAATCAAAACTTGAACAGTAAACGTTTTGTGTACTACCTCATTTTTGTGCATTACAAGCGTGGTGGAGTTGACACTATGAACTTCCGTCCAGCAGAATTGCTTGAGGGACATTATGGGTAGCTGGGTAACAGCACAAGCAGTTTTATGCCCCTGAAGAACGAATCAGACAGTGAGGTCTTCTCAGTTGAGACTGAAAAATAGGACAATCTTTCTTATACAACAGAAACCATTACTGTAAGAGGATGGGCTATTTCTGCCATCATGCAATGGAGTGAAAAGAGGTTCAAAGACTTACTAGCTGTTTGTTTCTACTGGAAATGAACAATGAACTCTACAGCTCCATTTTCTACAGTGATGAGATAGAGATATATAGATATATATATCTATATATAAGCAAAATTATATATCTGTAACACCTCTACAATATAACATCTTTTTTGCCACAGTGTGTGGGTGGTTAGGGGTGTTTCCAAGCATTGAAAAAAAGAAAACTGAGGTGGCTTAATGTTGCTGTATTTCAGCAATTGAATGTTTTTATTTATCTGTGTCATTTTGGTGTGACTTTTTTTTTTGTTAGTATTTGGTACCATGTAGTGTTATCTCTATTCCCTAAAGGATGTGTATAACTTAAAAAAAAAAAAAAAGGAAAGAAAAAAAAAGTGAAGAAAAAATGAAAAAGGAAAAAAGAAAAAAGATGTAAAGTGTTGTAAATAAGATGGTTGATGATGGTACAGTAAGACTGACCCCATTTTGTATTCAGGGTTAGGTCATTCCTCTCTGCATGGTGAAGAGAGACACTATTTTTATACTGTGATACCATGTAGGGCTAGGAGCCTTCCTGAACCAGCTGGGAATTGTTACCTAGATCCAATATTTTTTATTATTAAATCTTGTTGGCTTGACACATCTACTGATTGAAATGGATGTCTTAGTCTAGGTTACTATTTTTGTCATATGGAATTGAATAAAATGCAGGATGTAATATTATTTCTGAATTGCGTTCCTTGATTATTGTAATAACAGAGCAAGACATGAGACTAAGGTCACTTGTGGTAGATTGGTGTCAAAGACTTCTAATCGTCGCATCTGAAAATCAGAATAAGGTCGACACCTTATATTCAAATGCCATTCTAATATATATTAACAGTGCAAAGGGGTAGAATTATTGAAGTCTCTTTTCCAATGAAAATAAATTGTAAGAGCATTTCTCGCAAGATAGCAGAAAAAAAACCAAAACAAATGTTTTGGAAGGGGGAAGACACCCTTTGGAAGGACTACTGTTTCAAATTGACTGCTTTCTGAACACTTATCATGTACTGTATACCAAAAAAGCCTCCTTTTCATGTTGTTTAAACGTCTGCCTAATTTTCACAATACACTGCATGATAAAATTTGGGAACAAATTTATCAGGAGCAGTTCAAATTCTAAAATAAAAAAATGAAATAAAAAGAAAAAAATTGACAACTCGCATCCGTTCATTCCAAATGACATAACCTGTATGTTTAAACCCATGGCTTTGTTTCTTCTTTTTTTGCAAGACCCTACATTATCAAAGCATGTCTAACTTTAACCAGATTATTTTTTCACGTTGATTCAAATGAAAGTATTTACATTCTTAAGGTTAGGCATGTGATTAAGTATCTCCTGCAAAAAAGCTGTATGTTTGAGTAACCTTCAAGCTGTTATAATCCGGTGATGAATGCCTGCTGCATTTAAAACGGACAAAAGATAAATAAAAGAGAAAAATCTGTATCAATAATCTTTCAGTGGCCTTGTTATGAAGATACTGTTTTATAAGACCTACCCAAAGAAGGTACAAGTTTCCTCTGATGACTCAACAACAACAATAGGTTTGTGCTTGTGTTCCTGCACGCACATTCCTGAGCCTTGCTGAGAGAAAACATGACATGCAAAAGAGAAGGAAAGCAAAGGAGCACTGATAGTTATGGTTCTGTTCAAAACACAAGAGGAAAATTACCTGCCTTTCCCTCCTCCCCCCCACCAAAAAAAGGATGAAAGCAGAATGGTATCTATTTTTAAATATGTATGGGTTATTTTTTTTATTATAGGAAGACATTAAGTAATAAAACATACTACACAGATAAAAATGGTTAAAGTCTGCTGAATTTCAGATGTTTAAAAATAGAGCCATGTAGGAACTCTATATAATCAGAAAAATTGCCAGTTAGGATTTTTTTGAGGGGAGGGTTATTTTACAACATGAAAATTCCAGCAAGGCTTTCAGTATCTTCACTTATATTTTTTCCATGAGTTGTTAGAAAGAGAGCATTTATGACAAATGATTGACATAAGTACTTTTTTGACCTTTTTTTTCCTTTTTTATATATTAGCCCTCGATCTGTTCCTTTACCTATTTTGTTCGTTCTACCTTGGCAAATACTTTTGTTTTTCTAAAGCTGCATTTGTGCTGTATTTGTGTTGCCTTTCATTTACTTCTTTGCACGTACTCTGTCGTTTGGAAGATACTGTGTTTTATTTTTTTTCCTTTTTCTCTAATTCTGCAGAAGTCAAAGAGCTGCCTCTTTTTTACATCTATGTGTAACACTAGCATAAGGAATGATGAAGTCATCAGTGATGTGATGAGATATGTGCGTAGCTCACAGGATTTGCTAACAAACATGCCGTTCGCACTCTTTCCTCCAGATGAAGGCATGAAGTTTTTTAGCGTTGCTGGTGTAGGGCGGCCAGATGGTCAGGAGGATGGAAGTCCTGATGCTAACTTCGCTGCGCCTGCTTTTACACCATTGGAAACTCCATGGTCTTCAGTGGAGATACTCCAGGTTTATATTGGTGCAAGAGGGACTGCTTCCAGGTTCAGATGTCTTGCTTTACTTTACATGTCATCAAAACAACGGCTAGCTATATAGTATATTAAAAGTACATCTAGGCAAAACCATTCTGGACTTTATTTTTAAAAAGAGGGAAAAGAGAATACATATATTTTAGTATATACCACAGGATTATCCCAGTTTTAAAGGAGGTCCTGAAAGCTGAATCAAAAAAAAAGGTGACTGGGCCCCTTAATATAGAATTTGATGTCATCATACGAATGGTCAGTCCTTTTTCACATAAATGCGTAAAAGAACCTGTAATTTTTATGCATGAAAGTAGAAGAATGTGAGAATCTTGCTATGGCTCTGCTGCGCAAGATAGGCATTCCCAGGGAAATGCCTTCCCTTTGCAGATATTAAAGGTATCAGCAGATTTATGAAAAGAAAAATACATGTTCGTGCATGTCACAGCACCAATGTGTAGTATTTTATTTTTAAGAGGAGAGAATGTCTCAATCAATTGACAAAGTGACAAATGTGAAAACCAACAGCTTCGGGCTGTACCACTGACATATTTTAGGGATGTGGGCAAATCGCTAATTAGACTCTGATTCTGCTCGAGAATTACATACTTGTGGGGTCTCTGGGAATCAGGGAGTGAACTCCCCCTTGCAGAGTCAGCTAGCACCTTGTAGTATTGGGATGAGTTGCCCCATCAGTGAAGATGGGGCAATACTTCTGTACCTACCTCACAGGGGTGTTGTGAGGAATAGTTTTATGTTTGTACAGTGTTTCAAAGATGGAAAATGCTTGGTATTATCGCTGATTTTAGAGAGTTTACAGTACATGTACTATTATTTATTATTTGTACTCCAGTAGTACCTACGGGCTCCAGTCAGGACTGAGAGGCCTTATCCTAAATGTTGTACGCTCACCTACTTGGGACTGATGCAAAATTTTACTCAGTAACATTTTTCAATGAAGGTATTTCATTATCAAGTATCTATTTGATTACTATAGGGTTTAATTCAGTTGTTTAGGTGTTCAAACCGATTATCGGTTTTAGACCATGGCAGAGAATTATCTGGTATCACATTTTGTTTTGAGCTTGTATTGATTTTCAGAAAAAGTGCACCAATTTTCTATGGATAATCTAGAATCAAATCTTGCTATCAGTGGAATTCTACTGTACTTTTTGCTATTAAAGCTAAACGTTAAAATAAACGTGTGTGTATATATTATTATACACCAATATATAATATACATGTACTTATAAACATGTATGTTTTGAATTTCTTTAGCTGCTTAGAATTAATTTCAAACTGTGTGTGGCATATTTTGCTCAAGCGTTATCCATTTCAGATGCAATTAAAACATCGTTAAATGGTGTTGGCGCTCAGTAAAGACACAAAAACTGGAAATCATGACAACAAAAGATACATTGTCACTATGACCTATATTTATGAAGGCTTGTGAGGAAAGTTTCTAAGTCTCAAATGTGTTAAAAACCTTCGCTAAGTCATACAAGTCTTTACTTAGATTATGTTGAAACAAACTATTATATCAGGATGAGTCACTCACTGTATGTAAGTATGTTAAAATAAATAATTAAATAATTGCAAAGGTAATGCTTGCTATCATTTGGATGTTGAACAGAAAGTAATTTGTTTCCCAGATTGGCAAACTAAATTTAATATTTTTTTACAGGTAAGAATTATCTGATTTACAATACTATGCTAAGCAACCTTTTCAGCAACTCTTCATGCGCTAAATATATTAGCTTAATTAATTCTATTGATACTCTTGTCTTTTTTTATTTGATTATAAGGAAGGTTTTTGGTTTAGCTTTGTTTAAAGTGTCCTCAGTGATGTTAGTCTCACTGATTTCACTCAGGCATGTCATGGAGTAAAGGTCTGAGTAACGGTGGGCGAATCTAGTCTAAAGAATCTCTCTTTCTTTTCCGTCTGGGACTTATTGACAACTCTCCACTGCCCCAGTCTGGTTACCAGCCAACATGTCTGTAGGTTGTTGACTTTCTTGTGTGTTGATTAGCACTCGTGGTTTAGCCAATTTTGTCAAACACTTGGCGCTTTTTCTGGTACAATGCACATTTCATGTGAGACCTATAGATGTACTAACATATAAGTAATGTATTTAAGATAGGCTAGTGGTGAAGGGTGTAAGTGAACACTTACGCTGGAATTCCTATGCCATTACCTGTTGTGTGCAGCAAGTAAAATGCACACATAAAAGGATGTGGTCATCAGGAGATGTGGGCACATTTTCATTTGGTTTCTATAACTTTATAACGCTGAGTAATGTGGCTGATATAGGAGGTTTGGTTTGGGTTTTTGCTTTTTTAAGCATCGCTAGTAAGAACAGTTATAAACAGATGCTTCAAATAGGGGAACACACCTTTTCAGGTAAGAGTTTTTTGTAGGTAAAACTTGATTGGGACTTGCCTTCTGCTCATTTTCTATTAAAATACTCTTCCCAACATAGCTTTCTAGATCACTTCACAGAATTTAGTTCTTCTCCTAGGTTTTAGTCTGCCATCATCCCATTCTAAACAGGTTTGCTGAAACCAATGGGATTTATATTAAGACATTAGCTAATGTGTCTAATGGGTAGCAGAATCAAGCCCTGTGCATTTTGGATATTTGCTTAAAAGAAAATTCCGTTAAATCTTCAAACAATTGCCTATGTATCTCATGTCATTGAATGTGGCATCTCTTCCAACATGTGGTAACAGTCTGGGCCAGACTGTGGTACTCTCCCTTACACTGGGCAGGCCAGTGCTCTGCAATTCACCCTAAATAATTACACATGCCGACAAGTATTACTCATTGAAAGGAAATTTTTTTAATATGTTATCAAGCATTTATGTTACCAAGCATAATATGTTACCAACCTATTACAATAGCTGCAACTCCAGCCTCACAGAAGGTAGATTAAATGAGGCTGGCAGTCTCTGCAGCCTACATCTTTCTTCTTCCCCAACCGCTACTTATCTTCATGAAGTAGTTTGCCAGTTTCTTCTGTGGTAATGTATCTTCTGCTAAGTAGTGCTACTATGCTTATTTCTTTGGTTTCATTGTCTTCTATACAGGGCCATGGTCTTCATGTTTGTTTAAGGTAGTGTTAGATTTGCCCAATGCACATGTCTGTCCTTGTATTATGTTGAGATTAATTTCTTTGTTGCTTTTGGGGCCAGGTCGTGTTGTCCCTACTCACTTCTCCACCTAATTCCAATTCTTATCTCTCGTTGTGACTATGAGTAGAAGATATTGCACAATATATCAAAATCCAGCACCCTGAAACTCAGAATTTTAAAATGTTTGTCCAGCTGGGATTACTGCAGACTCACATATTGACGCATTCAAGTTCATTAGCCTCAACTTCTTGCCTGTTATATGTATACCTAGTTCCACTCTTAGTTCCTTTATACCTGGAGACCCTTACAGGCTGATCTTGGTTTTCCATACTCTTTTAAAATAACAGCATATTAGTTTTACCAAAAACCTGCATCAAAATTACATTTACTTAGTGGCTAATATTTCCTATGCAACAAGCAAATTGTAATAAGGAATAACCAAACTTTGCTATTATTTCAATGGAACTACTCACATAAAATGCTGAGATGGAAGTAAAGCTCAAGTGAGTACAATAAGTAGCTTTTTCTTACTGCCTTTTTATCTCCAGTGTTAAATGGGAGAAAAAATAAAAGGATAATATGCCACACGAAAATCAACCAATACAGATACCATGACAATAGCAGTGTTAAGCACAAACACAGGCACACTACCAGAATAAAAGACAGCAGAAAATGTAAGAATTTGAGATACTAGCACCAGATTTTAAAAATATACATAATAAAGAAACAGAACCATACTCTTATGGGGCTAACACAACAGATTTCCCTAATAATCAAGAGCTTTGGTTTTTTTACAAGGATTCACTTCTCTGAAGTCAATAGGAGTGTCTGGGAGAAGGCGAGCAGTGTGCCCCTGGGTGCTGCTTCTTGTTAGACTTCCTCATCAGCTCAGGAAACGTTTACTCTGATTTGACAGTTGTTAAGGAGGGGAAACTCCTGAAGCCAGAAGGATCGTCTGGTTAATGTTAGTGTGCGTGAATATCCCAAGCACATTTCCAGTGTACCCCTACTCCATGGTCTTAGAAAAAAAATCGAATATTTAACATTTCTAAAGCTAGAAGCACAGTAGCACATCCTGATAATCGTGGCTATAAAAGGCCTCATTCTAATCTCTTTTTCCCAGCACAGATATTATCCTCATTTCTACAGAATCACTCCTGATTTACACTGGTACGAGCAAAATCAAACATCCATAGCAACCGTATGATCCCTTTTTCATCAGAGCAAGACACTTGTCTTTTTTCTTAAACCACACATTTTTCAGTGCACTTTTTCTGTTACAAGTCACAGTATAATCAAGTTATATCTATACTACTGTATGTAACAGATCTGGGCCCATTCTGGAGGTCACCTGCTCCAGCAGAAGTTGCATCCATATCATTTCAAACCCTGTCACTCCCTTGGAAGAGGACAGTTACATCCAAAACAAATATTGGGATTGGCCCTTGGCCCCCAGATCCTTCCTGAGGGTTGTGTGGGAGCATGTCCCTCATCCCATGCCAAAACTGCCTGGGAAGGTGTTGCTAGCTGATGGGGAAACTCCTGGACCTCGTGCCCTGGCCCTGGTCAGTCCGAGGAGACTGTCAAAGCCTGGGAGGGCAAACATTTCTATCCTGAGGAGGGAAATGTACTTTTAGGTGGAGTCATTTTCCATCATGCCTTTGCGTAGTTGTACTTTTAAAGTAACTGGAATTAATTCTTTATCAGGCTGCTCCTTTTGGCATCTTTCTCTCTTGCTGTTAGGAATTTGACTCCTCTTATGTGGTTTCATAGTTTATGTCTCATGACCCTGGGAAGCTGGGCTTCTTCCACCAACTCTCATGTGTGAAAAGAGAATCGCTCCTTGTTGGTTTTCTGAGGGGTTTCTCTAGGCTTAGTGAAGCTGGCAGAACATCTTTTAGGACCTCTTTTTTCATTATTTTATATGGGTATGTTATCTAGCCCATTCTTGTTCCAGCATAAGAATGTACACATGGTTATTCAGGAATAATATTTCCTGAATACTTGTGTAGACAGAGTAGTCCCTTAAGTAATGAGTTCAATTAGGCTAAGATACACTATGTAGCAATTCAATAACAAAAGTCCTGGGAGGTAGGGGGAGAAGAGGCTTGCCAATTGCTTACACACAGTATGCTGGATGACAACTAAAGACTTCGTGCTGTGGCATATTTGGCACATGCTGGCCTACAGATATGCCTAGCAACTCCCAAGGTTTGAGCAGTTCCTTACTAAGGTTTTAATCAAGAAAAAAAAAAAAAGGCAAAAAAAAAAAAGCATGGTGTGCAAATTAGTAAAACAATAGACTCCACTTGAAATCTCTTTGGGGATGTTCAATCTTAGAGAATACCAGCATCTAAGAAAATCAATTTATCTTCCATTTTTGCCTAAAAAAATGTCAATAGACAGTTTAATTTACCAATTCGCTACCTTGAACACAGGCTCTTGGATTCTGAACTGTATTTTAAAAAAAAACCCTCTCAAAACCTGAAATGCATACAATTTTGCAGATTTGACTTGGGAATTACAATAGATTCAGCATTTAGTCTGCATTTCTCATTCCCCTTGTTAAAACATTCAAATATTTCTTCTAAGAAGGTCAATTAGCTGCATTTTAAATGGGCTAAACATTCTACCGTGTTCTTAAAAGGGTATACCTCCGCTATATATTCTTTTGAGAGGATAATACATTGCAAAAATGCCTAGAAATCTTCTTTGGCTCTGTCTGCAGTCCAGTGAGACTACTCTTCTCAGTTTCACTTCAGGTGCAATCTCCTCTTTAGGAACCTATCTTGTAAAATGTAGAGACATTTCTCAATTTTTAGAGAAAAATACTTCAAGATTTAAAGCCTGCTTCAAATCGTTATAATGACTATTCAAATGAAAACAAACCCCAGAACCTAGCAACACTACACTAAAATAATATGGATTTGAAAGATTGTTATGGCAATACCTCAGAGTCATCTGCTCTTCAAGCTTCTGGTTTTGTGATAGCAATGGGATTCTGCCTGCCGGAGCATTAAGCATTCTTCTGCAGTTTCTGAGGAGGTGGCTGCCAGTCAAACCTCCTGACTGTTGCTGGGGTGAAGTCTTCAGGGGCCTGAGGTATTGATACAGATTTAATAGCACTGATTTTGATGGATAATATTAAAATGTAAATTTTCATTCGGATGCTTTAAAAGAATTGCCTTGTTTTAGTTGTCTTGAGTCACAGAGTCAAAGGAAAACTTTGGCTAATTAAATAAGAGCCAAAAGCAGATTTCATCTGCTGAAGTCATGCCACAGCTAGGGCATCTGTGCTGAGATGCCATTCATGGTCTACGAAGGTTAGAACTTGTCCACTGGGTTGGGATCCTTGAGCCATACCATACCTGATTGCTGAACAAAGCACTCAGTAAAACAGCAAGACAGTAACAGGACGTTGGAAAACAGAAAAAAGCCCCTGTTGCTCCACTGCAAGACATAGAAATGACTGTTCTCCTGAGAACTTCAAATTGATGTGCTATTGTTTTCATGATTAGAGCGTTACAATAGAGCTGAAGCTCTGCCAGTGATTTCAATATGGATTTTTCATGTTTTGTTTTTAACTCATCTATATGCCAGTTCATTAACTCAAGGTAAGCTTTTCTCAGCTTATATTTGACTGTTGCTATTGTTATTCTAGTAACTAACTTCTTTCCATGTTATTTTTCACCCTGGCAAGTTGTACTTTTCTGTTCACAGTATGTATTACTGAATAACTCACTGTAGCATAAGTGAAAGCATTCAGAGAAGTAACAAACACCCATCAGATTGCTGGTTTTATTTGTTCAGACATCAGATACTGTACTCCTTTATATTCTTACCTTTGGCCGAACAGGGTAGGTTTTTCTTCATTTTTTCTTTCAGTGTACACCTTTAAGCAGGGCACAGCCACTATAATGACCTGGTATTTGATAGCTGATCTTGTGTTCTGAAACTGAACAAACTCCCACTAGCTTGTGCCCAAGTGCAAAGTTCGTATTTCTCCTGGAGTGATGTATCCACCTTATATATTCCTCCAGAAATTATTTTGTGGTTAATATGTAGGAACTGGGAGGGTACTCTTTTCTCCCAGAATGATTCTGAGATTTTAGTCACTTATTAAAACCTTGCTATAAAGATGATCA
Source organism: Dromas ardeola (assembly GCA_013398915.1). Classification (NCBI taxonomy): domain Eukaryota; kingdom Metazoa; phylum Chordata; class Aves; order Charadriiformes; family Dromadidae; genus Dromas; species Dromas ardeola. Next base: position 53,286 of record VYZM01004289.1, on the reverse strand, counting down.
GAAGAGGTTGTTTAAAGTTATTGCAAAAGCTGGAGGCAATAACTGGCATAAAGTGATGTAGGCAGCCTTACCACAGCACAGAATTAAGTAGGCAGAAGACAAGAAAGATGCATGGGAGGAGACAGAAGGAAGGAAGGAAGGAAGGAAGGAAGGAAGGAAGGAAGGAAGGAAGGAAATGGAAGGGTGATATAAAGAAGTGATGTAGAGCTATCTGGGCTGTTATACATTTAGGAAAAAGTCTCTTTTTATACAATGTCTACAAAGAATACAAGACAGCAGAAGTAATACATAGTGCATACATGTTGCATGCAGACTGCATGCTTTTTCATTGTTTTTAACCGCTTGATTTTGCTTATATCCCTTAAGACAAACCTTACTTACAATTTATTACTTACTTACAATTTCTTACTTTTCTTCAGTATTTCACATTCTGAAAATCACTCATTTGTAATTATCAGCCCTGGTTTTGCCTGTGTCAAACTTTAAAGCTATAATTGCTCCACTGACTGTTATAAATGTTGGTCTATTGCAAGTTACCATAGTACAATAACTAATTACATGAGCTCATTCTGAAAATATAAAGTGCATCTCAGCTAAACAAAGCACTTATCCAGGACTGTCAGCCGCACCTCAGCACCCACTGCTTGTGTTCTGGTCTCACTAAGTTGGCCTTTCAGCCCTACTGCAAGGCTTAACTGTTGCTGTAACATGGCAAACTGTGTGCTTGGTGGGTTTGTTACAATTTGGCTGTATTTTCTTTGAAGAAGCTGAATGGACTTGCTGGGGGAAATTCCTGAAGCACTACTAAACAGATTCAGGGAGAGACTGAGGATGGGCAGACCAGTGGAGTCCAGCAGAGTCATTGCAGTTCTGCTCAGCTTGTGTCTTCGAGAAACCAAAAGGCTGAAGGAAGGACTGGGAAGCAGACAGCCATGCCTCAGAGGTGATGGGAAAAACGTCACAGGGATGTGAGGAAACTCAGCAGAGCTTTCTGCTTCTCAGTTAGTGAACTGTCTGGAATGAAGGACCCACCTACAAGGCTGCTGTGGGCAGAGAGAATTGAATGGAGCACAGTTTATTCTTTTTCTCTAGCTCATTTAAGGATATTTTTCTATTTAAAAGCTTGTTGTGAGCTTTTATTCAAATATAATTTAGCTTTCCTGAGCTTAAAATCTGAGGTTGGGAAGAGGGTGGGGAGGAGGCAGGTCTGCCACAAAGCTGTAGTTGAAACACACACAGCCTTATGACCTTCTGTGTGTGCACAACACTGCAGCTTTCTTAGGCCACTGCCAGCTCTATCAGATGCTCTCTTTCCTCGTTCATTCAGCCAGGGTACAAATCCAGCCAGAACGTAAGGCCCGTTTCTGCACTGTTTTGAGCTCCTGCAACTCCCAGTGTCTGCATCAAGTAGGGTAAGAAGGAAAGGAGGAGGCTAACATCTGTTCTAGAGAAAAAAGTAGTAGTAGCGGAGATCTGAGACAGCAAAGAGGTGGAAATAGTAAGGAATATAATTCCCTATTAGTTGACATTGCCTATGCTTGGGCAGGAGGTGAAGGCATTTCTTCTAGTATTTGAAAATAATCAGGAAATGTCGTTGATGGAGAACACGGCTTTCCACTCCCTTAGACCTTCTTCCCATGCAGAATGGACTATAACTGAGCCTGTAGTTGCATTTGCTTTTATATGGTGCCAGATACAATTTAAAATATCAGCTGTTACTGATAAAGCAACAAGCTGTTCGATTCCCGTGGAGCTTTCCTCAGCAAGCGCAGTGGCTGAGGGGTTGTGCTAAAGCCATCACAGACTCACTGAGAAGGGGGGAGCAGGATGTGGGGAGAGGCTCTCACCCGCCACCTCGGAGTCTCCCCGGCTCTGGATTAGTTTGCTTTGGAGGCACGATTCATGTTGCTGGTGTTCCCTTCTGGGGAAGCATGGATGGACTAGCTGGGAAATTAAAAGGGTTGAAATTGGATGAAGTGAAAGTGTTCTAGTGTGGGCAGATAGAATGGATTTACTTATGGGCATTGGCCAACCTGTTCTTGCACATGTGCAAGCATATTTTGTACCTGTACTCAAATCAGAATGATGCATTTTAAAACTATATGTAAAGAAAGAGCAACTAACTGTTTAACTAGCCCATTTCTGAAACACCTGTATTTTCTACAAGGATGACTTCTGTTTTCCTGTGCCACCAACATCTGAATTCAGCTGTCTGGGTTTTGCTTTCTTCTGTATCGCTTGCTTATGCCAATTTTAGGATTGATCTGACTATCTAGTGCGATTGAGCTCCTGAATACATGCGCACTTTTCTACTCTCCTCCCCCTCTCTTCCCCAGCTCTTTTTTTCCTCTTTAGTTACTACCACTGTTTGTGAACCATTATAACTCCACTTCTGCTGTTTTAATTAAATTAACCTATGGAAAACAAAGACATGAGATCTGGCAGTCAGGGAGCTCAGGGAGACAAGGTAGTCTGTTACTGAATAAAGTGATGCTTGAGAGGTGCTATTCTTTATGTATCATCATGATCATCAGATAAGGAAGACTCATATGACGCATTGCAAGAATGCTTTGGAGAAAGTGAAATTCTAATCCTTTCCCAACATAATCATAATAATGTAAATGTATCCCTTTCTATGGTGTAAAATTGATTTTTCTTTCCTGTTAACAGCTGTACAATTTCTGTTCTGCACACATTTTTCTTCAAAATTGCCTAGTTCCCTCTGAGTACATTGTTGTTCTTTCCCTCCTCCTTTCTTTAAACCCATTCATTTTTTATTTATTTTATTTGCCACCCTGACCCTTGGTAAGGTTAAAATGATTATTCAGCAGTTGTGCCCTGTTGAATTACCTGTCTTTTGTTCCGTGGTCTATTTTGTTGTTAGTGTACTCCATAGACGCCTTTGACTCAATTATCACTGATATTGTTAATCTCTGGGCTACTCAAGATGAATTCCCAAACTGTATAAAGATGACATTGGTCTTTTCTATTCTTAAAAGACTAATTCTTTTGACAGAAATCCAGGAAACTTCAATCTGTGAATGAATAAGGTAAAAAAGGACAAAGTAATGGTGTGATACCTTTTATCACACTGACATTGTAACTTGATTCTATTATAACTACTCTTAGGAATCTAACTGATATCCTAGTCCAATAAAAAGTATGGCAGCCTTTATTTTATGTAACAAAAATCTGGCTCGTTCATGTACACTGCTGGACCTCAGCTGTCAGAATTTGGTCAAAGGAGTGCAAAGGGCTGTGCTCTGTTCTCAGAAATAACTTCTGTGCTTGGAAGCATGAGGACTCCCACAGATGTCCCGATACGAGGATATTTTAATGATAAAACTATCTTGATTGGGGAGGGGGCAAACTATTGTGCTTCTGAGTTTTCACAGGGAGGCAGATGTGCTGGAATAGAGGCGTCTTACAAAATCACGGGACTTTTTCAGCAGCTTGAACTGAAGTAAAGCCTATGGTTTCTTATTTTTCTTTAGAGATTCAGTGAAAGGCCTCAACAAACATTCGGGTATCAAAAATGGCAGCACCCAGCAGCTCCTCAAGAGAGGTGACCACCTATAAACACTGCTTGCTTTCAGCACTGCATGCAATCTAATACTTCAACACTGTAAGGCTAAAGCACATGAAATATAGGTAAAAGGAGGATTTTTCCATCTAGTCACCATCTAGTCACTAATCTCATTATGGATTTAATACCACAACACAATGCAAATGTGAATGCTAATTGTCTAAGCCCATCTCTTGCCTTCCTTCTGCTTTTCTGGCCTCCCACTCCTCAGCCTCCCCATAGATCTTTTTGATTTCTGCCTATTCCATGTTTACCTGCCACAACTCTCCCTAAGCCTTGTCTGTCACTTCACTTCCCCCTAAGCCCTGGCACAATATTCAAACCTAACACCTGCCTTTATAATGAAACACCTCAGTGCCGTGGCTCCACTCACACTATCTGCTAACCCAGGAGAAGCTGGGTAACTTTTAGACCAAGATTCATTCCCAGTTGCAGAGCTTCCAACTGGATCTTCTGAGTGAACCAGTTATGGCCTTAGCCTGATCAGGTGGCTCGGACAGGACTTAGATACGTGGCATGAAGGAGATTATTCAAAAAGGAGGATTAGACAGATAATAGCTAAATTGGCAGAGAGGCTAATCCTGTGCACGTGCAAGAGGGACAACTTAGCTGTCAAGGGACTTTTCCCTCTCTCATCTGTGTGGCTGCTAGGGTAAGATAGATGGGGAGGCCTGCGAGGCGAGATGGATGTGTGGAACAAAAGTGGGGATTAGGCGTAGCTCTCTAACGCCTCCTGATGTAGCCAAAATAGGATGCTGAGTCCCACTGTTAGCCTTCACAGCACTCCTAAAATGGGAGCGGGCCTAACCTATTAGAGATGGATACAGATACTGTACTAAGAGGCATCAGTCAATTTTTAGTATTTAAAAAACATACACTGATAAATTTGCATGTGACGTAGATACGTACCCGTAGAACCTTGTAAAATGCTTTATGCCTGTATGGCTGTTTCATGTGTCTGAAACAAATTTGCTATGCTACTATGAAATAGTTATTTTCACTGCAAGTGCAAGAACAGCCAGAGATGTTCTATTTTTTTTTCCTTTTTTGGGGAGGAGTTGGAGGCGGTGGTGGTGGAGGCATCAATAATACAGCAAAATTCAATGTTTGGCCATAGGTGCCTCAGTCACTTAGGACTTTCAGTAAGGTTAGAACATTGAGGCTTGTATTTGCTGAACAGATCATACTGTTATGTTTGTTTAAGAAGACTTTTCAACTGTCTGACTTTGACTGTAGCCTCTTTGTATTTAGTATGAGATATTTACCAATTTTTCTGACAGTATACTGATCAGTGCAGATTTTATTTGTCTAATACTCTTAATCTGTAGTTTTAGGAATTACGATGATTTGCTCCTCATTGTTCCATGATGATTCTGGTCCTCTTTTTCCCACCTCATTTTCATTGCCTTCAAAGGATGTAATGTTTGTTGGTTTGCAATATTGCCTGTGTTATTCAACCACAGTTGCCTTCAAATATTTTTAAATTTACCACACACAATCATATTTGTTTCATTTTATTTTGGTTTGGGCTATTATTTGACTTGCCAATGCAGAGGTCTCATGGATCATCTGTGGTGTTTTCCTTCAGTGGCAATTCTTTTTGCCTTTCAGGTAGCTGATTGTAAATTCTGCTCCAGGAGCCCACAGCAGTCATGCAGGTGTTTTATTAACATTTTAGGAAAGCAAAGAAGGGCTAAAAACAACTGAAATTTCACTCCAAATGTCTATTTTATTCTAACTGAAATAATATGTGCAGGTTTTATTTACACACTTTCATATTATAAACTTTCAGAGATCCTGCAAAATAAATGTTTTAATAGGTAGTCTCCCATGACACTGGCCCACTGAAATGGAGTGATGGAGTGAGAACTTCTCCCCCCACTAGTGCAAAAATATGTCGATTGGTGTATTATTTCTTTTTTTATTATTTTTCTTAATTCATTTTAGGGTAATGGATCTAATCTTTCAGGGTATTTTAAAATTTCAGATGACTTGAAATCAAATTGCTCTTTCCAAACGAATGCCCCATAGATCAAAACGTTGCCTTCAACTGCTGTTTGCAAGGCTTTGCACAGTTTAACTCCATTCAGTCTTTGCAGTCCCTGGTTTCTTTAATCTCTTAACTAGTTGCATTGTAAATGCACTCGTGAAGTGAGGTATGTTTATGCACTGTTTACAGCACAATATGGTGCTATTTACAGTTAAACCGGGATTTTGAATTTTTTATACCTGGAGAAGGACCAAACTCAAGATCTGCAGAGAGACAGATTCATAATGAAGACACATGCTCATGAGGTAATACTGAAACTGGCTCAGCCAAAAATGAGTGTGACCAAAGTCCACTAGAGTGACAAATGCATCTGAGCTTGAAGATATAATTGCATCAAGTAGTGCAATTAAGGTCTTATCACTTACAAGAACGCCAGCAAGGAATGTTAAGCTAAGCTGCCATCTCAGAAATCTCTGTGTTGCTTGTTTGCTTGCTTTATACCATGAAATAGAGGGTCTCAGTATCTCTTTCCACTTACTTGTAGCCTAACTTTTGTGTTGGCTTCAAGGGAAGTCAATGACTTGCTAAATCATGAGAACCATTTCCTCTATCACTTTTTTTTTCTCCTAATCAGATTGAACTCTGTTTAAATTGTGACATAACTGCAACCTGGAGTGGGATGCTTGCAAAAGATAATTTCTAAAATGTAAAGGTGATGTATTCAAATTTGAAATATCTGTCAAATTAAGCACATTAGGTTGTACTCCTTATGACTCTCATTTACTTCTTCGGTATTTTTTCTAAGTCACCAGGTCTTTGCCCAGTGAAGAAATAAATACATCTAATTATTTTGTTGTGGAGAAAAGAGTTTCTGGTTTTGAGGTTATCCTGACTGATAATAAATCGCAGTTCTGCTCAGAAAAAATAGCCAAAAGCATTGCACTTATTCTGCTATTGCATTTCCTATGTGCTTGGTTTTGAATTGTAATTATTTACTTGATTTTTAGACTGGATCTACTTGTCTATATTGACCCACGCTTACACTTTTCTGGTTTTGTTTGAGTCATATTACATCTAAACATTACTGAAAATACAAGCACAACTTTGCTTCAACTACTATTTTCCTTCTTTCCTAATCAGGCTCTTTTCCTCTTCATTTTTGTGGCTGTTGTTTGCACCCCTTACCTACTATAGACTGTTTAAATATTTTCTCTTTGTCCCCACGCAGCCCTGTCTCACTCTTTTTCTTTGCTGTGTCCACTTCCACGGTACTGATGGTAGTCAAACTGCCCCTTTACTTCTTCCCACTTTTGTCTTAGAGCCACTGAGCTGGCAAAGATTGCAGGAGCCCAACCATTGACTACAGAGAGAAGCAGGTCAGCCCTCTCCATCCCTTGATCATGTATGAGAGGGCAGAGGGACAAAAAGTCCCAATGAATTGCTTCCCTGGGTGTCTCCTGTGTCCTGTGTTCTCTGTCTGCCTCAGCTTTGTGGCCCTGATGTCATTGAGATAGGAAAAATACTATTTAATGTATTCACAGATTTCAGTGAGACCCTTAAGCTTAGGGTGGGCTATCTTCGGATAGGCTTTTCCCCTACTGTTTGTAAACCAGTATTTAAGTAATATAGATTACCTGAGGTTGAAAGGAGCATCTTGAAAAAATGTATCAAGCAGAGGAAAAATAAGAGGTTAGAAGATTTTGGTTGCAAATTCTTAAGAACAGAAGTTAGTTTATACGGCTTAATTTTAAAATGAAACATATGAAATAGGATTAGTCATAATTTTCGATGTTTTTACCTGTGGTGAGAAAAGAAGACATGCTAAATGAGAGGTCAGGTTGTCTAGGATAGTGAGCAGCCACACCTGGTTTGATATGACTGAAAGCACAGCTGGCCAGTATCAGTACAAATTAAAGGGCTAGTTTATGGGTGAATAGAGATTCAAAGGAACTTTGATTCAGTACAAATTTTTAAAAAAGGTTCAGTAAACAAATTGCCATTTAATACTGCTTAATAGCGGGAAAATTATCTTGCAGAAAATTATGTACAGTTCAAAAGTCTTCTCAGCTGCAACTCTGCAACTGCACTTAAGACTAATAGGTTATTTGCAATTGTAACTGAGCAAGCTTTGGCCTTCTGTCTAATAAATTATTACTTTCCTGACTGCCAAATATTTATCCTGTTATTAACCTTAGGCAAATGAAAAGAGACATTTTAAGCAAACCTGAGTCAAACAGCTGAGATGTCATGTATTTTTTAACATTATCTTAATTAGTAACAATGCTAAATAAAAAGGCTACTTTTGATTTAATGAATATACCAGTACTGAAACAGACGATGTACATTAACATGGGAATAAATGGATATCCTAAAATTCTTAATTTTAATTGCTGATGCAAGTTGGGCTTCTTTTAAAGGTACTGCCTGTAGGATGCATGCTTTATAGACATTACAGTGTTTGTGAAAATGCAACCTGACCTATTATTCCTTAATTAAATATTATGGCTTCAATTTACTCAGAAATAGGATCAGTGGAGTTTAAAAGATAAGAGTTTAGAGCAAAGCTTTCTCCCTGGCTATGAAGCTTACCAGACAATGATTGTGAAATAAACCATCCAAAGGTAATGCACCAATTTGAATGAAACTAGACTGGAAATTAAGGTAGTGATTTGCACCTGATCCTCTCAGGTATGGAGAAAGGGACAAAAGGAAGTATGAGGGAAGTTAGAGACCTTATTCCAAGTCAGGAAGCTCAAGGCATTCCTGTCCGCATTCAAAAATGTTAAACTCACAATTCTTTTATTAAAACCTGGAGATACATCAATGCTGGTGCCCATTGATTCAGCCCAAGGAATGCAGAGATTATTCAATACATTACATTGTTCAAAAGTGACTGAACTTCATGGGAAACAGGATTGAAATTAAAAATATTTTCTGATCTCAAAACTCCCTATACAAGAGATAAAGTAATAACGAAGAGCAGTTATGAAAGATAATAAAGCTTTGGGGGAAAAAGTGGATGAACTAGCATGCTTTAGCCACGCATAAGATGTCGGGGTGGTTGCTATGCCTGAATATGCAGAGGGCTTAGACCCAGAAGGTTTTTTTTTTACAAGCTGGCTGAAAGAGTTATTGATACAAGCCAATTTAGCTGCCCCAGTTGTGCTGGCATCTGCCAGGAGGCTTCTTGCTAAATAAACTTCTACTTCTCCCTTTCTGTGTACTGTGCTGGTGGGTTGTGTAATTGTTTTTGTAATAAACAGGCTCCTTAAAACATCAAGAATTGCTTCTAATCTGAATTACCAAAATTCCACTCTGGGAATATATATCCAGATTACACTGTGTTGCTTTTGAAGAGGAGACAGATGTTCATGGCTGTGAAACAGATATTTCAATATATTGGTTTTTTTCTTGTGCAGTTCGCTACTCAGCCAGACTTCGGGTACAAGGCAATAGGCATATGGACAGCTTTTAACTCCTGATGAAGCAAGTATATTTGCAAAGGATCAGTGAAAGTGAGATCGCTGTATTTGCAGGAATGCAGAAATGAATAAATAAAAAAAGCCTCTTAGAACACTTTCTGATGGAGCTGCAAAATATGGAATTAAAACATCTTCATACATAACATAGTGGGTATATTTCTTTATGCGATACTATTATTTAATTCCTAAAGTATGGTTTAGAGAAAAATGCGTACTAAAAACATCATTCAAGAGGGAAAAGAAGGAAAAACGTACATGTTCTGGGAGTCACTTCTCATATCATCACATCATGGCTGAATTTTAGTTACCTGATACAGACATCAGAAAGCAAATTAAGAAACAAGATCTCCTGAAGCACATAAACCAACCATAATTCCTTTTTGCGGCCTTTATTTATATATTTACGCTTGTGTGCGCATGGAAACATGTATGTCGTCCAATTGACTATAAGCTTTTCCCACATGAATAAAATCTGTATGTTAGCAATCTGGAAATCTTCTGAGGCAACCAGCAAACACATTAGTGCAAGGACAAGGCCACTTGACAGCAGTGTTCACCTTCTTCAGTTGGTTTAACTGAAGCTAAAATGGTTTCTGTGGTACAGCAGCTCTGATGGAAAGGATGTTTGAAGGTGGAGGAGTGCAAACATTCCTCTAGACATGATTCCCTTTAGAGGGAATGCCTCTTACTTCGATAATGCAGGTAGAGTTTTTTTCTAACTGCAGGAAAGCTTACTACAAGTTGTTTAGAGTAAAGTTTAGGGATGCCCAATCAAGGCATTTAACAGTTTTCAAGATGTGCTTAGATCTGGCAGAATGCCCACTCTCACTGATGTATTTTCACTCTAGAGTGAAGGGGAGCTTACTCAGTTTAAAAACTGCCAGACTCAACATAGTCATAACAGACAATTCTCCTCAGAGCCCATGTGTGCTGGTTATTGTAATAATCATATTTCACCAATTGCTCTTCTAGGACAGATCTGTTTTTCAAAGAGGAATTAAAATCTCCTGTTCTCTGGATATGGGAAATGCCTGCCTGGCACCCTGCTGGTAAGCAGGCTCAAGGGGTTTGAGTCCTCAGAAAGCAAGGGTTGCTTGGTCCCTTACCAACTTTAGTTGTAACAGATTAGTAGGAAGTGTTAACATTTATCTGCATTTCTAAATCCCCTTTGATTTTTACAAAGCATTTACTTCAACAGTATTTTCTGACATGAAGATCCAAAGAATAGCTATACAATATAGAAATATTGCCAACCATCTTAAATGTGTTCTTTTTATTTCATAGGGTGTTTCCTTGATCTTGTATTGTAACCTAGTAATAAGGAATAACCAACTGGTAGGCTTTACGCTATAATGATATTATGATAATTATATCATGTCACCTCTTATTCATTTACCTCATAAACAGACCTTATCTCTCCACATGTGGAATTATTTCCTGGCCTCTGATCACTTGCCTGTAAGTCCTTTCAGTTTATTGTATTTCTGCTCTGTTTTGTGAGAAGTGCTGACAGACAGTAAGCAAGATCAAGACTGAAGAGTGACTATTGATTTATAGGACCATATGATAAATGTCTTCTATAAAGTATCTTCTATTCCACCTCTTAATACTTCCTAAAACACTCTGGTTTTGTTGTTGTTGGTTTAGTTTTCATTTTTAACTTACGGCTGCACATTGAGCAGATGGCTTCATTTGAGCCACACGCAATGCTGTCTAGGTCTTTTTCGTGAATGCTTACAGTTAATTTAGAACAGCCCAAAACTCCCACTGAAGTCATTGGGAAAATAAATAAGAACTGCTGAGGAAGGCCCAGAGGCTGGCAGGATACTGCAAACTAACAATCTTCAGTGTAACTTGGAAAAAAAAAAAAAAAGAAGGCGGCAGATTTTTTTTCTGAGATTTGAGCTTATTAAAGTGATAGCTATAATAGCTTTCTTTAGGTAAAACTGGTGGTATAATATGTAGCTATCTCTTTCTTGTAAGAAAGATGATGTAATTAGAGTATTAAACGTTATAAACTGGCTACAAAAAAAAATTGTTTTTCTCATTCCACAGACCAGAAGGATTTAGGACAAAATTCCCACAGCTGGATATTTCAGCATTCTTCCGGAGGCATGTGGAGCCACTGGTGCTTAGCATAACTGAGAATCACACCTTTATTTAGGTGCATCTGCATGGAATCAGGAACCACTTTAGGTACTCAGCTTTTGAGGTCTTTTCCCCTGGGTCTAATGTTAATGTCGCTAAGGGCAATGACTCAAAGGAAAGTAACGGAGGAGAGCCCAGCAGTAAGGCGCGGGACCACGAATAGCGCAGTTGCCATTGCTTGTCTCCTCCTTCTCCAGCAAATCACACATGGAAGACGTACAATAGCATAGGATTAATTTTACTCAAATGTAGATGTACAGGGTGTAAACAGCTATATCTCAGCTCATTCTTTTGACTCCTTCAGTGGTGGGAAAGAGATACCAATTGGGTGGGCGCAATGTCTGATGTTTGGCACCTGTGTGATCTTGACTCTATACTCAAGTAGATGAGCAGAAAGCATCTACAATATAGGTCTCTATAGTCCTGCCCTGAGTTAATAAAAGACCAACAGTGTGTTAAGAGCTCTAGGCACATGCAAGTCTTTGGCATTGCTGGCCACACATGTAGCTGAAACTCCAGCAAGATGTCAGTAATATTTCAGTAGCTCATGAAGTTCTTATGGGAACTCTCTTTAGAATTTGAATCAAAAGCACATCATCCTCTATTAAACTCTATTTTTATTATTGTATTCTGGTGTTTGGTTTCTACATTTCATTACATTTCTAAAAAACTATTCATTTCTGTAATGCCTTTCCATGGCAATATAAATCTATTCAGAAGTGATAAATGGAATTTGCATGCACTTAACATTTTGCTAAAGTAATCTAACCTATGCTGTTAAAATACTACTTTTGTGGATTACTGCAGTTTTTGTTGTACAGGTACAAACTGCAGTTGTTTGTTGGAAATAATTTGGCATTGCAAAAAAGTCCTATTCTTTCTCTAGCTACCTTACAAGTAATTTATGCAGATTGCTTTAAGAACAACTACTTATATGCATTATAAGTTGGAACTGATATTTTTCTTAAAAATCCATTAGGGAATTTAGGAAAACCATATTCAGTTACTGACTCTGTTGTGTGAGTTGATGAATAATTTGACAGATTTATTTTTGCAAGCTTATATGTTCATAGATGCTCATTTATCCCTACTGTGGGGATTTTTCCTGTCAAAATATTTCTTCTGCAATAGGAATTTACTTAGGGAAAAACAGAGAATTCCATGACCAGCTGTCATAGGTCAGTAAATGTTTAAAAAAAGAAAATTTCTGTGAGGCTCCTAGAGGCTTCCTGTATGTAGACACCATTGTTTGTCATATAACAAGGAAGATAATCTCAGGAAAATGAAGATGAAGGCTACTTTTGTTGCTAAAGAAAAAGATTAGTTCCTTTGGTTTCTTATATTGAGATGGCTAGCTTGGGAGAAATCTTGTAAAATCTTACTAAAGGTGAGGTTTGTACATTTTTTCTGAATTATGTTAGTGACAGTCAGTGTCATATTCTTCAAAACAGGTATATTTACAGTGCCTTTGTCTTTGACAGCTACCTATCTTGAAATATGTATATGGAAAAAAACAACACACTAGCTTTTTAGACCAAGGTGTTAAAGGAAATTCCATCAATAATTAAGACATAAATGATCCAATAGTGTTTGCATAATAGCTCAGTGAAAAGACCTCCACTTTATGAAGGGCAAAGCCAAATGATAAAGCTAAGTTCCAAATAATCAGGAGGCTACTGAGAAAGATTTGTCTAGTTCCTTTGGTCCTCTCTTGAGTGAGAACCTCGTGCAGTAGTGTGTCCTTTCCCTTACATTTTTCTGATACATGTACACAGCAGTACGTCTAAACTAAGGAGCAGCAGCTTCAAGAAACGCTAAATAACAGGTTGAAGTCATAATGAATTTTTTTAAATGTTGACACCAAAAGGAAGCAGATGAAAAATCTTAGCTGGCTGTGGTCAACCCAAGAGGTAGTGAACATGTTTGTGTTAATTCATCCTTCTGGCCAAGATGACCAGAAGTGGCTTTTTACTAGGACATGAAAGGCTTGGTTCTGTTTCCCATACAGAAGAATTTAGTGTCATCTGAGACACTCTCATGTATCTCCCTTGGACCCCACTTCAGAAAGGTTCAGATCTCTTTTAGTCCTGTACCATGTTTGCTAGGCCCATGTAGAGGTCTCAGGCATCTTAGGCACCAGATGTTTGTGTTTAGGAAAGTGAACTGTGCATGAGGTGACAGTTGGAGCAGCTTTGTTCTTATACAATATTATATATATATAAACAGTATGCAGTTTTGGGTGTGTGTGTGTTTTGCAATGTATGTTATGGGGATGTTTATGTCTGTAAAGGACTGAAGGTAAGAAGTAGATGAGGGAAGCGCTGGGTGACAACAGCCTAAACTGCCACAGGTGGTTTGGCAGTGAACAAGTCAGAGCCCCTTCTTCCTTTGCATAGGGAGGGGAAAGTGATGAAATTCACGTTTTTTTAAATTGCTTTAATGTACTACTGGATAGTAACAGCTTAGACCATTACATCCTAACAATGCTGCAACACTTGAACATTGTTTTTAACAAGGGGTCAAGGTATTAATTTTTAATTAGGGAAGACAAAGACAGGTTAACAGTTTACGATACTCCTATGTGTTCTTCATTTGGTTAGGCCTTTAGTTAATTACCACCTTAGGGACCAAACAATATCCCCTCACCCAAAGACTGTACCATTATCCCTAATTATTTACATATTTTATAATATCTGCATTCAGGAGGAGATGGAGGGCTAAACTGAAACATGGATTCAGTACAAACAAATATTAGCTTTATTTAAAGAGACAATATTCTCCAATGGCTAGTCTCAATCCTATTCACTACTCCCTGTTCTTTAGCCCAAACAGTCATGTCTACCATGAAGGTCAAGCTCTAATATCTGCAGAAGGTGTTAGTTAAGCCTGATTGACTTCAAATGTCTACTGAATCCAAATTTCCAGCTACCTCATGGAATAGCTTTGAAAGGACTGGTCTTGTGATCTTCTGTCTTCACCAAGTCTTTGGACTATTACCTGTTCAGAAAAGTGTACAAATCTTAGAAGGCATCGGTGGATGCCTGTTTAATGATGTTGATTGGTAGCTCTGTTGTCAGGATTCTGCTTCCTGACAGCTCCTCCAGTGCACGTGCTTCCTGGTCTAGGCTGCTGATGCTCAGGCTGGGCAGGTGATTGCTGCTGGATATCTTCCAGCTCCTGATTCTGAGTGTTCTTTTTTTCTTGTTTGCCTCCAACTATCTTGCTCTGTATCTAAACGTTCTTGTTTGCTATCCAGTCATCTGATTTCTGGCCAGGACCTCAATGGTTCCTCTCTGACAATTTCCAAGGCTGCAGAAAGCTGCCAAGGGGGTCATTAGCACAAATCCATAAACATCTGCTGTGAAAGGATTTTTTTGCCAAGGATAGTAAAATTGCGAAGGAAGTAGAGCTGCCCCAAATAAGTCAAGGAGAGCAGCACTTCTGTAAATGAAATCAGGCTCTGCTGGGAACAAGGAACTTTCCCTTTGTGTTCAGGTTGATGGTTCAGCAGTCTGGTGTCTGAGCAGTCTCCTGGAAAGTGGAGCTGAAGTGGGAGGGATTTGCTTCTGGAAGAAGAAAGATGGGAACTTAATATCCCTTCTGCAAGATGCTGAAGTAAGTGTGAGATGGAGATAGCAGCTCAGAAGTATGCATGCAGGGTACATGCATACATAATCTACACACAGATCAGGGTGTGGTCATATTTATCTTGAGGTTTATACAGCCCATCTGCCCATTGCATGGTGCAGACTGTTAGGTGATGATAGTATATAGGTGGTCTGATACAGCGGATTTTCTATCCTCCCTTCTCTTTTCTCCTACCTGATAAATTTGTGCATAGCAAATGTACACACGTGCTTGTGTCTAATCCATGCACTATGTGCAAGGCCAGAAAAAGAAGGACAACACTAGTTTCTAAGTTTATGCACCCATGTGTCACCCAGTGGCTTATTGGGAAAGGAATTAATTTGGAAAAAAAATTTATCTGCAGGTTAAGGATGTTCCTTTAATGATGAAGCACATAACCAATGATTATGGATGTCTGAACATGTCCAATGCCCCCCAAATCAGACTTCTAACTGCAAAAGAGATCCTACTCATCTCCAGAAATATAAAAATCACAGAGGAGGTAAGAGAGGAAAATGTATTATGGGATAAAAATACATATGATGGACCGCTTTTCAGGCACATTGAACAATTGCATGATTCAGTACAAGTGAATGTAACTTCATGCATAAAGTGATAAGCGATTAAGTCATATGATCTAGGGGAAAGTTAGCTGGCAAATAATTTTTAAAAAATCTGTTCCAGAAGACAGCATGCTAAAATATTTACCTTTATGGATTACCATTGTTGCTGTTTTCTTTCTGAAGAAGTAAGTATGATAGGAAACATAGATAGCAGCACCACCTATTTGAAGATATGCTGCCTACTGCTGGAATTCTCCATGCAAGATCATGATGCTGACAGCCCAAATCAAACTTTCCACTCACCTCCAAGTAAGGACATATCAAATATGTCTTTTGGAATCTAGTGGTAATTTTTGCCAAAGATTTTGGTATAAGTAGAATTGAGCCCTAAAAAGGAGGAGAAGAATATTACTGGATTTTATAGGTTAGCCTCTAGTGAGGGATGGCCAGTCCCCGTGGTATGAAGACTCTGCTATCAGTTGTGTACAATTTTACTAAACTTTTAATCAAAGACATCTAGAACAGAGAAATGTGAGGAGGTGGGATTTATCTGCTTCCTCACTGCAAAACCACGTATGTTGCTTCTAAAAATGAGATTAGGGAAAACATAAAGGTAAATAT